>JAGXJF010005166.1:0-430295 GCA_019208055.1 Stipa capillata | reverse complement strand
GGAAAAACCAAGAACGTCGAATATTGAACCGGAAGAATCAGTACATGCAATCATGACGCGTTTGATTAGTTACTTGATTTCAAGCAGATGTCTGAGAGCTAGGGTTGGGTGCTTTATATTATCTTGACGGGAAGCATTAGCTCAAGGCACAACGTCGGTTAGGGTCTAACTAGGGTTTCAACAGGAACTCGTCGGACGGTGATTAGGGCATGGAGATGCATGCACCTGAGTTTAAGTTGAATATTTGACTTTAGAGGTTCATGGCTTGGGTCTATGGAGGCAAAGAACAGTTTCGGCGATGGATATATGCGAAGGTGTCACATAAAATGACGATGCATAAAATTAGAGGAAAGAATACGGGTGATTAGGGTTACACGATTAGATTTATTACCTTTATGATTTCATGGTTGCTATGATTCTCTAGTAACATGGTGCATAAGGTCCTTGATATTTTATTAACTTTGAAAGAAATACTCGTATAAGATGTATGGGTAATGGAAAGAATACTTTAAACTAACCTTTAATTGAATTCCTATTACTTTTCTTTGAAAATGTTTGAGTTATTCAACATGTGCTTTAACTAAAAGCTTGTACTTACTCGGAACTGAAAGAATAACTTCAAAACTGGTCTACAACTAACTGGACTGATCAAAACATAGCTAATCCGGTTAATCCAAGTCTCAATCTGGTTTTGGTTTGCTGGGAAAACCGAGATTTAAGCCTAATACGCTTTCTGCAGAAGGGAATACGCTTCCTAGCTATCAAAGCGAGATCAACCAGAGGCGCCTTCACTCAATACCGGAGTCAGTGGCCATAGGAGATGGGCCGCTCGGCCCATCCGACCTCTACTTACCCCTTTCACTCGGTTGCCTGGGCGCTCGGACAGCGGTTGGCGGCGGCGGCGGGTAAAGGCGCTGGCGGTTGGAGCTGGTCGGGAGTTGGAGAAATTAGTGAGTGAGCTGCCGGCGGTTGGTTCCTGGTGGGGTTAGGTGGTGGAAAGACGGCGCTGAACTCGGCTACTTCTAATGGAAGCTCGACGATCGGCGCTCGGACAAGGACGGTTGGCGGCGGTTGAGAGCAAGGGCGGGTGAATCAGGCTGCCGGCGGTTAGGGTTGTCGGCGAGCTGGGCAAGGTGGTTTTGGCGGTCGGAGCAGCTGATTCCAATGGTTCTTCGGCTCAGGAAGCTGGGAGGATGGGGAAGACTGACCCGGCGGCGCTCGGGTTCAACAGAGGAGAGCTAGGGAAGGTGGCCGCCGGTTCTAGTGAAGAAGCAACTCAGGTGAGGTGCATTTCCAGTAGGTCGGAAGCTAGAGTTTAAATGCTTTTGCCGGTTTGCTTGCTGGTTTGCTGGGGAGGGAGCTGAACTTTGGTTGCCCTTTTATAGCCGGCGGCGAGCTCGGACAGGGGGTGGCTGCTACTGCTTGCTACATTGCCGGCGACTTGACGGCGGAGTTAAAGCGGCCTGGAGCCACAGGGGAAATGAGGGGCTCGAGGTGTGCTGTGCTTGGCCGACTGGGCTTGTCACCGGAGTACGGCTCGGTTGCCAGCCGTGGATGGCTCCGCGGCATGCCGGGGCGC
Source organism: Stipa capillata (assembly GCA_019208055.1). Taxonomy (NCBI): domain Eukaryota; kingdom Viridiplantae; phylum Streptophyta; class Magnoliopsida; order Poales; family Poaceae; genus Stipa; species Stipa capillata. The sequence continues at coordinate 428,716 of JAGXJF010005166.1, read as the reverse complement.
GTCCAGGTTGCGCCCGGGAGTGGTACGAGCATGCCAGCTCACGGTCTGAGGTGTTGGAGGCTGTCAAGTTGTGCTACAGAGGCGAGAGGACGTGGTTAGTGTCAACAGGATGTTAGGTGCCGAAAGAGATCCCATTTACTCGCATGGCTTGAATGGTTGAGCTGACGTCTATAGAGATTATACTGGAGTTGGCAGGACAAGAGATAGCAGGGAGAGTAAAGAAAGTGGCAGAGCTGAGCTGATTGAACGGAAAATTAAGTAATGGTCCTGGGAGTTTGCCCGATTTTTATGCGATGACATTTTTACCTGGTGGTGATCGGTGCTTGGCTCTTGGGATTTTTACACAAGACCTACTCAATATTTTAGGTATCGGGGTTCCTAGACATGCGGGGAGCGCTATGGAAAGAAAAGTTTGGAAACTCATTGTAATAGATTGCAGTTAAGTGTTGATTTTAATCCCAAGGTTTATTGACCTTATATACGAATATTTCGCATTGGACACGATCATTTTATGCCATACTTGGGTTAAGCATATTGTTAAGTTGTCTTATAAATTATTCCAGAGTTTTTGGGGCGAGCCGAGAAATGGTAGATCTTTGCGATTAGGGTTTCGACAAAACGGAGATCGACGGGAATAGGGCAAGGGTTTTCGTGTCTGGTATTTAGCTTCGTCAGGGTTTGAATTTTAATTGGGTGTATTTCGATTGACATTGCTAACGAAAAAGTTTTTGTTAGCCCTAAATTTTAGGTTTCGGAAAATCAGGGTGTTACAGATTATAGCTTCGTCGGATGGTATAGCCAGATCATCTATACTGCATCACGTCGAAGGAGACAACGGCAGTAGCGCACGGGCACGGCCAAAGCGTGGCGTGGGCGGCGGCGGCCACGCGTGGTGCATTCAGGGGAGAGGGTAGGGTATAGCAGTGGCAATGGTGAGTAATTGCTATCAACTTTAAGTAAGGGCAATGATAGGTAATTACTTTTAACTTTAAGTGAATGATATGGTGGGTACAGGCCCGGTCCTAAGATTTTGGGGGCCCGGGACGAAATCCTAAGATTTTGGGGGGCCCTGGACGAAACTAAAACTCGGGCCCCTTAATATAAATATCATAACAACAATAATAATCAATATACGCATATATATATGAAATTTTACTAATAAACACTTAAATACATCCAAAAGCAATAATATTCATACAAATAATTTATACATACTAATTAAAAAATTCTTAACCCTGCGATTTGGGGGCCCCTGGGATTTGGGGGCCCGGGGCGGCCGCCCCCCCTGCCCCTCCCCAGGCGAGCAGGTGGCAATTCGAAGAAGAGCAATGGGAAGGGCAAAGCAATTGTGTGCTATAGTAGTTTGTGTGCAAAGTTTACATTCAAACTCTGGTTTGTCAAATCGTGTAATACTATTGCCTTTTGCTTCAATCAAACAGTAGCGCTCCTGCCTGCGAGGAAAAGGGAGAATTAAGTAAGGACACAAATAAGAAATCGTGCATTAATTAGGAAACGTGGATGCATGACGACTATATTGGCACAATGATGTACTACCCATTAATCTAGTGGCCTACATAGAAGCTGCAATAGGCTGTCTCATAAGATTAGTAAAGCCTCCACATCATCTAGAGACAACCACCTCTTTCATCGTTTCACATTATTTTCACCGTAACTTTGAGTGGCCTCTCTCTTTCTCTCTTGCACAATGAGGTTGTATCTTGAGGAAGACACAATATTCTTCTCTCTTAAAACTTTCTTTAAACGGATGGAGTACTTACCAATCAAATTGGCAAACATCTCCGCAAGGCATCTACAATGGTCTGTCCGACAACTCTCACCAGACTCTCCTAATATTCTCTCTTGCATATTGGTTAGTGTACATGGTGAACTTCAGAGGAAGAGACGGTGCATCCTCTGATGCTCTCTATTAACCTTCCGTTGGCTCCACCTGGGATCTTAGGTGATGTGACGTGGTAGACACAACCTAGCTACGTCCTCGGACAGAATCGAGAAGCTGGGCTTGGCCGGTCTGTCACGAGCTGCTCGAAAAGCGACGGTCAGGCTCTTCATCTATACTACCTTATAAAAGGGAGAATTTTTCCTTCTTATTTTCGACTCAATCTGCACCGTTCGATCATGATCATCCAATGGCTAATATTACTTTGATGGTCTACCACCTAAAAATCCAAGGCTGCGGATGGAATCTCTGGGCTGGCCTCACGAAGATTAAGCACTTCTTGTTCTAGTTTGAGAAATTTTGTGTCAATTGTGGGATGAGGTTAGATTTTGGGATGATGATTGGACAGGTGGACAGACTTTCAAAACCTCTTTTTTACACTCTAAAATGCCAGCCGTAAGAAACATGCCACGGTCGCACGTCCTCTCAAATTTCTTATTTAGGAGAGTCATTATTAGACCCAAGCTTCTTGCTTGGAATGAGTTAGTTCAGTGGGTAGCCGGGGCTACCCTTACCGAAGAGAGGGACGTGTTCACATGAGATTTGCATTCAACTGGCCAATTTTCGGTTTAGTCTATCTATACCGCTCTTATGCAACCAATGGTCCTGAGTAGTGCTCATCGCCACTGGCAATTACGACTCTGACGGCTGGGGATACCGTTGAAGATAATGATATTTATGTGGTATCTTCGACAAGGGGTGGTGCTTAGTAAGGACAACTAGCAAAACGAAACGAGCAAGGAGGCAAACAGTGCTCCTTTTGTGACGAAGAAGAGACTATTCAACATCTCTTCATTGACTGCTGGTTAGCGTCTTTCACATGGCGACTAGTATACCTAACCTTTAACCTTCCGCCTCCTTGTAGTATAACTAATATGTTTAGGAATTGGCTGACGAGATTAAGGGGACCGATGCAGGCTCAAATACTTGTGGGAGCTAGTGCGGCATGCTGGTCTTTACGGCTATGTCAAAATGATATTATGTTTGACAAAAGAAAAATCTGTAATCATTTGCAGGTTATTTTCTTGTGTATCAATTAGTTACAGCCATGGTCTTTGCTTTAGAGACAAACGAACAAGGAGGCGATGGCAGCGGGTGGCCATCGTATGGAGGCGATGGCCATGAAATTTATGTCTGGTGGTCACATATTATGTTATGTAGTGTTTGAGTGATGTCTCTTTGCTATGTTACCTTTTTATTTAGTGCATGTTCTAGAATACCGTTTATGATGACTTTGTATAATGTTGACTTATGTGTGTCATTTTGATACACTCAGGAGGCAATAAAGTTATTCATTTATCTATAAAATTTCTAAGTCTAAACCCCCATATTGACACGGTGTGTCGTATTTATTCTGAATACATGCACGTGTGCGCGTCCAGTGGGACAACGGATGTCCACGTCAAATAGGGCCGGCGAAGGCTACCATATTTTCCTAGTGTGTGTAGACCATGTGCGCACGTCTATATGCATGTGGCGGTGTATGTGAGTTATGTGTTGTCTGCTTTGTACTCTGAAAAGTCATAAAAAAATTCTGAAAAAGATGACCACAATGACATAAGATATATTTGTATTGTCAAAAAATTAAATTCAAGTTCAATCACGTGGAGACAAAAAGAAACACAAATCTGTAGGACATTTGGATTATAGTTTTATTGCATGACAATTCATTCCTTCAAGGTGTGTACATGCTGAGCTTTCCTTTTCAAAAAATAACAAAAAAGAGAGACAGGGAGAATATGTAGTTCACTAGCTGTGTCTTATATTGCCCTGTTTGTTTGGGCTTTTTCTGGCTTCTGGACTTTGGCTTCGAAGCCAGAAAAGCACCTATAAACCTGCTTTTGGCTTTTGGCTTCAAAAAGCCTGAAACAACTTTTAAAGTTGTTTCAGGCTTTTCGAAGCCAAAAGCCAAAAGCACCTAAATAGGTGCTTTTCTGGCTTCGAAGCCAAAACGCAAAAGCCAGAAAAAGCCCAAACAAACAGGGATAGGATACTACTAGTCGCCTCGACTACTAATCCGATTGCATAGTTGCATGCATTATTCTATGGGAAATAAGCTTTTAGAATCCATGGTTAGGGGTATTTGGTTGGGCTTTTCAGCAGTTTTTCACTGGAAAAAGCTACAGCTCAACCAAACGGCTAGCTTTTCAGCAGCTTTTGTCAACGGTAGCTATGAGCTTTACAGTGTAAATTCAGCTGTTTGAAAAACCTGTCTTCTGCCAGTTTTTTATAATGTGTTGAAACTTCAGTGCTCATTTTTTAAAATAATATAGATGATTTGGATCAACCAAAAGTCATATGTTCACTTTTTTATAGTCACAACAGCTTTTTCAGACAGCCAACCAATAACAGCTTTATTAACAGTCATAGCCCAATCAAACAGACCCTTACTCTCGATGTGTTTCTGACCGACCACTCACAATCATGCACGGTCAGGCCGTGGCCCTATCTCCCCATCACCGGATCAATGATCTTAGAATTCTTTAATCGACCATATTTTCGGTCGAAATCAACTGGACAATGATTGGTACCGCCCTTACGCATCAATCAATCAATCAACGCGAGAAGCACCGGGGTCCACAGCTTCGTTTAGCGCCTGCAGCCGGCCGAGAGGCGTCGGAGCTGACAAGTGACGACTCGCCGATGACCTGGCCGGGTGCTCGGTAACATCTATCTGCAATATACGCACGCAGTGATTTCTATCATCTCGATAACGTACATCTGCAAGCGAGGGCGAGGGGCATGCCAAGCGACGACGCGTTATCAACTTTTCTCGGTAGTCGCTCTTCGACGTACCGGAGGGAAATCGGGCGTTGAGGAAAACAACTCGATGATCCATAGGTGCGCGTCTCGCGTCAGCTTTCGCCGCCTTGAGAGCTCGTCCGTATGTGCTAGGAGAATGTTCCAGGCTGCAGGGTTGCGAGGAGAAATGTTCCGGACGCGCGTACACAGCACAGACTAGACCGGGCCCAAATATTCAGATTCCAACGAAATGCTCCGCCAGAACCAGGAGTAGAGGCCGAAGGCGGCCTAGTAACTGGGGAACCAGAGCTGCGGCCTGCAGGGTCTCCAGCGGCAGCTCGCCGGGCTGCACACAAACGTCCTGCCAGTCGTGGAGAGGAAGGATCACGGCCATTCATTGGACGCCACCAGGCTAACCCCCGTCCAAGTATCTAGCATGAGCTCTTCTTTTTTGAGAGAGAGAGAGAGAGAGAGAGAGGAGAGGGTCCAGCATGAGGTTGGAGACGTTGCCCTCTCCTGCCCGGTGCCACCTTTTCTCCTCCATTCCTGCTGGTTTTCAGGCCCATCTTAAGGGCTCGGCCTCGGCAGGTCTGTTAACTCCATAATCCAGTTTTATTTTCCTCGGCTTCCACTCCCTGTTCTATACATGGGCTTTCTCCGTGTGTCATCTCGTCATGCCCGCCAGTGAACTACCATTGGTTTCTCATCAACGCGTAACCTGGGTATTGTCCTTGTAGTGTTAGTAGCCAAGTGACAGGATATTGTTCAGTATAATCCATGCAAAATTACCGTTGACTGGATTCACCTACTGCTGCTGCATTTTGTAGAAGTAAATTAAGAGAGAAGAATTGCTTCGTTTCTTTACTGTGTTACCTCCACCAGCTTTGAGCGAGGCCAACGTTGATCTTTCTTTTGTGGGACAGCTTTACCTAGCATAGCATGCATTAAGTCTTGCACGCAAGCGTAGTATTAGAGGGTGTTTGGTTGGGCTTTTCAGCAGCTTTTCACTGGAAAAAGCTACAGCCCAATCAAACGGCCAGCTTTTCAGCAGCTTTTGCCAACAGTAGCTGTGGGCTTTGCAGTGTAAATTCAGCTGTTTGAAAAAGCTGCCTTCTGCTAGCTTTTTGCAATGTATTGAAGCTTCAGTGCTCATTTTTTAAAATACTGTAGATGATTTGGATCAATCAAAAGCCATATGTTCACTTTCTCACAGCCACAACAGCTTTTCCAGATAGCTAGCCAACAACAGCAGCCACAGCCCAACTAAACAGACCCTTACTTAGATGCCAAGACAAAAGGATGGCTCATGTTATTCCCAAAGATATGCAACCAAAAGCCTACGAGCCTATCCAAAAACAGGCAGCTATAGCTCCTAATGGCCGGCCTTCTTGAGAGCTAACCGTGCATGGCCAAACAAAAATATCCCAATCTTCTACTAGTACCACTGTTAGCTTCCTATCTCAGCTACAGTTTTTACTACTGTTCGAGCTGTGATACGAGTTGACTTGGATGCATGAGCCCTTAAATGATGAACCTTGACTTTGTGTACTTAACTTGAACATGGCCTGTCAATTGAAATCTAGGTAACTCTCCCTTCCAGAAAAATCAACCGACATATCCAAGTATCAAACATCCCTTCACCCTCTTTAAAACTTCTCCTTTCCATTCTTACGGATTTAGTCTCCATGCTCATCATACAAAGAAACAATTAAAGTGCAACTTGCTTGTTTTCTCTCCTATGATTTCAGCGATGAGCCAATTGATGCGATCCAAAAGGCCCTAATTGATTCATGTCCAATACGTGAGTTAATTAACAAAGCTAACTGCTATTCTTGCGATGAATTTGTTCTGCAGGACGAAATAATACCAAAAATTAAGACGGCTTAGATGTGGCCCAAATGGTTCTGCATTGCGGCTCGACACATGCGCATGCCGTAGTGTGGATATACGGCACAAGAAAATAGAAGTAAATTTATCTTTCTATTTTGTGGATATGCAACCAGGAGATCCAGATTAATTAATTACGTGTTTCTCTACGAGATCTCGTATGCGCATGATGTTAGAATTAATAGGTTAGGCTTAATCGGTTCTATAATTAATTTTTAATAAATTTTAAAGATCTACTCATGCATGCATGACAAGAGCTAATAGAAGTTTAGTCCCATATTGCTTTGAAGTTGAGGAAGACAATTTTATAAGAGTTGATGTTACATAAATCTCTAAAGTAATATGAGGAGAGAAGGAAAATACCAATGTGCACTTGCAAGCGAGCGTGCACACGACATATCCGTGAATGGTCTGGTAACATCAATCTCTTCACTGCACTGCACTCAGCAACAAAAAGAAAAGAAGTATGCATAATCTTTTTCTTTCCTATTTTCTTGGAGGCAAAAAAGGAATTAAACTAGCAGATAAGCAAGGGTTTTTGTTCCTATTTTTGCCACACAAGGAAAAGGTCGCTGCATGGAGATTTTTGTTGCGTGAGATGTTCTCTTTAAAAGCTGTCGGCTGGGGTCCACCAACAGAAGCACATGAGGAGATGGCGCAACAGATAATCAAAGGTACTAGCTTTGTTCGTTTTGTCACTTTAGAGGTCAATTGTTAACTTGTTCGGTTTCTACCATAGTGTGTGCGTGCTATTTTATTTCCTTTTCGGTCGAGAGTTAGAGATAGCATATTTTTCTTGTAAGTCAAGTTTTGGGGTCAGTTGTATATATAAACAACCAGGTGTGCTATGTGTTAGACAAATTATATCTTGAGTTCGTGAAATAGATATCATGAGTGTGTTGAGTTAATCCTGTTATCGAATTTTGGAGGAAGCTCGACAAAAATCCATGAGTTTTAGAGGTAGCTCTAAGAGACCTCTCTATTGTGTGTAGGTTTCTACTAAGGGTAGAAGATCACTCGTCGAATCTACACGATTCGTCGTGTTATTCCTCTTTCTGATATAAGGGTTGACGTGTTTTACTATTGATGAAGGTGGAGTGCCGTGAAAAACAGGCCGTAACAACGGATTGAATATCACCTCAAGGTTTGATACTTATAACCAATCCTCCAAACATATATAAACACTAACATATCACATCACGATGTTGCCCATGACACTGCGGAGGAGATGGCCGACGTGCCATCATCAAGGAAGTTGTAACAGTCTTATTGTGCAAATCAAATTGTCTAAGCATCTAAACGTGAACTCATGGCATCTCACTTACAAAATTTTGCATTTCTCTAAACCTAACTATATCATCCCCTAACTTTTTCTAAAAATTGAACCGGAGATAGAAAATGTGCTTGGAGATAGAGAGTGAGCCGGAGCAACTAAAAGAAAAGAAGCATGCAAAATATTTTTGGTTTCTTATTTTCTTTGGAGGCAAAGAAGGAATTAAACTAGAAGATAAGCAAGGGTATTTGTTCCTATTTTTGACAGGCAAAGAAAAGGTAACTGCATGGAGATTTTTGTTGTGTGAGATGTTCTCGTTGAAAGCTGTGGGCTGGGGTTCACCGGCCAACAGAAGCACATGAGATGGCGCACCAAATAATCAAAATTCCTAGCTTTGTTCGATTTGTCACTTTAGGAGTCAATTCTTAGCTTGCTCAGTTTCTACCATATATAGTGTGTACGTGGTATTTTATTTCCTTTTCAGCCGAGAGTTAGATTGTTTGGTAAGTCAAGTCTTGGGGTTGGCTATATGCTATATAAACAGCCTGGTGCGCTATGTGTAAGACATGTTATATTTTGAGTTTATGAAATAGACATCATAAGTGCGTTGGGTTAATCCCTTTATCGAATTTTTGGGAAATTTTGACAAAAGTTTTTTAGTTTTTGAGGAAGCTCTAAAAAACATATGTATTACGTGTAGATTTCTATCACTTATAGAATATTACTCGTTGAATCTATATAATTCACGTATTATTCCTCTATTTTATATAAAAATTTAACGTGTTCTACTACTGATAAAGGCAAACTCCCGTGGAAAACCAAACCGCACCAACGACAGACCGAAACTTAACTCAAGGTTCGATCGTCGTCACCGGTCCTCCAAAGTCCAAACATATATAAACACTAACCTATCCTATATATCCTTATCTTCCTAGGCCTTGTGATGTGGGCATGCATGCACGTGAAGGCCATGTGGATACAAGGTTGGAACATTTGGCCTCTCCATCCTTTTCAAAGCTGCAGCATATCTCTCTCATAGACAAGCATGCACGATCCCATAACCCTATCCTATGGCAGCCCTAAACATCACATCGATTGCCCAATCAAAAGTGTTTTCGGAACTGATGGCCACGGCCGCTGCGTGCATGCCCCTCTCTTTACGGGCAGCTCGATCGATCAGCTTCCCTCCCAAATCAATGCAGGTTCCATATGTTCATTGTGCCATGGTTCAGAGACAGACCATGCAGGCCCATTTGCCAGCTGCTACTGCTCCCCTGATGCGTTTGGGTTTGGCTTGTGCAGTGCATGCTGCATGCAGCTGTGTCTTTCGTGTGTGTGAGGTGAAGTCAACAGGGTCGTCGTGGTATACTGACAGCCTAGCTAGGTTATCTTACACCTCCCATACTGTGCCACGTGCTGGTCGTGTGCAATAGAAAAAGAACAGAGGGGGTCGATCTGCCGACATGGCACACATGCATGCTGTGTAGTTAGAAACAATTAACACATGTACGTCGATAGTTAGAAAACTCGGTCTGAGCTTGATCGACCAGTCAAGGCTGTCGCTCTGAACTTATATACATAATTTTATAAGAGTACATATACATATGAATCTGATATGAACCAAGACAACGTTAGGAAAAAAACTCGCTCTGAGCTTCATCGACCAGTAAAGGCAGTCACTCCGAAGTCTGAACCAAGACCACGTTAGATTAGCTAGCAAGTTGGTTCCAGTGCGATTTGTGGTGGCCCACACGTCAGCCATTTGTGCGTAAGGACATGTCATCTAGCACACATCCAATTCCTACAAATATAACTTTTCCCCGTTCACAGTTCACTTGGCACTCGTGTCAACCACGTACATAGGACAAACACGCCATGCACAACCAGTGGCGGAGGACGAAAAAAAATTGAGGTGGGGCGAACTCGACTGACCGGTGAACTCTAAAGGAGGCACCGAGGCCGGGGCTTGCTGCGGGGGGAGAGATCGGCCGGCGGCCGGCGCAGAGTGCCGGCGGGAGGCAGTGGCCGGGCCGCCGGGGGTTGTTGCTGCGGTCTGCGGGCCTGCGGAGGAGGGGATCCACCGGCGCCCGGCGGGAGGAGGCGCCGAGGCCGGGGCTTGCTGCGGGCTGCGGCGGGAGCTGGGAGAGATCGGGGCTTCACTGCGGCGGCCGGCGGAGGCTGGGCGGAGGGATCGGCCGCCGCCCGGCGGGAGGAGGCGCCGAGGCCGTGGCTGTCGGTGAGAGGCGGCACGCCGGCACGGATGGAGAGGAGAGGGAGGAAGCAGGTCCAGGCGTCCAGCAGGAGGAGCGCCGCTCGCCACCGCTGTTCACCGCCCGCCGCCGCCGCCGCTGCTCGCCGCCCGCTGCTCGCCGCTCGGCCCGCTCCCGCTCGGTTTCTTCACTCGGTGGCAGCTCGGGCACCGGGGCACGGGTGATAGCAGTGCTGGGCTGCTGGGTGATGGGCCGGCCCAGAAATTTAAGGTCGGGCGGCCGCCCGCCCTTGCCCTACGGGGAGCTCCGCCAATGTGCACAACCATACACGACAAGTCTGCTGTCGTACGTTGTCGGGTTTTCAGACCGGGTAGACCTATCCATAGCGAGTTTTTTTCTCGAGGCGTCGCCCTGCAATTTCTAACAAATTATGAAGACATTTATATATTTGGTGTATGTTACTGTAACATATGAATCTATAAATTTCAACAAAAAATATATCCATTGGTGGCATACACAAAATAAATAAAGACTCCCTAAAATATGACCCCGAAGTTTTTGTTGTTTTAGTGCACGATACAAGTGGTCATATTTTTTGATAAAGTTTTACACGTATAGTATACACTACATCCATAAATTTTATTTCTTTTTTCAATTGAGAACTTTGAGGTGGCTTAAAACGAGATGTGCTTTTAAAAATAAAAAGCTTTTTCCGTGGAGCTAGCGCCGGGAAGAAGTGACATTTCTTAAGAGATCTTCAATGATCCATGCCATTTGTTAATATATGAAACTAGCTAAACAATTGTGCTATGACAAGGATATTAAAAATATGGCCAGTCATATTGAGCCATTATTGTCCACTCGGTCCACTACATAACTTGGCTACATCGTCGCGCACTTTTTAGTGGAGTTTTTTTAGGAAGTGTTAAGCTAGTATGTGGATGGATGGGGAAGGGAGCTTCATTGGTTAGTTTATACGTGGACAGGGGATTTTATTGTACTCCATCTGTTTCACTAATACGTCCTACCTCATGAAAAACTTTGCTTTAATATATACGTTCATGGGTGAAAATCATGATGTTTTGGTGTCATTCTTTCATACATTGATGTTGGTAGAGCAAGTATGCACCGAAATAGCACACGGAGTGATTAATTCTCTTGGTTTAATCAGGGTAGCATGGTTTATTATTGACGATATATAGTACGGTATCCCGTATATTAGGAAATATCCGCATACGATTCCCCGGATTACTGGAGTATACCACGTACCCGGTAAAAATTCCAGGATGGTAAGGTAACCCCCGTAAGGAGGAATGATACCCTTAAACTAGGAAGTCAATCCTGACGTTTAAGGAATCCAGAGTTCTACTCGGACATAAGTCCATGTCCAGTACGACTAGATGAACCCCCTATAAAAGGATCAGCAATCTCATAGGGGAGGACAGGTCAAGTTAGATCCAGGTCAAATTAGATCCAAGGAAGATCCAGAAGCCCTAGCTTATTCCTACGAGAAGACCCGCCATCTCGAAGGAGTCGAGCTTAGCGGAATTAGTCGGATTAGTCTACGATTAGGCCTAGGATAGCCACTAACCTTCATATCCCTTGTAAGACATTCTCCAGTTAATATATACGAACATGACATAGGGTTGTTATCCTGAGGGAGGCCCGAACCTGTATAAAAAGAGCGTTTTCCTTGCCATTATACCTCTGGCCTTGTGCCCTAGCGGTCCCTACCCTTCATATATACACATTCCACGAATACCGTAAGATCGGCGGTTTACCGATCGTTGACAGATGGCGCCGACTGTGGGGACCTCTCTGGCTCAAGCCGTCCAGGAAGAATCAAAGCCGACAAGACGTGCAACTTCTCGCGATCAGCCCATAACGCCGATTGCACGACCCTCCTCGGCGCAACCTGAGGAGAAGGAAGCAAGTTCGGCAGGGGATACGATCGCCGTCACGCACCGTACCGGGTACTCGGACCAAGGTTTCTACGACTACTTCGGTCCAATGGATCCATACCCGGTAACGGATCGCGTAGATTATGGAGAATACGCTCCTGGCGAGGACTCGGACAGCGAAACTGATCGCTTCCAGACCGAGTGCGCCAGGGCCTTCGAAGGGAGATTGGTATTAACCGATAATCACCAGGCAGGAGCGGCCAGCCCAATGTCCGGGTTGTCGCCTGCACCTTCTGATCGTCTAGATGATCAAGAACCCACTCACGTCGTACCTGATGAGGACAGCACGATGGAGTGGAACTATACCCCATCTAATCCATGTCCTCGAGTAGTTCTCGCGATTCAAGATGATCGTGAAGAGCTCGAGAGACAAGATCAGGATGGGAGCTCTCGACGTCGTAGCCCAACGACTACTCCCCAAAGGAATGTGATACGGAGCGCTCCCGATCTTCATGATTTGGACAAGGATAACTAGAAGGGCCTAGATGAAATCCCAAACCAACAACAAAACCCCAACGGGTTAGCCTTTGGAACTAGGACTCAAATCAACTCCTCCTCTCAATGGATGCCTCGATTACCATCCGGGGGCACGCGCCGGTCCTTACAATCCAAGGAAGATTACAAGGCCTAAGATGGAACCCTAATCTAGAGGGGTGAAACCCTAGATTAGGAGCAAAGCTCTCTATTAGTCTTAACAACAAGTCTAACCCTAATTAGTGTTTGGGTACGAGTATTTATAGTCCTAACCCCTTAACCCTTGGATACATGGGCCGCAGCCCGTTTTACTGCTCGTAGGCAGAATCCGGAGGGTCCGGACTGAGGCCGGAGGGTCCGGGCTGATGTCCGAGATTTCCAGTGGAGATCCGGACACTCAGTCGGAGCGTCCGGGTTGATATCCGACATTTCCAGAGAGGATCCGGATACTCACCCAGAGGGTCCGGGCTGAGATCCAGCTCTGACCCGGAGGGTCCGAGCCTCAGCTGGACAATCCGGGTCTTCACTTCTAGTGCACATCCGGAGGTTCCAAGGCAGCAGTCCGGCTGGGGTTCGGCTTGGAGCTTGGGGACTTGATGCTTGGCGTCTCTTTCTCAGTCCCATTGCTCGTCAGCTGGTTCTTCCACTTGGTTGCTCCTTCATACCTTAGCAAGCAAAGAATGAAAGCATTAGGTAGCATACCATTCATACTCAAATCAAGTGGAGATGTATCAAGGAATAGAGTCACCTCATGTTGTATAGCCTTGACTCGAGCCCTTGTCATTGGTCCAATAGGTTCAATAGGTTTCAAAGGTGGATTTGGGCTCTTGTCATCCTTGATAGAGGTGATGTTCGCATCATTCCCCCCTTCTTGAAAAGGAGTCGACCTCGACTCCAACTCGTTGTAGCCATGAAAGGGTGAAAGATCCGCGATGTTGAAGGTGTTGCTCACCGAGTATTTGGCCGGTGGAAGATCAATCTTGTAGGCGTTGTCGCTGATGCGTTGAAGCACTTGGAAAGGTCCATCGCCGCGGGGCATGAGCTTGGATTTGCGTTCTTCGGGAAAACGCTCCTTGCGGAGGTGAACCCACACATGATCACCGGGGTCAAACACCATCTTTTTCTTGCTCTTGTTGACCTTGTTGGCGTGTCGAAGCACTTGTTGTTCGATTGTAGCTCTTGTTGTCTCATGGAGCCTCTTGATGAAAGCGGCTCGCTTGGAGGCATCCATGTTGACTCGTTCGTGTAGCGGTAGTGGGAGAAGATCGAGTGGTGTAGAGGGGTTGAAGCCGTACACACTTCGAATGGGCTCATGCTTGTAGTAGAATGGACCACTCGGTTGTAGGCGAACTCCACGTGGGGAATGCATTCTTCCCACTCTTTCAAGTTCTTCTTGATCATGGTGCGGAGGAGAGTTGACAAGGTGCGGTTGACGACCTCGGTTTGCCCATCGGTTTGTGGGTGGCAAGTTGTGAAAAGAGAAGCTTGACTCCCAACTTGGCCCACAATGTCTTCTAAAAATAGCTGAGGAACTTGACGTCGCGGTCGGAGACGATGATCTTGGGCACACCGTGAAGCCTCACAATTTCCCCCTTGTCAAGTAGCTCCTGTACTTGACGTTGAATTTCCTTGGTCTCCTTGGGGTTGGCGCGGTAAGGTGGCCGGTTGGGAAGAGGCACTCCCGGAATGAGGTCGATGCGGTGCTTGATGCCTCGAATGGGTGGAAGCCCCGCCGGAATCACGTCGGGGAAGACATCCTCGAACTCCTGCAAAACACAAGACATAGCTAGAGGAAGTGGGGGTGAATCATTAGTCAAAGCAACCACATCTTTGTATACAAGTATAAAGTGTAGTGTAGGTGGGTCATTCCTCACTCTTCTCATCTCGGATTTGGTGGCTAGCATCACTAAGCTTCTACTCGCTTCCTGACTCTTTTCTCTCATTTTGGGCTTGTGGCTCTCGCTCACCGATTTGTGGAAGTCACTCAAAGTTGTGCTCTCTCGCTCATCTCTCTTCTTTTCTTCTTGAAGCCTTGCCAACTTTTGAGCATTGTCGGCGATGATTTGGCTTGGCGTCATGGGGCGAAGCACATACTCCTTATGGTGCCACCGAAAGATGTATTCATTAGTGTGGCCGTCATGGCGCGTCGCTCGGTCGTACTACCATGGGCGGCCCAACAGAAGGTGGCACACCGTCATGGGTACCACGTCACACTCCACCGTGTCTTGATAGGCTCCAATCTTGAAGGAGACTTGCACCATGTGTTGTATCTGGACGGTGCCACTATCGCTCAACCATTGCACATGGTAAGGACGTGGATGCCTCTTGTACTTCAAGTTGAGTTTAGAGCACAACTCTTGACTCGTCAAGTTGTGACAACTTCCTCCATCAATTATGACCTTGATGGTTTTGCCGTCGATTGCGGCCTTGGTTTGGAAGAGGTTGCACCGTTGTTCGGGTTCATCTTAAAGTTGGAAAATGAGGATCTTCTTGGTGACGACGAGTGATGGACCCGACTCGGTCTCGCAATAGATTCGCTCTTGTCCATCTTCATATTCTCCTTCTTGTTCAATCCGGGCTAATTTATGGATGGCATCAATCTCGCCCTCGCTAGCAGACTCATACTCGCCTTCTTCAGTGATCAACATAACTCGTGCATTGGGGCACTCTCTTTGCATATGACCACGCCCTTGGCACTTGAAGCATACGATGTCACGAGTCTTGCCCGTGGAAGCCATTGAGGAAACATTGCTTCAAGTCGGTGCATCCTTTGAAGATGAGGTGGTAGGGCGGCTTGTGTTTGACCATTGGCGCACGCTTGTACTTCCACCTCCCATATGACTTTCTGTCTTAGTTGATGTAGCTCTTGGGGCAAACTTTGCACTCGGAGTGGGGCGAGGAGCAACCGCTGGGGCACGTGAAGCATAAGGAGTCACTACTGCAATATGGGCCTCTACTGACGGGCGAAAAACCCCCTCTACTGACGGGCTGGGGGCCCGTCAGCCTGCAAATGTCAGTGGAGGAGGTGCCCTCCACTGACGGGCCCAGGGCCCGTCAGTAGAGCCCCTGTCACCACTGACGGGCCTTCCTTAGAAGCCCGTCAGTAGTAGGTTTTCATCGATTAAAAAAAATAAAATTTAGAAAACAATACATTTCATCCAATATACATTTTTTCAGATTCATATTTCAGCACATTATTTCCTGTTTCCAGTATGTTATACATTTTCAAGGATAACACTTATGGACACACCATTACGAGAGTTGACTCTAGCTCAACATGTTGGCAGTTAACTATTTTCGAGGCATGTTTGACCAGTAGCAAATTAATTGCCTGCATATGAGGTTATTGTAGCAATTAGTACAGCCAGAGAAAAAATACACATGGATGAAAGAGCTGTAGGAAAAGAAGGGAAAATATAACCTCTCTTGGATGGATAAAGATCTTTACAGGTCTCTCAAATGAACTGCAAAGGAGGGTTGCCACATTTAGGTCCTTGGGTAGTTCAGTTCATTCTTGCAGCACCATCATTATCAACATTTGAGACTCATCTAATATTAGAAGTCATCAACAGCTGCCAATTTTCCCAAACAATAGTGCAAATAGCAAATGATAGTTACAGCTTAAAATCCCTCTTATCTATCAGAGCAACATTGCATCAGTTTCTTTTTTGCTTCATTCATTCACCAAGACACACCTAAAGATCTGAAATGAACATGTGTAGCTAACCTCCTTGCTCAAATCTATTCAAGGCGATACAGGTACAATAAGTGAAATATCCATGGATCATTAAACAAGCAAGCAAGCAACTGCGCGGTCTTTATAAAATGTTGACCTCAACTAAATATCAGGATTAGCACATGAACAGATTGTCAGTTTAGCTCCTCTAAGTTGATTCTACAAGTCAATCACATAAAGATCAATTTTTATTTCCAGAAGAGCATAAAGATCAATTTTGCCGATATAAACTGCATGCGACCAATTTGCACGAACACGGGACTAATCAGCTCCAAATCTCCCATTACGACAACAGACTTCAACAGCTTGTTGGTTAAATTTATTCCCCAATCAGAACATCTAGGAATTACGAAAGGAACATACATGTATGACAACACAAACATCGCTGAGATTTCCTCCCAAAAAGGCCAAAACCAAACCTCTGAAACCTAGCAATAGATCACAAGTGTGTTGTTTCTTATGTTCCAGATGGGAACTAGGGCTAGAGCTTAGAAATGCCACTGCAAACTCTACTTGACATCAACTATGTAGTCAGGTGATTTTTTAGGACTGTTTTTAAGCTTTGCAATAATCTTTTTCTCTGTGTTGCATTCCTCTTTGAACTGTACACATGAATCAAACAATAGAAGATAAGAGAAATTAAAGGAAGCAATGTTAGATGAAACCATATCTGAGGAAAGAACATGCGCGTAGGCGTCCTGCGCAAGGATGAGGGGCGCATACTCCTCGGCGGGCTCGCGGATCTCCGCGGCTGTGGCATTCCCCGCCCCCGGCGACTTCTTCTTTGATGCTCTGACCTCCTTGCCTCCATCCTCCCTGGAGGACCAAGCCACGCCGCTTGCCGGCCTCGTCGAGGTCGAGGTCGAGGAGGGGGAGTGGAGCCAGCGGGCGCGGATCCGGCGACCAGGGGCACGGATCCGACGGCCGGGGGGACGGATCCGGTGGCGGAGGGCGCGGATCTGGAGAGGCGGAGGCGGAGGGAGAGGAGGCGGCTCAGGAGAGAGGAGGCGGAGGGGGCCGGCGGCGTCGTGGAGGAGGCGGAGGTGGCCGGAGGCGGAGGGAGAGGAGGCGGCGGGGGGCACGGAGGCGGAGGGGGCCGGCAGGAGCTCGGGGAGGAGGAAGAGCAGAATATCGGGGGCGAGGGCGGGGGCGCGAGGGGTTGGGGAGGGGTACGGGTTGGCGTCTGGCTAGGGTTAGGGTTATAGCTGGACCGTGGACGGGCTAGAGATTAGCACTGACGGGCCTCAATATCGGCCTGTCAGTGGTTTGATAAACATCACTGACGGGCCAAAAATTTGGGCCCGTCAGTGCTAATTCTCAGTCAGCTCTATGGGTTCGACGGGCCGCGGGTCGTCTCTCCTCCGACGGGCGACTTTAGGGCCCGTCAGTGGAGGTCCTCGTGACCGGCCTGGGCATCGCCTCTACTGACGGGCAAAATGTTGTCCGTCAGTGATGATAAGCACCACCAACGGGCAAAAGGTTGCCCGTCAGTGGAGGGGTTTCAGCAGAGAGTCATCCTGCTGTAGTGAGTGGGGTGTGTGGTATATATTGAGGACTTGGAGTAGCGAGCATCCTCTTGCACCTGGCGCTCGGCCTTGATAGCTTGATGCACTAACTCCACAACGGTGTTGTAGGGTTGATAGTCGGCGATGCGCTTTATTGGGTGGTTCAATCCGGCCAAGAAACGGGCCATAGTCTGCTCTTCAGTCTCTTGGACATTAGCTCGGATCAAGACGGTTTCCATTTCCTTGAAGTATTCTTCAACTGTTCGACTGCCTTGCTTGAGGTCTTGAAGTTTCTTGAAAAGGTCTCGCTTGTAGTACTTGGGCACAAAACGGGCCCGCATTTCTCTCTTCATCTCTGTCCAAGACATGACTGGCAGCTCTCCATGTTCGCCTCGCTGATTTTGCACTTGTTCCCACCAAATAAGTGCATATCCATCGAACTCAAGTAAGGCCATAGCAACTTTCTTCTCTTCGAAGTAATTATGCATCCGGAAGACCTTGTTCACCTTGAGCTCCCATGTGAGGTATTCTTTGGGATCCATTGCATCACCGGAGAACTTAGGCATTGTGAACTTCAGCTTGCCAAATTTTTCTTCCCCATCTCCTGGTGGACCCCTCTGCCGGTGTTTTGTACCCTCATCATGATAATTCCGCCTTCTGAACCCTGGGTCTCTATCCGGGCGTCTTTGATATCTTTGGTCATTAGGTTGATGAAAGCTTGATCCTCCTTCTGATGCACTTCCCTCATGCCCATCACGTCCTTGGTGGCTCCTTGCCCGACCATGATTGTGTGGCCCAAAGGTTGAGTCTCGGGTTCTTGATGGAGAAAGGGGTGCTCGGTGTCTAGCTGTTCTTCGAGCTTGGGCACGCTGTGCCGCCATCTCAGCATCGGTCTCATCAAGAGGATCCTCTTCATCAATCTCTGCTTCTGGAATTTGGCCTCGAAGTGCTTGCACAACTTCCTACACAATGCTTGTCTTCATAGATTCCATCTGCCGGGTCATGTCGTGCCTCAAATTGTTCACAATGTCATGGAAGCTCCGTTGGAGGGCCAAATGTTGCCCTCGAGTCACACAATCTTCATTGCCACTCGCTCCGTGTGATCCTTCCCTAGACATGGTTAGCAAACACAAATATGGATGGACTATGTGGAAATTAGACCTCTCACCTCACTCACCACCGAAGTCCTTGCCTCCTTGGATAGAAAGATCGACGGGCCGTGGATGGTAAAAGTGACCCTCAAGAGTAGGTTGAAGGAGTCCCAAGTTTCAAAGCACTAACTCAAACAAAGCTTTTAGTGGATCTCGGAAGGATTAGCACAATACACTAAGCAAATGGAATAATGAAATTTTGCAAAGATTAGTAATAATCCACAATGAAACAATGCAATAAGAGTTGATCTCAAAGGAAATAAGCGAAACTCAAACAACTCACGCGCAAAGATAATGGGATTTGTGCAACCAAATAAATGAGCTAGTACAAAATGTTCCTAGCAAAGACTATAAGCTCGTGTTGCACAAATACAAAGAAAGACGCTAGCTCGATTGCAAAGTGTAGGGTGAAAGATTTGCACACTCGGCTACTACTCTACCTTGGGTTCTCTTCCAAGCTCTGCGCTTTCCTACAAGATGGTCATGGCACTTGCTTCTTCTTTTTTTGACTTTTCTTTTGATCTTACTTTCTTCCTCTTTTTCTTTGTGCCAAGACCTTACAAGACTAACGATTTTCAAATTGCTTGGGACAGGGTATTCTAAGCAGCACGAGTGTACAAGACCCTAGCAATCATCAAAGAGCTAGCCTTCATAGGTTCAAAGTGTTCGCAAAAGGATGAGATGTTGGCTCACAAAGAAATTGCAAGGAAGATGGACTTGGCGGAGATTATACCTTGCTTGTGGAGGTTGATGTTGATGATGATGACCTAGAGCTCATCGTTAGCTTTCCAACGAGTCCAAGTTTGCTGAAAACGGACACCGGGTGTGGAAGATATGCCCCCAAATGGTGAAGTGCTGCGCCCTATTTCTGGCCAATCCAGACTATCCGGGTTGAATCCGGAGGGTTCGGCCGCCCGGACTGTCCGGCTAGAATCCGGAGGGTCCGGCCACTACTGCAGAACAGGTCACTACTGACGGTCGCCAAACCCCCTCTACTGACGAACAGGGGGCCTGTCCAATTGAGATACTACTGTAAATGACAAAGAAGATGCAGCGGAAAACACCTAGAAAGTCATTGACGACATGGAGCTTGTCGTTAGCTTTAAAACGAGTACAAGATCACTGAAAACGGAGTCCGGATGCAAAAGTTATGACCAAAACAGTGAACGTCCGAAGCAGCAACAGCAGTTCACACCTGAGTCTCAGCTGGGTGACTCAGCTGGGTGTTTCAGCTGAGTCTCAGCTGGGTGTCTCAGCTGAGTCTCAGCTGGATGACTCAGCTGAGTCTCAGGTGGGTGACTCAGCTGAGTGTCTCAGCTGAGTGACAAGGCAGATTAGTCCAGAACTGAGATTTCAATCCAATTTTTGAACCAATTCAAAAACTACCCAACCAAATCAAACCAAATTTGATAGAGAGGTGTAGGAAGGTCTTGTGAGTCTAAATCAAGTGTTGATCTCCATAAAAACTTCTCAAGATAAGACCTTTACCCTCTTTTCTCCAATCAGCTCTAGAAGTGAGAAAAAAAGAAATTTTGGGAGGAAAGGAAGCTCGTGAGGAATCTTGATCTGAAATCGATATGGTGTCATCTCACATGTCCCAGCAACCTATTCCAAGTCCCAAACCATAGGATTAACCCTCTACAAAGATCAATCACGAAAATCACTTTTCTTGCCCTTTTCTCAATGAAAACTCGAAATAGAGAAGGAAAAGACAGAATCCTTGGATATGCTTGGATGGGATCAGTATAGAGATGATCTTCCCATCACTTACTTGCCATACCACGGATCAATCCAGAGGAAAAGCAAGAAAACGAAAATTCAAAAGAGCAAATGAAGTAGATAGCTCAAGAACGTATAGGGATTGAAGAAATCTTTTTGTATTGAATTTTCGTGGGTTTTCTTGGGTTTAAAAGCCTCTCATGATTAGGCCAAAGCACTCTCTAGTGCAGCTCTCCCTCTCCTAGGGTTTACAAAGTGATAACAAGGGGCTCAAGGAGGTAAGCACCCCTTTGACACCTATTTATAGTGGGAGGGACAAACCCCCTCACCACTTGGGCCTTAATGCCCTATGGGCCTAACCTAACTAGCACGCATCACAAAGCATCTAGCTAGCTTAGCCACTATCCGATTTTCCTTCCACCCTAAGCAATCCCTAAACCGCTTCCTTGGGCGCCTCCGCCGCGGTTTCTTGAAAAGCTTCTTGGTGGATTTGACGCTTTTCCCAAAACGCCCCCGAGACTCAACTTGGTCTTCACGACTTGGCTCCAACCGCTTCCTTGTCCTCCGCGTACATGCTTTTAAGCCGCACGATGTCGTCGCCATCTCTTTGACCGCAACTCCGCCCTCCAAGCTTCATGCTGGTCCCACGTGGCCGAACCATCGCCGCACCCAACTCACACCTGCACACAATAGACCAAGCAAAGCGTTGCAAGCACAAGATTTCCTCCTTCACCCAAGTTAGTCCAAACAATTCATCCTATCATTTTTTACCAAGACAAAATGATAAAAAACTTTAACTCCAAACTCTTGGACTTTGCAATTAATCCCAAACTGCAAAAGCTCCAATTCTCAGAACAAAAGCTCAACCATGAGCACAATATCTCAGAACCACCGAGACACCTACCCAAACACACTGGGATTTCTAGACAATTTTCACGAGACAAATTGACCAAACTCGAGTTCATCAATCAACACATGGTCAAACGTGAAAGTTGATTGGAACATCCGAAAGCTGGATCGGAAGTTCCGATTAGATGAGATGTTCCGGATAGAAAACCAGATGTTCCGATCAAAACAGAACTTTCGGATACAAAACCGAATGTTCTGAAAAGCTTGAATTCTTGCAACACTCAAGCACAACTCCAAACTCAAAAGAGACTAGGCAATATGTTCATCATCTAAATCCTAGGGAAGCACTATGACATATGAGCCCTTCAGACACAACTCCCCTAGGTTCTACAATCTCCCCCTTGATGAATATATTGCCAACCCTCTTTAAAATTACATTGAGTCAAGAAAATGGAGTTGATTGAAGATGAAAAGCAAACGAGTTGCAAGATTTCACACTTGGCCCAAATTAAAGAGAAAGCAACATATGATCAAGTGAACAAACAAGTTGTGATGCAACACGACAAAAGGAGCAACAAACACTCATGCTTCACAACCTATCAACATTCTCAAAAAGAAGTGTTCAATCTCGCCCAAGGTCCAAATGTACATGTGCAATGACTATATGACCTTGATCATTGCGAGAAAAGGATCCAAATAACAAGCAAGAGCAAAATGCAATGAACAAAACTCCCCTCGCTTGATTAACCCATTTTGCACTTGATCCCACTTCTTTTTAGCTCTCATTATTCATTTAAGCACATTGCACGTACATAAACTCTAAACTCCCCCTTTTCATTCTTCTCCCCCAACAATTGCTATCATCTTGATTTAACATTATTCTCCCCCTTTGGCAATATAAGCATCAAGGGAACAAACTCCCCCTCAATTGATGCATGGAGAGACATAAGATAGAGATAAACAAGCATCGGGCCAAGAGAATGTCAATAAAAGTAAGATCCAAAATGTGAGTGAGAGCTTAACATATGCAATGAAACTGCCCCCCACAATATATACATTGAAAAACATGGCATGAGGATAAAAGAATAGCTCACAAAATAGGTGAAGACGCAACCCAGTCGTACATGCCTCTTTGAGGCCATAAGAAGAATTGGAGAACTATTTATGTCTTGATCAAGTGTGGAAGAAGATCAGATCCATTAGGCACATGTTCTTCATCCCGCGTCCCGGTACCTACACAGTAGACACAATACGACGTGTCTCGGTACTTGGGTTAGAGAGCAAAGTCCTTGCAATCCAGTACTGAGACACTCGTGTGGAAGGAGGAACAGCGTGCGTGTGGTTAGCATGCGAAACAAGCAAAGCAGAAACCTCACACCTCTCCCTAAATCTGTCTCGCCCAGGAGGAAAGCCTTGAAAGGAAAAACAAGGAACATTTCCAAAAGAACGGCGAACAGACTCCAACTGAGCACGATGGGTAGCAACAGAATCTCGAGACCCATTACCACATCGTCTCTCTGAGTCATCAAAAAGCTCAACTCTCGTACGTGCATTAGAGGCACTCAATGAACGGTGTTGCTGAAAATCCCTAATGCCACGCGCACGATAACGACGCTTCTCTCGAATCCGTCGAAAGCAGAAATCAGTCATGTGCCCATCCTTCTCACAAAATGAGCAGTGGTAGAGCGGCCTACTAGGAGGCAAAGTCTGTGAGGATGAAGTACCACTCTCGCTCAAATGAGAAGTCCCTTGGGACAAGCAAGACGAACCACTGACTCCACAAAGACTCGTGTTGGAGTCAGAAGCACACATGCCATGAGATCGACAATGCGTGTTCCTAACCCGAACACGGTCACGCCTTGTGCACTTGGCACGGCGAAAATAAAACTCCACGATGTGCCCGTCTCTCTTGCAAAAGGTGCAATGGTACTTTTTCTTGAGAGTACCATCCAAAGCAACAACACCTTCGCCACTACACGACCCTTGGGCAACATCAAAAGAAGCACTAGCCGAAAAGGTATCTCTCAAAGCATCGGCACGAGTGTCAAGACCAAGTGACTCAAAACAAGGAATGCACTCCACTTGTAAAGAAGAAAGTCCAACTCTCAAATCATCAATCTCAGAGTGAAAAGAGGTACAAGAGTCACAAGACTTGGCGCTCGTATCATTGCGCATACTCCTCAAAGCATCAACTTCTTTTCTTAACAAGTCACAAGAGGTGCAAGAATTCGAAGATACAATCATGTCATGAGATATAGCAATATGATCAACATGGCTAGAAGAAACATCTAAAGAAGCTAGGCAATCATCATGAACTTTCCTAGCACGATCAAGCTCAGTCCTAGCATTCTCTAGATTCTCAACACATGTGGAACAAAGCAAGTTCAGATTTTTATTTTTATTATTAGCAATTTTTAGCTCATCAACACATGTGGAGAAAGACAAGTTCAACTTCTCATTTTCATCTAGTATGCTAGTAAGAGAATCACACTCAAGACCAGCCAAGGACTCACTAATGGCTATCTCAATACTACTACAAGCAAGCTTAGCAACAAGTTTATCATTCACAACTCTAAGGTTATCAATCTCATCATATAAGGCAACATAAGAGTCACATGACATGGAAGCATTGGATTGTAGTGATTGAATTTCAGATTTCAAGCATGCTAGAGAAGTTTTCAAGATTTCATTTTCTTTACCCCTCCACTTACAAATACCACATGGGAGGGAAGAAGTTGACTTAACCAATTGGTATTCAGCATACAAAGAATCCCAAGACCTAGTGATATCATCTAACATTTCATTCTTAAACTTCACTAGGGACTTAGAGGAAGACCATTTTCTATAGCAAGCAACAAAGGAATTCACAAGCAACTCTTTGCTCACCTTGTTCATCTTGATGTAGAGATCATCCTCGAGTGGTAGCTTCACGCATGCATCATGATCATCCTCCGAGGCCAACTCTTCAAAGAGTGCCACAAGCCTCTCATCATTCTCAAGAGGGCAACCGGAAACCAAGTGATCAAATCCCCCACACAAATCACAGGGTGAACCTCCCCTCTTTCCGAGCTCCCGAAGAGAAAGCTCACGAATCATATCATCGGCCAAAAAATCAAGGGAGCACGTACTCAAAGAATCTAAAGAGGAACTCAAATTGGAAGCCATGGCTTGCAAAGCCGGTCAAAGCTTACAGACAAGCATAACCAGGCTCTGATACCACTTGTTGGATCGGTGGCTTCCCGACAGAGGGGGGTGAATGTCGGATATAAATTTCTCTTCAAATTCAAATACAGATAGCAATTGAGATACTACTGTAAATGACAAAGAAGATGCAGCGGAAAACACCTAGAAAGTCATTGACGACATGGAGCTTGTCGTTAGCTTTAAAACGAGTACAAGATCACTGAAAACGGAGTCCGGATGCAAAAGTTATGACCAAAACAGTGAACGTCCGAAGCAGCAACAGCAGTTCACACCTGAGTCTCAGCTGGGTGACTCAGCTGGGTGTCTCAGCTGAGTCTCAGCTGGATGACTCAGCTGAGTCTCAGGTGGGTGACTCAGCTGAGTGTCTCAGCTGAGTGACAAGGCAGATTAGTCCAGAACTGAGATTTCAATCCAATTTTTGAACCAATTCAAAAACTACCCAACCAAATCAAACCAAATTTGATAGAGAGGTGTAGGAAGGTCTTGTGAGTCTAAATCAAGTGTTGATCTCCATAAAAACTTCTCAAGATAAGACCTTTACCCTCTTTTCTCCAATCAGCTCTAGAAGTGAGAAAAAAAGAAATTTTGGGAGGAAAGGAAGCTCGTGAGGAATCTTGATCTGAAATCGATATGGTGTCATCTCACATGTCCCAGCAACCTATTCCAAGTCCCAAACCATAGGATTAACCCCTCTACAAAGATCAATCACGAAAATCACTTTTCTTGCCCTTTTCTCAATGAAAACTCGAAATAGAGAAGGAAAAGACAGAATCCTTGGATATGCTTGGATGGATCAGTATAGAGATGATCTTCCCATCACTTACTTGCCATACCACGGATCAATCCAGAGGAAAAGCAAGAAAACGAAAATTCAAAAGAGCAAATGAAGTAGATAGCTCAAGAACGTATAGGGATTGAAGAAATCTTTTTGTATTGAATTTTCGTGGGTTTTCTTGGGTTTAAAAGCCTCTCATGATTAGGCCAAAGCACTCTCTAGTGCAGCTCTCCCTCTCCTAGGGTTTACAAAGTGATAACAAGGGGCTCAAGGAGGTAAGCACCCCTTTGACACCTATTTATAGTGGGAGGGACAAACCCCCTCACCACTTGGGCCTTAATGCCCTATGGGCCTAACCTAACTAGCACGCATCACAAAGCATCTAGCTAGCTTAGCCACTATCCGATTTTCCTTCCACCCTAAGCAATCCCTAAACCGCTTCCTTGGGCGCCTCCGCCGCGGTTTCTTGAAAAGCTTCTTGGTGGATTTGGCGCTTTTCCCAAAACGCCCCCGAGACTCAACTTGGTCTTCACGACTTGGCTCCAACCGCTTCCTTGTCCTCTGCGTACATGCTTTTAAGCCGCACGATGTCGTCGCCATCTCCTTGACCGCAATTCCGCCCTCCAAGCTTCATGCCGGTCCCACGTGGCCGAACCATCGCCGCACCCAACTCACACCTGCACACAATAGACCAAGCAAAGCGTTGCAAGCACAAGATTTCCTCCTTGACCCAAGTTAGTCCAAACAATTCATCCTATCATTTTTTACCAAGACAAAATGATAAAAAACTGTAACTCCAAACTCTTGGACTTTGCAATTAATCCCAAACTGCAAAAGCTCCAATTCTCAGAACAAAAGCTCAACCATGAGCACAACATCTCAGAACCACCGAGACACCTACCCAAACACACTGGGATTTCTAGACAATTTTCACGAGACAAATTGACCAAACTCGAGTTCATCAATCAACACATGGTCAAACGTGAAAGTTGATTGGAACATCCGAAAGCTGGATCGGAAGTTCCGATTAGATCAGATGTTCCGGATAGAAAACCAGATGTTCCGATCAAAACAGAACTTTCGGATACAAAACCGAATGTTCTGAAAAGCTTGAATTCTTGCAACACTCAAGCACAACTCCAAACTCAAAAGAGACTAGGCAATATGTTCATCATCTAAATCCTAGGGAAGCACTATGACATATGAGCCCTTCAGACACAACTCCCCTAGGTTCTACAATCTCCCCCTTGATGAATATATTGCCAACCCTCTTTAAAATTACATTGAGTCAAGAAAATGGAGTTGATTGAAGATGAAAAGCAAACGAGTTGCAAGATTTCACACTTGGCCCAAATTAAAGAGAAAGCAACATATGACCAAGTGAACAAACAAGTTGTGATGCAACACGACAAAAGGAGCAACAAACACTCAAGCTTCACAACTATCAACATTCTCAAAAAGAAGTGTTCAATCTCGCCCAAGGTCCAAATGTACATGTGCAATGACTATATGACCTTGATCATTGCGAGAAAAGGATCCAAATAACAAGCAAGAGCAAAATGCAATGAACAAAACTCCCCTCGCTTGATTAACCCATTTTGCACTTGATCCCACTTCTTTTTAGCTCTCATTATTCATTTAAGCACATTGCACGTACATAAACTCTAAACTCCCCCTTTTCATTCTTCTCCCCCAACAATTGCTATCATCTTGATTTAACATTATTCTCCCCCTTTGGCAATATAAGCATCAAGGGAACAAACTCCCCCTCAATTGATGCATGGAGAGACATAAGATAGAGATAAACAAGCATCGGGCCAAGAGAATGTCAATAAAAGTAAGATCCAAAATGTGAGTGAGAGCTTAACATATGCAATGAAACTCCCCCTCACTCCTACAGCCAATGCATTTATGATCTACTCCATATCAAGGTAAAATCCATTCGAGATCAGGTTCAAAAATGCACACACATGCCTATCTTGCAAAGACAGGCCAAGGTATGATTGATACTACTATTTCTCCCCCTTTGGCACTATAGTCATCAAGGACTCCACGCCTCCCTTTTTGACTATGCAATGATAGAATATCAAGAATAAGTATGTATGCATGGAATGGAATGGAATTTTTGATTTTTCAATTTTAGCGAGCTTTGAGAATTATCCAAGGAAAAGATACCAATTGAAAAATTGCCAAGATTGACAACATTGATAAAATTGCAACCAAGCCATGCACACATGTGCTAGTCAAATCATGTCAAGATATTTATGAAGTAGTAAAGAGCTAGCACAAGATAAAGTCAATTGATTCATATTTGAATTATGTATAGATTTCACATATGGCAAATCGCAACTAGAGAGCCTCAAACAACTAAGCTTCATCTATAATACTAAGCATAGCAATTATAATCAACATGACTATAAAAGAACTCTTACGTTTTCCAATGGGACCTAGCGACTTACAAAGAACATCAACGCTAGAGCATACCCTAGGGTAGCCACCCCACATTTGCACATTTGCAATTTTGTTGATACCACTTGTAGGTGCAATTCTTAAAAACACTTGTGCAAGTGTGACTAGCAAAGACGGTTCCCGAAATGTGTGGGCAATCCGACAATAAGCAAGCCTACCCCTTCCAATGAATTTCGTGTTCCCCCTAAAGTACAATAGAGGGCAATTCCGAAAGCCAATTGGGTAATTGTGACGTGCAAAAACATGGCAAGCAAAAACTGCACACACACACACGGTTGCACAAGGTTCAACCAAAGGATGTTCGAAAGTTCAATTTTAGATTCATGTGACTATCAAAGACATACTAGGCATTCAAGATTCAGCATGGCTATGAGAGGACAACTTGAGAAGCAAAATTGCCACATGACCCACAATATATCTTTAGAAGTGTAAATTCTTAACAAGTCTAGCTAGAAATCACTAAATCACACATGTCAAGACATGATAAGATTAGCTAAACAATGAATCATGGCATGACAAGGTGCAATATCAACCAAAGCATCATTTCATCAATGGGTAATAATCAAAGCTCTAATAGTACCAATTGTACCCATGATATATTATACATGATGCAAGATGCAATATGATACAATATGGTACAAGCACGACAAAAACTCCCCCTCAATACAAATCCATCTGCCCCAGAAGAAATCTCAAATGAAGATCGACTGGAAAGCTTGTAACAGGAAAAGAAATCACTTCACTGTCCTCACATCATAAGGCTAGCAATAAGAAGAGGACGATAAAGGAGTGAAGGTGGCAACACACAACCAATCGGAGAAAACACTCCTACAATGCATGGTCTCTAGGTCAACGAATCTCACAACTAACAAAGCTCACAACTCCCCACACATATCCTTAGGACTCAACCATCTAATCATCAGCACATCCTAAGATAAAGATAGAGTATCAGAGGAGAAGGAGCAACCTAGAGACACGAGGTGAGAAAGAAGTCGAAGAAAAACACACTCGTGAACACACGCTTGATCGCAAAAGAGAAGCAACCAAACACCTATCCTATGCCCTACACACCCTATAGCTACAAAACCCCAGAATGTATACAACATAACAATCATGGGAACAAGCTACAAGGTATGGCTCATGAATACCAATTGAAAGAACAAACATACATGGCAACATTCAACATGTAATTCCAATTGATGAAGTATTAAGCATATGAGCAAGGGCAAAACCATGATATCAATTATAAGTATGAACATGAAGTAATCATGCCAGACAGGTGGATAAGAACACACATCTCCACAAGTAACACTAAACCGGTAGCATGGCATAGATATAAGTGAAGCCCTACACATGCTACAATATATGTGGATATGTGTAAAGAATGGCATGACAAGATATGTAACATGAATAACACATGCCAAGAGACTAAAAATGAGCCAACATTAAAGCACAACATGCCCACAATATATACATTGAAAAAACATGGCATGAGGATAAAAGAATAGCTCACAAAATAGGTGAAGACGCAACCCAGTCGTACATGCCTCTTTGAGGCCATAAGAAGAATTGGAGAACTATTTATGTCTTGATCAAGTGTGGAAGAAGATCAAGATCCATTAGGCTCATGTTCTTCATCCCGCGTCCCGGTACCTACACAGTAGACACAATACGACGTGTCTCGGTACTTGGGTTAGAGAGCAAAGTCCTTGCAATCCAGTACTGAGACACTCGTGTGGAAGGAGGAACAGCGTGCGTGTGGTTAGCATGCGAAACAAGCAAAGCAGAAACCTCACACCTCTCCCTAAATCTGTCTCGCCCAGGAGGAAAGCCTTGAAAGGAAAAACAAGGAACATTTCCAAAAGAACGGCGAACAGACTCCAACTGAGCACGATGGGTAGCAACAGAATCTCGAGACCCATTACCACATCGTCTCTCTGAGTCATCAAAAAGCTCAACTCTCGTACGTGCATTAGAGGCACTCAATGAACGGTGTTGCTGAAAATCCCTAATGCCACGCGCACGATAACGACGCTTCTCTCGAATCCGTCGAAAGCAGAAATCAGTCATGTGCCATCCTTCTCACAAAATGAGCAGTGGTAGAGCGGCCTACTAGGAGGCAAAGTCTGTGAGGATGAAGTACCACTCTCGCTCAAATGAGAAGTCCCTTGGGACAAGCAAGACGAACCACTGACTCCACAAAGACTCGTGTTGGAGTCAGAAGCACACATGCCATGAGATCGACAATGCGTGTTCCTAACCCGAACACGGTCACGCCTTGTGCACTTGGCACGGCGAAAATAAAACTCCACGATGTGCCCGTCTCTCTTGCAAAAGGTGCAATGGTACTTTTTCTTGAGAGTACCATCCAAAGCAACAACACCTTCGCCACTACACGACCCTTGGGCAACATCAAAAGAAGCACTAGCCGAAAAGGTATCTCTCAAAGCATCGGCACGAGTGTCAAGACCAAGTGACTCAAAACAAGGAATGCACTCCACTTGTAAAGAAGAAAGTCCAACTCTCAAATCATCAATCTCAGAGTGAAAAGAGGTACAAGAGTCACAAGACTTGGCGCTCGTATCATTGCGCATACTCCTCAAAGCATCAACTTCTTTTCTTAACAAGTCACAAGAGGTGCAAGAATTCGAAGATGCAATCATGTCATGAGATATAGCAATATGATCAACATGGCTAGAAGAAACATCTAAAGAAGCTAGGCAATCATCATGAACTTTCCTAGCACGATCAAGCTCAGTCCTAGCATTCTCTAGATTCTCAACACATGTGGAACAAAGCAAGTTCAGATTTTTATTTTTATTATTAGCAATTTTTAGCTCATCAACACATGTGGAGAAAGACAAGTTCAACTTCTCATTTTCATCTAGTATGCTAGTAAGAGAATCACACTCAAGACCAGCCAAGGACTCACTAATGGCTATCTCAATACTACTACAAGCAAGCTTAGCAACAAGTTTATCATTCACAACTCTAAGCTTATCAATCTCATCATATAAGGCAACATAAGAGTCACATGACATGGAAGCATTGGATTGTAGTGATTGAATTTCAGATTTCAAGCATGCTAGAGAAGTTTTCAAGATTTCATTTTCTTTACCCCTCCACTTACAAATACCACATGGGAGGGAAGAAGTTGACTTAACCAATTGGTATTCAGCATACAAAGAATCCCAAGACCTAGTGATATCATCTAACATTTCATTCTTAAACTTCACTAGGGACTTAGAGGA
This sequence comes from Stipa capillata, assembly GCA_019208055.1. NCBI lineage: Eukaryota > Viridiplantae > Streptophyta > Magnoliopsida > Poales > Poaceae > Stipa > Stipa capillata. The sequence goes on along the minus strand of JAGXJF010005166.1, from coordinate 397,553 downwards.
AGACCATTTTCTATAGCAAGCAACAAAGGAATTCACAAGCAACTCTTTGCTCACCTTGTTCATCTTGATGTAGAGATCATCCTCGAGTGGTAGCTTCACGCATGCATCATGATCATCCTCCGAGGCCAACTCTTCAAAGAGTGCCACAAGCCTCTCATCATTCTCAAGAGGGCAACCGGAAACCAAGTGATCAAATCCCCCACACAAATCACAGGGTGAACCTCCCCTCTTTCCGAGCTCCCGAAGAGAAAGCTCACGAATCATATCATCGGCCAAAAAATCAAGGGAGCACGTACTCAAAGAATCTAAAGAGGAACTCAAATTGGAAGCCATGGCTTGCAAAGCCGGTCAAAGCTTACAGACAAGCATAACCAGGCTCTGATACCACTTGTTGGATCGGTGGCTTCCCGACAGAGGGGGGTGAATGTCGGATATAAATTTCTCTTCAAATTCAAATACAGATAGCAATTGAGATACTACTGTAAATGACAAAGAAGATGCAGCGGAAAACACCTAGAAAGTCATTGACGACATGGAGCTTGTCGTTAGCTTTAAAACGAGTACAAGATCACTGAAAACGGAGTCCGGATGCAAAAGTTATGACCAAAACAGTGAACGTCCGAAGCAGCAACAGCAGTTCACACCTGAGTCTCAGCTGGGTGACTCAGCTGGGTGTCTCAGCTGAGTCTCAGCTAGGTGTCTCAGCTGAGTCTCAGGTGGGTGACTCAGCTGAGTGTCTCAGCTGAGTGACAAGGCAGATTAGTCCAGAACTGAGATTTCAATCCAATTTTTGAACCAATTCAAAAACTACCCAACCAAATCAAACCAAATTTGATAGAGAGGTGTAGGAAGGTCTTGTGAGTCTAAATCAAGTGTTGATCTCCATAAAAACTTCTCAAGATAAGACCTTTACCCTCTTTTCTCCAATCAGCTCTAGAAGTGAGAAAAAAAGAAATTTTGGGAGGAAAGGAAACTCGTGAGGAATCTTGATCTGAAATCGATATGGTGTCATCTCACATGTCCCAGCAACCTATTCCAAGTCCCAAACCATAGGATTAACCCCTCTACAAAGATCAATCACGAAAATCACTTTCTTGCCCTTTTCTCAATGAAAACTCGAAATAGAGAAGGAAAAGACAGAATCCTTGGATATGCTTGGATGGGATCAGTATAGAGATGATCTTCCCATCACTTACTTGCCATACCACGGATCAATCCAGAGGAAAAGCAAGAAAACGAAAATTCAAAAGAGCAAATGAAGTAGATAGCTCAAGAACGTATAGGGATTGAAGAAATCTTTTTGTATTGAATTTTCGTGGTTTTCTTGGGTTTAAAAGCCTCTCATGATTAGGCCAAAGCACTCTCTAGTGCAGCTCTCCCTCTCCTAGGGTTTACAAAGTGATAACAAGGGGCTCAAGGAGGTAAGCACCCCTTTGACACCTATTTATAGTGGGAGGGACAAACCCCCTCACCACTTGGGCCTTAATGCCCTATGGGCCTAACCTAACTAGCACGCATCACAAAGCATCTAGCTAGCTTAGCCACTATCCGATTTTCCTTCCACCCTAAGCAATCCCTAAACCGCTTCCTTGGGCGCCTCCGCCGCGGTTTCTTGAAAAGCTCTTGGTGGATTTGACGCTTTTCCCAAAACGCCCCCGAGACTCAACTTGGTCTTCACGACTTGGCTCCAACCGCTTCCTTGTCCTCCGCGTACATGCTTTTAAGCCGCACGATGTCGTCGCCATCTCCTTGACCGCAACTCCGCCCTCCAAGCTTCATGCCGGTCCCACGTGGCCGAACCATCGCCGCACCCAACTCACACCTGCACACAATAGACCAAGCAAAGCGTTGCAAGCACAAGATTTCCTCCTTGACCCAAGTTAGTCCAAACAATTCATCCTATCATTTTTTACCAAGACAAAATGATAAAAAACTTTAACTCCAAACTCTTGGACTTTGCAATTAATCCCAAACTGCAAAAGCTCCAATTCTCAGAACAAAAGCTCAACCATGAGCACAACATCTCAGAACCACCGAGACACCTACCCAAACACACTGGGATTTCTAGACAATTTTCACGAGACAAATTGACCAAACTCGAGTTCATCAATCAACACATGGTCAAACGTGAAAGTTGATTGGAACATCCGAAAGCTGGATCGGAAGTTCCGATTAGATCAGATGTTCCGGATAGAAAACCAGATGTTCCGATCAAAACAGAACTTTCGGATACAAAACCGGATGTTCTGAAAAGCTTGAATTCTTGCAACACTCAAGCACAACTCCAAACTCAAAAGAGACTAGGCAATATGTTCATCATCTAAATCCTAGGGAAGCACTATGACATATGAGCCCTTCAGACACAACTCCCCTAGGTTCTACAGGCCTCAAAGTGCTTGCACAACTTCCTGCACAATGCTTGTCTTCATAGATTCCATCTGCCGGGTCATGTCGTGCCTCAAATTGTCCACAGTGTCATGGAGGCTCTGTTAGAGGGCCAAATGTTGCCCTCGAATCACACAATCTTCATTGCCACTCGCTCCGTGTGATCCTTCCCTGGACATGATTAGCGAAATAACAATATATGTGGAATATATAGAATTTCGGAACTCTCTCACCTCACTTACCACCGAAGTCCTTGCCTCCTTGGATTGAAGGACCGAAAGGCCACGGAGTGGAAAGATGACCCTCGAGAGTAAATTGAAGGGGTTTCCAAGCTTCCAAAACACTATCTCATTCAAAAACCTTTAAGGATCTCGGAAAAGGATTAGCACAACACACTAAGCAAGTGGAGTTAGGGATATTGCAATGATTAGTAATAATCCACAATGAAACAAAGCAATAAGAGTTGACCTCAAAGATATAAGCGAAGCTCAAACAACTCACGCGTAAAGATAATGGGATTTGTGCAACCAAAGAAATGAGCTAGTACAAAATGTTCCTAGCGAAGACTATAAGCTCGTGTTGCACAAATACAAAGAAAGACGCTAGCTCGATTGCAAAGTGTAGGGTGAAAGATTTGCACACTCGGCTACTACTCTACCTTGGGTTCTCTTCCAAGCTCTACGCTTTCCTACAAGATGGTCATGGCACTTGCTCTTTCTTTTTTTTGACTCTTTTCTTTTGATCTTACTTTTCTTCCTCCTTTTCTTTGTGCCAAGACCTTACAAGACTAACAATTTTTAAATTGCTTGGGACAGGGTATTCTAAACAGCACGAGTGTACAAGACCCTAGCAATCATCAAAGAGCAAGTCTCCATAGGTTCAAAGTGTTTGCAATGGAAGATGTTGGCTCACAAAGAAAATGCAAGGAAGATGGTCTTGTCGAAGATTATACCTTGCTTGTGGAGGTTGGTGTTGATGATGATGACCTAGAGCTCGTCGTTAGCTTTCCAACGAGTACAACTTCGTAGAAAACGGACACCGGGTGTGGAAGATATGCCCCAAATGGTGAAGTGCTGCGCCCTGTTTCTGGCCAATCTGGACTGTCCGGCTGAAATCCGGAGGGTCCGGTCGAGGAATAGAGGGGCAGATCTGGGGTTTTGGGCAGACCGAAAACCACCAAATCGAAGGGGCAAACGATGAAATCGGCCAAAGCAACGCAAAGGAAGATTAGACCAACAAGTATAGCAAAGATCTAATGGATCAAAACCAACCAAAACTAACCCAAACCTCCAAATTGCATCTAAAACTCAAATCGGGCTCTTTTTGTGGGGTTTTTCGAAATAGACAAGAAAAATCAAAACAAAGCTAGCAATTGGGGGTAGGGGAAAGAGGGGATACAAATCCAAATCGTGGAAACCTAGAGCTCTGATACCAAGTTGATACGGGGGCTCCCGATCTTCACGATTTGGATTGGATAACTAGTGTAACCTAAATGAAAATCTCACCCCAACAACAAACTCCAACGAGAAAGCCTTTGGGAAACTAGGAAACCAAGTCAACTACACTCTCGATTGAATTCCACGATTTCCACCCGAGGGCACGCGCCGGTCCTTACAATCCACAAGAGAAAGCAAGATCTATGGTGGAAGCCCTAATCTAGAGGGATGAACCTTAGATTAGGAGCTAAGCTCACTTAAGTCTAAACAACAAGTCTAAACCCTAATTAGTGGGGGGTACGGTATTTATAGGTTAACCCTCCACTTAAAGATTACATGGGCCGTGGCCCGTTTTGCTGCTCGCAGGCAAAATTCGAAGTGTCCGGGTTGGGGGCCGGAGGGTCCGGGCCCTCTCCGGGTGGCAGTCCGGGATTTCCAGAGGCGACTCGGACGTCCGTCCGAAGTGTCCGGGTGAGGATCCGGGCCTGTCCAGAGAGGATCCGGACCCTCATCCGGAGCATCCGGGCTGAGGTCCGGCCTTTCCAGAGAGGATCCGAATACTCGCCCGGAGGGTTCGGGCTGAGGTCCGGCTCTGACCCGGAGGGTCCAGGCCTCAGCCGGACAGTCCGGGTCTTCTCTTCTAGTGCACATCCGGGGGTTCCGACACAGCGAGCCGGCTGTGGTTCGGTCGGGAGCTTGGGGACTTGATGCTTGGCGTCTCTTCCTCAGTCCCGTTGCTTGTCAGTTGGTTCTTCCACTTGGTTGCTCCCTCATACCTTAGCAAGCAAAGAATCAAAGCATTAGGTAGCATACCATTCATACTCAAATCAAGTGGAGATGTATCAAGGAATAGAGTCACCTCATATTGTATAGCCTTGGCTCGAGCCCTTGTCATTGGTCCAATAGGTGTCAAAGGTGGACTTGGGCTCTTGTCATCCTTGATGGAGGTGATGTCCGCATCACTTAGATATACTTAGTCTTGTAGAAGTCGTAATTCCTTAAATGGCAGACAAAACACAACACTCTGGATGGGTTAAGTGGTAGGTGGGTGTTCACCGGGAAGTAACTAATGAACTTGATTAATAATGATCGGGTTTAGACGAGAGGCCATGGCTGGGAGCATGGTAGGTTGTCTCGTTTTTTCCACAAGGACTAGTTCCCCGTGTCCTTTGAACCAAGGTTTGCGTACTTCTACATGGGTGGTATAATGTGCTATCCATGACTGAATAATTTGTCTAGGCTTAAGTCATGAGCTGTATAGTTTGCCGTTTCCATTTGTTGGGTGAGTGAAAAAGGATGTGATGTAGTGCCTCAATATAGGTGTAAGGGTTACACACGGTCCGGGACCGGGGATGTATCACCAGCTACAACTTTTGGGACCGTGTCAGGGTACCGGCCGGACTGGTACACACGGATTAGCCTATTAGGGCGGCTCATGTTTAAGTCAAAAACATTGTAAAGGTCGTGTTCAATCACACTCTGCTAACAGACCTTGTGAAGTGTGTCTTTGCCTAGCATTAAGAGTCAATTGATACGTGTAGGTAAAGATGTACACCCCTGCAGGGTTAAAACTATTTGAATAGCCGTGTCCGCGGTTATGGACAACTTGGTAAGAATCTGCATCGAATTAGACAACTACAACATTATTTTAAAAAACTCCTGTTGAGGTGTTAGCGATTGCTCCCTCCCTGGTGGTTGAGGAAGAATCGAGGGTTTAAGTGTTCGGTGATCTGCAATAGATTATGTATGAAGATTCGACTCATCTCCTTTAAAAGCAATCTAGTAGTCGATTTCATTCTACTTAAAGGATATTGTCAAATGGATAATCAGTTTTCCGCAAAATAGTCCACAATTATCCCCTTATTGAAATCTGTTGTATCTATTACTATTTTCCCTTGTAAGTCTTGTGGAGTACAATTTTTGTACTCACCTTGCAATGCTGATAATTTTTGTGCAGAGGAAATCATCCCCTCAACGGATGGTTTCTATATAGAGATCAACGCCAACGATGACTAGTCGCTGGGAATCCCAGGCAGTGGTGCTCAGGGTTCGGCAGCTTGGTTTGTTCTGCTGCCATCTTTTGGCTCTACCTTTTTGGCTTCTTAGCCATGTTTAATCTTTCGCTGTGTAATCAACTCTTTGTGTGAATTATATTGTTAAGTTTTAAAGAATACCTAGTATTATTGCAGTTTCAGTCGTAGAGTTGCTGTTGTGATACTTGTTTGTTCTCACCTGCCTCATGTGCCTTGTGTGTATGTTATTGAAGCACATGGTGTGGGTAAGGTTTTAGAGTCTATATCATAGAATTGTTAGATTTAATCACTCCTATGAAGTGACTCTTCCATTGGGAGTTTAGGAACTATATCATCCTACTCCAGCCGAGCATTCATTTACCGGGACGAATTTGGGATTGATGTTCCGGCTTAGTGAGAAAAGAGTGAGGATACCATATCACCCTACTTAATCTATGCATTAGTTTACTGGAACAAGTTCGGGGTTGACGTCTCGGGCTATTCGAAACCATATCACTCCACTTCTCTTGGAATTGATACCCGAGGGTTGAGATCGGGTTGACGTTTCGACTTAGCGGGTGATTTCACTTAAGATTCTCTGTTATGGATTCTGGGTCCCGACAGATTTGAATCATAAATTTTTCAAAAATCTGAGATTGTATTCTATATACACCGTTGTTGTATTGATTCAATAATTTTGTTGTATAAATTCTAGTAAAATATTTTTCTCTCACTATATAAGTGTTTTCACGTTGCTATAATAGAAAGAACCTACAATGTGTATTGTATACAAATAATTATCTATTTTCTATGATTACTATAATTATTTCTTATAGTTACTAAAATTATTTAAATTAATCCTATTTATTGCTAATTCTATCTCACCTCCAGCAGTTACGCGGATGGGATCGTATTATCGGCGTGCCGGTATGTAGCACCGCGCGTAAGGAAATGGAAATGAGGGTAAAAAGAAGAGCCTGTCATGATCTCAGCCGTGCCTCCACCGTGCTCCTTCTGCCCCGTCGCTCTCCCTGCTCGTCCCAACGCGCCACCTCCCTGCTGATCCTGCCCACCCACCGGCCACCTCCGCATCTCCCCTCCGCTGCCTCAACGACGACATCAATGGCGGCAGGACGGTGATCCAGCGGCGACGGCGACTACATGGTCGCGTGGCGATATTGACGACGGTGTCAACGTTACCCATGGTATGTTGCTCCATTTTCGTGCCTGTAGCGAATCGGACAGCGAATCAGGGGAGCGAGTTCGAACCCCGATCCAGATCAACCGATCGGGATCGGGGTTCGGCGATGGTCTGAACTCTGAACGAATCCGGTGACTGTGCTTGTATGTTTCAAGAGGGAGAAGGCACCAACAGTGCATTTTTCTGGTATATATTTGATGGTCCGACGGTCTGACCAAGAAACACTAGCGGTTTGGTTTGGTATGAATTTTCTGGGTTTTAGGCTGTAATATCCTAAAAACAGCGCGAGTCGGTTCGGTGTAGAACTGATATGATTGAATCATATAAACAATAGCAGTAGTGCTCTAGTTTAATCTTTCTTTAGTTTGGTCAAATGAGTAACTGATTATTGATGGCTAAGCTTCGCCCCTGTGGGTGGTGCAAACTCTGCAAATACAGATTCAAGCATTGGGTAACATTTCCATATCCCCGTGGTGTTAAGTCCATCGAAGATTTGAAGTTTCACGGTTTTCCTCACCCAATTCAGCTCGAACATCGCCACATTGCACCAGGCACGAATCCCGACACGCAATGATCCTAGCCAACATTTCCACGGGCCTCAACTCATCAGCTCAACAATGCACAGATCGACATCCTAACAAGCCCTGATCTCAATTAGAATCCCAACTACTCCAACTTAAACCCAGACCACGAGTGCCAAAACAACCGAACAATGCAAAACAGCCATGATACCCCAAATAGAATTGGTATTTCGGTAACCTCGACAAGCGACAAATCCCCATAGCTGGTTTTTACTCCACTTTTTGACAGTTGCTAGTTGAGTGTTATGGGGTACAATTACATTTAGCAGAAATGTTTCTGCATGGGGAAGTTGAGCCTGACGGAACTTGATATAGGACTTATGTGATATTAGTGAGCTAGCATCACTTGTGAAATTCAAGACTTTTATACTCTCTTTGTGTTCCACGTCGTGAATTAATATGCACTTGAATAACGGGAAGATGTGTAATGGTGCTTTCTGAAAAATTTATTTCATTTTTGTTTTACAATTTATTATTTGATGAATGAACTTGGGTTGTATTTTGTAATTACCAGTTACTTATCTTGATATTGTACTTGTAAGTTGTAACACTAACACAGTGGAACTGTAGCACTTGGCATTCCAACTATCCTTTCATCAGTAAATGTTGCTCCGGCGGTTGTGATTGTTAGATGAGATTTTGACATTTTGTTACTATGTTGTTGTTTTTTTTTCAATTTTTATTTCAGCCAGTTAACAATATCATTTGTTAAATGTCATTAACCATCTTCATGTGTTTCTTAATATTCTATTGTAGGCATCCATAGTCCACTTTACAGTGGGTTCATATGTTTGGGTTGAGGATGCGGATGTGGCTTGGATTGATGGGCTGGTGGAGGCGGTCGATGGGGATGAATTAACTATAAACTGCACTTCTGGGAAGAAGGTCAGTTCTCAGTTTCTTGATAACTTGCATTCTTTTCCCTAAAAGTAACTTGTAAGAATGTATGCGGACCAAATGTTCTGTCATTTCTATTCATGCTCTACTAGGGCTATTACACCATTTTTCTCCTGAGATTTTTTTTAATCCCAGCTAGTCATTATTTAGCTCGCAATTGTGAATTTTTTAGTGCCAGAATCCAATGTGTCTGTAACTTTTAATTACAAGCTAATGTACTGAAAGAGATTTATAACTAAAACTGAAAATTCATGCATTTAATGTCATGTTTTTATTGTTTTTACAGGTTACTGCCAATGTGTCAAGTGTCTATCCTAAGGATACAGAAGTGAAACGCTGTGGTGTTGAGGATATGACGAGGTTAGCTTATCTACATGAACCAGGAGTTCTCCGGAACTTAAAGTCTAGATATGGAATGAATGAAATATATGTAAGTTGAGTAGTGCAACATATCAGCTCTTCTTATGCTATTTCATTCATGCATTCTCAGAGCCACATCCATACTTCAGTCCTATGATTTATAGGTTGCATTGACACTTGCATAATGCACACATGTTCTCTAGGCTGATAGTTGAATCATTTGATGAATTTACACCTCCTGTACAATTGTCAATTCTTATGTTTGTAGCCTACAGCATTTCACTTGTGTTTACTTCGTAGTGTTTCTAGTTTCTACATTTCAGGAATTTCGAATTTAGCAACACTGTTCATATTTTGTGACCTGCTCTGATGGATTAAGTTGTTAATTTGACAACATCCTGACCTGCTTTAATTGATTAAACTGTTCTTTCAGATTTATACTGGGAACATATTAATAGCTGTAAATCCGTTTCAAAGACTTCCTCACCTTTATAATGATCACATGATTGGAATTTACAAAGGAGCTGAATTTGGTGAGCTGAGTCCCCATCCCTTTGCCATTGCAGACCGCGCATATAGGTATGTTTTCAGCAAACAAAGAGCTTTGAATTTCTTGTGCTTGAATTCAATAATATATCTTAACTACCCATGGTGCAGGCTTATGATGAATTATGGTATCAGCCAAGCCATATTGGTGAGTGGTGAAAGTGGAGCTGGTAAGACAGAAAGCACTAAAATGCTCATGCAATATCTTGCTTTTATGGGTGGCAAAAACTGAATCTGGTGGAAGGTCAGTGCAACAACAAGTGCTGGAGGTGAGGTCCCCATTAACACTTACTGTACCTCTTTTTTTTTGTAAAAACCATGAAATAGTGAATATGTGGGTTATGAGCTATCATTTGGGCGTAAAATTAAGCACTTCATTCTTCTGGCTCAGTTTGCGGTTGCTGAACTATGCTGGGATGAACTTATTTTATAAGCTGTTGTGCAAAAGTAGCTGCAGAAAAGTTAATGCCCTGTTTGGCAAATTAGATTATAATCTAACTAATTCCTAAAATACACCAAATAAAAACACGACACTTACGGCAAGGGGGATGGTTATATCTCTGAGCTAGGACGCGATTTTAAACTTCTTTTCTGCAGATTATACCAAAAGAAGCCAACCAAATGGCAAACGATGTAAAAATGGTTCAAATTCATATTTCATTTAATGTTATATGATGACATCTGTTTTCCAATTAACCTGTTTTATTGACACAGTCCAATCCTGTTCTTGAGGCATTTGGAAATGCAAAAACAGTCAGGAACAATAATTCGAGGTAATAAACTTCAAGAGCACTATGATACTATTTTTTACCTTTGTTTTTCTTGATAGTATTTGTTCATTTAGCACACGTTTGCACTTCCGTCTTAGCAATATGGCTTTATACATTTCTTTTATCTCATAATGCAGTCGTTTCGGCAAATTTGTTGAGCTTCAGTTTGATCAGAATGGGAAGATCTCAGGAGCTGCCATAAGGACTTACCTTTTGGAAAGATCTCGTGTCTGTCAAATATCTGATCCAGAAAGAAACTATCACTGCTTTTACATGCTATGTGCTGCACCACCAGAGGTAACATGGCCATTGCAAATTAAATTCTTCAATATAATATTGTAACCAAAGTTTGTGGAGTTACTATCTTTTCTAACTTTCTACATGCCATTAAAAGGGTGTTGAATGGCAAGCATAAAACATGAATATGCTGTGCTGTTATCGCCTATTATTTGCTCTACTTATTTCTGTTAGGTGATCATTGTTATTTGTGCTCTTAGTTGCCACTTATCTATTTGTGAACTGTATTAACTTCAACTTTTGATCTGTACTCAAATATTGGTGTTTCAGGACCGCGGGAGATATAAATTGGGAGATGCCGCATCATTTCATTATCTCAACCAGTCTAACTGCATTAAGCTTGATGGAATGGATGATTCTTCAGAATATATCGCAACTAGGAGAGCGATGGACGTCGTAGGCATTAGTTCTGATGAGCAGGTAAGTCCAAGGTTATGTTTGAAACTAGTTTAGCTCATCTGAAAGAGCATCTATGCCTAGTACTTCTGTCGGCATATCTTGTAGGATGCAATATTCAGAGTTGTAGCTGCTATTCTTCATTTGGGCAATGTGGAATTTTCAGAAAGGAGCGAAGCAGATTCTTCGATACCCAAAGATGACAAATCCCAGCTCCATCTTCGGACAGCTGCTGAGCTTTTCATGTACTACTCCTTTCCAGGGTTCTATCCAAAATATTTTTCGGTCATCTTTGTCATGACATAGCATTTGGCATCATTCTGCAGGTGTGACGAAAAGTCTCCCGAGGAATCTTTGTGTAAGCGTGTTATGGTAACATGTGGTGAGAATATTGTAAAAAACTTAGATTCACGAGCAGCAGCTCTTAGTAGAGATGCACTGGCCAGAAATGTTTACTCCCGTTTGTTTGATTGGTAAGTTTCAAAACATTAGTCTAGAAGCCAGTTGTCATGTTGCTATCTATTATGTCACTTTCATTGCACAGAAAGATGACTGATAACTATTATGTCTTCCATTCTTTTAGGCTTGTGAATAAGATCAATACTTCCATAGGACAGGATCCTAATTCAAAGCTTTTGATTGGCGTGCTGGATATTTATGGATTTGAAAGTTTCAAAACAAACAGGTACTTAACTGGTATGCTTTTGCATTTAGTCTTGTGTTAATCTTAATGTACTTAGAAGACACAGCCACACTTATTCTACTTTTTTGACTAGTATGTTGTCAGCATATCTCCAAGGAACTTGTTTTTCCAAATCTTTGTTTCATTGGATTTTGCTGGCTAGATACTTTTTTTCAAATGGAGTTTTTGGTTGCACCTTTTAAGCGGGGAAGTAGCTGGGAACAGATGAATAGGTTATAAAATATAAAACTAGAGTATTTGCTGCGAAGAAGTATTCAGTTTACTCATTGAGTTCCTTTCAATACAGCAGGAACATGATCGAATTTTTTTCTCATTTTCATTTCTTGAAGAAACTTCACTGCTTAAGTTGCACCTCTGCAAAGCAGAGAAACCTGGCTTATTCGACCAAATAAGATATGGTCATTATGTTAAAAATAAAAAGAAGATGCGGTGATTCATATATGCAAGTGCATATCCCAATACATGCAGAATCAAAATCATATATTGAAAATATGTAATTGGCAAGGTTGAAAAGAAACATTTTTAAGATTTCAGGGATGGTCTTTACTGTCAACAAGTGCCCCCAAGAAGAAAAGCTCGATGGAAACAAAACATCATATTGTTGAAATGAATGGGTGCGTTATGTGTATGAAACTAGGTTGGAAGTTATATGCTTCTTTTGTCATAATTACATGGATGTTCTGTAGCAAATGGTGATGGCAACTGCACAACAACATGGGTTGCTAATATGGTATTAGTATTTTTACAAAGATCTCATCATTGGATTGTGGCAACACATCTTTGCATGCAGTTACTACAAGCTGCTATATAGCTAATTGCTCGATTGCACTGACAACACATTCTGCTGCTGTGAAAGATTGAGTGCCATTCGTGATTTTGCACTGGCTGGTGTACCTGTATTAGGAAACTGAAATTATTTACCTTCATGTTGGTTAGAATTTATTGATGACATTTATTGGGCAAGAGAGCTTCCATCTGATGGCAGCGGATAGCCTCATAGAGAGTGTTTGTTTGTGCGCAGAGGATGTAGTACTTTTATTTGATTCAAAAATCTGGAGAAAAATCCCTCTTAATTGTTGTACTTGTTGCAATACTATACATATGCTGAGGTGGTAGATAATCAGCATGCACCTTTGTGTTTGTCCTACTGTCAGTTTAAGACCGACATTTTGCCTTGAAACACTATTCAGTGCAGGATATAACAGTAGATGAGTTATGGCTCCATTTGGTATTGCATATGTCGTCGGGTTGAGCTGCTTTTAAATAACGGCGTGTTTGACTGCCTGTGTTTTTCTTAATCAATCTGTAGAGGGATATCATTTTGTGTTCCAGAACATATGAGATGAGGATAATCATTGATTAACCGAAATTATCTACATTTAATTTGATTTAGCCAATAGAGTAATGGATTTTATACAACTTATTTTCCACAGCAGTTTAAAAGCAAGTACAACATAACAACCGCAAATTGAGCTTTAGAGCTATGTCCACAACGTTGCTAGTTTTCCGAAATGTTTTAAAAAATGCCAACTTTTCTGCATTGCTAACATAATACTCCCTCATCACGAAATTAGGTCGCCATGGGATTAGTTTGGTCGACCTTTCAAATTTTGACCTTTATATATGCAAAAATATATGGACTGACACATGAAAGTAATACCATCAGATTTTCTTGGAAAATACTTTTTTATTTTTAAAATAATTGTACATTCTTACTAGTGTATTATTATTAAAATACCATGGTGAAGAGCTTGCAATTGAAGACTGTATGCTTGGTGTGCATGTCTAAGTACAGATAGCACACATGGCATGTACCTCGGGTAAAACTTGTGAGGGTACGTGCACATGGAAGGTAATTTAGGAAAGATGTTTTTAGTCATGAAACAAACAATAGGATAGCGTAGAGCTAACCCATAGGTCAACTCGATGCTTGTTAAGAGCCTTAAATCTGCTTGTGTATTCTCTAATTAGTAATTACTACTACCAGTTAACATGAAACCATCTGCTTATGATATGAGGGATGATGCCTTTTATATGTTGATATTTTGCTATGCCGCAGTTTCGAGCAGTTTTGTATCAACTTAACTAATGAGAAGCTCCAGCAACACTTTAACCAGGTTAGAGAAATGAAGTCAACTGATGAAAATGTTCCACTTTCTATGTTTTACTATGGTCAATTAAGTTTTACATTAATTCTACATATTTTTCCATGAGCAGCATGTTTTTAAGATGGAGCAAGAAGAATATACAAAGGAAGAAATTGATTGGAGTTACATCCAGTTTGTGGACAACCAAGAGATTCTTGATCTCATTGAGAAGGTGAACTGTGAAGTGTACTAGCTGTACTACTGTAGCAATGAGTTTCTATCTTGTATAGAGGTGTCATTTGCATTTTTGTCATATCCTTGTACATGCGTATATCCTGGCCTTTTGGCCCAATAGTAATCTAAGGTCCAATTGCAACAATATTCGGTGTTTGTTGTTTCTTTATTATCAATTTAACTTTTTCTATATCGATACAATCTGTTCTTGGCACACAGACAGACACTAACCTGAAGCCCTCAACATTTTCTTTCAACTAAATTCAACCAATTATTTACCCTTTTCTTACTTTCATAGACTCACGGTAGAAACCCAGAATTGAATGTGAAATCTTTTAGTCAGAATTTGACTAGACTATCTGAGTTCCGTGCATATCTTTTAACTACAACATAGAATCCACTAATCAATTTCCAATGAGGTTGAGCCATGCTATGGAATCTCATGGCTGATTTCTGATTCTTCTTTCAATGCAGAAACCAGGGGGGATAATCGCTTTGCTGGATGAGACTTGGTGTGTACACGTAATTATGTAGGTTCCTTTTCTGTTTGATTATTATTCTGATCCTTTCTAACATACCTTATTTTGTACTTCAGTATGTTGCGAAATTCAAACCACGAAATATTCGCTGAAAAGCTATATCAAAAATTTAAGGGAAATCCACACTTCAGTAGGCCAAAATTTTCACGGTCTGATTTTACTATTCATCACTACGCGGGAAATGTAAGTGGCATACTTCTTCTGTCTGTCCTACTGAATAAATAATTCTGTGTTGAACACATGTTGGCTTGGTACTGCTGATGCCTTCATGGTAGTGACAGCAAAATGGGGAAAGCTCACCCTCCACCAGTTTATGCTTGCTGAATGTTGATTATGTTTTTCCCAAGAAAATACAGCTCTAAATCAGTTGGATCATTGTGGGAGGCCGATAATTGAGAAACAACAACAAATAAAATAGCTTTGCTCTATACTGGGTTAGGTATTTTAAACATTGATTAAATGCAAATGTATCAAGTTTAACTCTAAAAGCTTAATGGCTGCTAAAGAAAGTTTGAGGGTGGCCTCTGATCTATTAAGGTTCCATTATTGGATTATGAAACATTGGTGAATGGCATGCTAAATGTATAAAGAAAAATCAACAACATGTAAACTATTGAAGTTTAATTGGTGAGTAGTGAGTAATTATTTAGTATTTATGAACAATTGACCATGTTTTCCAGTCATATGCATTCATCTCTTGTCGCTTGGACCTCAACTTGCATAATGCATACAATCAATGCATGCGCTAAAAAAAATCATGTCCAAAACAATCCTACAACACAGTATCTGTACATCTACACTGGAGATGGATTAGTATGTTGTGCAAGCTGGTGCACCACATCTGGCTTTTTACAGTTGAGGCCCACACACTTATCTAATAATAAATTTCTTCTTTTGTAGGTTACATATCAAACGGATCTGTTCTTAGATAAGAACATAGATTATGCTGTAAACGAGCATCTAGACTTGTTACATGCTTCTAGATGTCCATTTGTTTCAAATCTCTTTCCTCCTGAAGAATCAACTAAATCGACAAAGTTCACATCGATAGGGTCGAGCTTTAAGGTAAAAGGAAGTCATTCCTTGTTTTATTTCAGCCATAAAACTTTGTTATAGCTTTGTTATCACTATTTATATCTTCTTTCTCTGTAACATAACAGCAACAGTTACAAGCTTTGTTGGAAACTTGCAGCGCAACAGAACCACATTACATGCGCTGCATAAAGCCCAATAATGTTCTCAAGCCAGCAATTTTTGAGAACAGTAATGTTCTCCAGCAACTTCGATGTGGGGTAAGAAATTGCACCATTATTAGTTATTTTACTGTACGTACATACTTGGATTGATACAAGGCCCAAGAAAACATCAAGGCATTTGTTTATGTGTGCAAGTAATCCATACATTGGCAGACCTAGAAATGGAGCTGTGTGTGTGCTAACTTATGATACACTACAAGTTTCACAAGATTGCAATTGAAATATATTGTAGCAAAACTGCAAAAATACATTAGCACTGACACAAACACTAATATAGAAGTGAAATTAGAGAAACGACATGAAAAGATGTATTCTAGCTAGACAAATACTACCTCTGTTTCATAATATCTGGCACGCACATTCCTAGGAGGCACAAAATTGACTTAATATTTAATGGAGTCTAGCCATACTTGCTCCCATTAGATATTAGTAGTATGTCTATCTAATAGGAGCAGGGATGATTCAGTTCCATCGAATTTTACTTAGCTTTTATGCCTCCTAGGTATGCGCACGGGTACATATTGTGAGATGGAGTGCTAATTAAGGAAGATTCGATCCACCAACCATCGCGACATGTCTCCACACTACATTGGCACTATGATCCATCCACTTGAGATTTGAAAAGCATTATAGTGACCTGCATATGCAATGTAGTATTAATAAATCATAAATTGAAATGACAAATGATATGAATGGTAATTCACAAATACAAAACATACCACCAAGTTCTTGTTCCTTTTGTGGCTCTTGTTGCAACTCCTAAGCGTGCTCTTCACTTTAGGATGTATGAGGTGCTTTGGACTTGAGCTTGTTTTCTTCGCATTTGAATCGCTTTTTATTGGACAAACAAACACATACAATAATATGTTGATCACAACCTTATACTTTATTTAGCACCAGCAACTTCCTTTTCTGTCAGTCGCCATGTCCATCCGTTCTTATGCTTACAAGAAGCATTACAGCAGCTATGCATGTATACGTATACCGGTCTTGTCTCCGAGAGGAACTAAAAACCAATCCCCATTGACATCACTACTAAAAGCTGGGTGGTGTGGGTACTATCCATCCTTAAATCATCGACATGGTGTAGAATTATACAGTGGGCGTGGCTGTTGTATTCACAAACTTAAATATAACTTATACAGGACATTGGGAAGGAGAAGTGGAGAACTGAGGGGAGCCATAGGCACCGGCGGTGGAAGGGTTGAAGGAAGGCGCAGCCGGCCGCCACACCACCATGTTCTGTTGGCCAGAGCCTGGAGGCGGGAGTGGCTAGCCTTGCAACATAGCAAGGCGGTGATTTGGGGATTTTGATTTTTGGAAGGAAATGAGCTGCTGCGGTAGGTGACTGCATGGTACGTGTGATGCGTTGATGCGATGCGGGAGAGTGGGCAGTGAGAGTCGAAGGGTGAGGTGTCGGGAACGAGCAGTACCAGTGCCTCGCTCGGGAGGGTGGCTTCATGGGGGTTTGGGGGCTTCTGGGCGGCTTCACAAATTTGGGTCAACTATGATAAAATCGCTCTCTACTCCTATTGGGCTGGATCGGTGCCGTAGCCCCCCTAGCATCAGGCCTAGGCTTGCTCCTGATCCATAGTCCTGATTTAATGTGATGGAGATTGGAAAAATACTATATTTGGGGCGCCTTTTAAAAGCAGATGTCTTACTCCCCTAAGGGCATGTACAATGCGATGGCATCAGCTGTCTATAACCCTTGCCAAGATTTCTGATGATGTGGATGAGAGAGAATAGGAAAAAGTTGTCTAGCATGCAACAGCCCGTCTATAAGGGCACTCCCAATACATTATATCTTAGGTTGTATCTTATTGCATTAGATACACCATACTCAATAGGTTGTATCTTAGTGTTGTATCTAAAAGAGCTCTCATTTAATGTGTTTTGTGAGAAAAAAATCATGAGATGTCTTGGATTTGGTGCTAAGATCCATATCTAGATTAAGATATGGTTACTCTCTCTTTCCTCATTAAATAGGATGCCACATCAGATTTTTGCTTAGGTGGCATGATTTAGATATAGTACATAGTGGAGCATTGGGACTGCCCTAAGACCTGTATAGATGGCTTTTTTGGTGTTGTATGCATGCCTTCTGTATCCCACATGTTTTCTGGCCATAAATTGTAGAGTTCTGTACAGAAAACTTATAGACAGCTCATTGTTTGAGTTGTCTTTAGTTTATCTGTAGATGACATAGAGTGTATTACAGACATCCAGCCGTCTGTACCATTTTACATGCCCTAATTCTTTGAAACTAGACCAGTTATCCTTGTAGCTCTGGTTTGTAAAGTGGTTATGCTAGGCTGAATGTTGATGCCATGTAACCTCATATTGCTACTAGGCATCACAACCGGCTGCAATCGTAACCCTCTCTCTAGCCAATCAAAAAATCAGCATTAACACCTCTCTTTTACCCACATCTTCACTCCACTCAACCTGACACCAGATTCACAAAAGTGTGACGTGTTTATTTTATTTGATTTACTGGCCTCTCTGAAGGAAAGGTTAAAACCTCTGAAGTCATCATGGCAAAACTGCCCAGAAAAACGGACTCAGGGTTTGTACTGGTTCCGTAAGTACATATGCCGGTACTTCGGCCAGTTGATGTATTGGTATCCAATACTGATATGTGGCAGATACACCGTTGGTACATACTGGCTAGGTTTCAGGAAATTGCAGAGCCAATTAAAACCATTTTAAACCTCGATACGTTTTTGATACTGCATCGGTACTTCTGCCAGTACAGCCCTGCCCAATTTACTGACAAGGTCGACCTAACCTAGTTACCCCTGTGCAGCGCATACCAGAGGAGCACTGGTGACCTGTGCTGCTGCCCCTTTCCCCTTCTCACGACCCTGTCACAACCAGTGGCTGGTTGTGAACATGGTGAGCCGGTGAGCTCCCTCTGGCCAAGATATGTAAATTAGTATTTATTTCTAACATATAATTATACATATCGCTGTATCAGCATTTATTGGAAATGAAAATCCCCGTGTAGGTATCGGGCCGATACACATCGACGATGCAGTACAAGTATTATTTTCATACCCACTGACATGATCATTTGAGGTAAAATTATGAATACGAAAAAGTAGAGGTATGGTTCTACAGAGTTTCCGGTGCATCCGACCCTTCATGCACTCCTGTGCACCCTCGTAGATTCTCACTTGGTACAACTTAAATGTGGGGAAAAACACGTGATCAACAACTCAGTATCTTTTGTCCTCATGTTTCCGAGTAAGGCTGTAACCACTGTAGTTATGAGCAACGCCCATTTTCAGTGGGTGATGTAGACCCTTAAATGGATGTCATTCAGCAAATTGGACTCTTAATTTTGAGTCTATAGTCAATATTGGTACAATCCTAGTTAATATTAGATTTTTATTTTCTAGTTTTTCAAACTTGGTAAAAGCCTTGAATGTTTATTTCACTTATGGTATGCAATCTGCTTGTTGTTGCAAAGGCCCAACCAGACAAGGTATATACACATGGAAAGTTACAAAGAACATCCTACTAGAGAGATAAATATAAAGCACTGTATACTCTAAACAACTTACACAATACCTCTCTAAACTTATTCCAACAAAACAAATTTATTTTAGATTATGAAGTGCGCCTTTCTTTCTCCAAATTGCACCACAACCATATAGATGAAAGCTGCTAAAATTTCATTCTTTTGAACTCGTGTGAGGTCAATCGTGCAATGTGTAACATAGTAATTAGTGAACACAAGAATATTATAAAATATGTGGTCGTTCTGCAATATAGCAATGGTGGCAGTATGTCAGGAGATAAATTGATGCTGTTATTGTCACGTGATTTATGCGGTTTTCTAAGAACTAGCTTTTTGGGAGTGATATTGTGACATTCTGTAAACAGGGAGTGCTAGAGGCAATAAGAATAAGGAGGTGTTTGGTTGGGCTTTTCAGCAGCTTTTCACTGGAAAAAGTTGCAGTCTAACCAAACGGCCAGCTTTTCAGCAGCTTTTGCCAACGGTAGCTGTGGGCTTTGCAGTGTAAATTCAGCTGTTTGAAAAAGCTGCCTTCTGCCAGCTTTTTGCAATGTGTTAAAGCTTCAGTGCTCATTTTCTAAAATGCTGTAGATGATTTGGATCAATCAAAAGCCATATGTTTACTTTTTCACAGCCACAGTAACTTTTTCAGAGAGCCAGCCAACAGCAGCTTTGTCAACAGCCACAGCCCAACCAAACAGGCCCTAAGCTGTCTAGGATATCCGACGAGGCGAGCATTCGATGAATTTCTTGATGGGTTTGGAGTTTTACTACCAGAGGTTCTTGGTGGATGGTAAATCGAGGGTATTTTGATTTGAGTTTTGAACCTTTTCTTTTTGGTTAAGGAGTCTTAAACTAATCGTTCATTGGCAGTTATGATGAAGTTACTACTACAGATATCACTACTACAGAAAATGTCAACTCTGACTCGTATTATCAGTGACGGATAATTTAGTAATGACTCGTATTATCAATGACGGATAATTTACCCGTCACTGATAAAGTCATCACTGACGGGTTAAATATTTACCCGTCAGTGATGGCAGAGTCATCGCTGACGGGTAATTTTTTTTACCTGTCCGTGATGACTTTTCGTCACCCGTCCGTGATGGCAGAGTCATCACTGACGGGTAATTTTTTTTACCCGTCAGTGATGGCGTTTTCACAGGTGACGAAAAGTCATCACGGACAGGTAAAAAAATTACCCGTCAGTGATGACTCTACCATCACTGACGGGTAAATATTTAACCCGTCAGTGATCACTGACGGGTAAATATTTAACCCGTCAGTGATGCAAGTCATCACTGACGGGTAGAAAAGTACCCGTCAGTGATGACATTTTCAGAGGCGCAAAAAAAAAGCCCTACCCGGGCACTATCGGGTAGGGTTTCACTAAAACAGCTATAACTTTTGCATATGGTGTCCGTTTTAGGTCCACGACCACTCAAAATGACCGTATCGACGAGGTGCATCTAAAAAATCTACTCATCTTTAGACCTGTACAATTTTTCACCTCCAAATTCTCCCTCTAAGACTGACTTTTGCCCCTTTGAATGAAAACGTCGCCTCTTCCGACCCTCCGTTGAACTTCTTCCCGAGCTCCAAATGCAGTAATTTTTGTAGATTCCGAACCGTGAGGGAGTAGAGCTGCTACAAAAAAATACGAGAAAAAATTTAAAAATAAAAAATTTCACTCCAAATTCGGCCTACCGAATTCTCCGAACGAATAATCTCCGCTACCGAACCCTCCGTTCCCTCCGTTGAACTTCTTCCCGAGCTCCAAATGTAGTAATTTTTGTGGATTCTGAACCATGAGGGAGTAGAGCTGCTACAAAAAAATACGAGAAGAAATTTAAAAAATAAAAAATTTAGGCACTAGTGCCCAAAAAGGCATAAAAATTGACTCAGGAGGATCTTTCTTATCTCGAATCCAACTGAAACTCCCGTGTAATCTCCACCATGTTCCTACGGGGATGGTGACGTGAGGAGGCTATGCTCCCTTGTGGTCGATTTGGATGGGAAGGATGAGAGGAGAGGAGGAGAGGAGGAGAGGAGAAGGGTGGAAGGAAGAAGAGGAGGGTGAAAGGGAGAAGGAAAAAAATATGGATCTGGATCTGCACT
Organism: Stipa capillata; assembly: GCA_019208055.1. NCBI lineage: Eukaryota > Viridiplantae > Streptophyta > Magnoliopsida > Poales > Poaceae > Stipa > Stipa capillata. Next base: position 376,209 of record JAGXJF010005166.1, on the reverse strand, counting down.
GAGGAGCACTGAGGTAAATTATAAACCCCGTGAGATTCTAAAATTTCAGGTTTTGAAATTTCGTGGCAGGATTCACATCACCGACGGGCGTCTTTTTTAACCCGTCAGTGATGAGTTCCACATCATTGACGGGTCAGAAAACTACCCGTCCGTGATGACAAAATTTAGGGTTCTGAAATTTTGGAGTTGGCGGGATTCACATCACGGACGGATCTCTTTTTTAACCCGTCAGTGATGAGTTCCACACATCACTGACGGGTCAGAAAACAACCCGTCCGTGATGACAAAATTTAGGGTTTTCAAATTTTGAAATTGGTGGGATTCACATCACAGACGGGTCTCTTTTTAACCCGTCAGTGATGAGCCCACGCATCACTGATGGGTCAGAAAATGACCCGTCCGTGATGACAAAATTTCGGGTTTTGAAATTTTGGAGTTGGCGGGATTCACATCACGGACGGGTCTTTTTATTACCCCGTCAGTGATATGCTCGACATCACTGACGGGTATTTATTTTGCCCGTCTGTGATGATGTTTTCATCAAAACCCGTCACTGATGGTTTTCATCACTGACGGATTTCTTACCCGTCAGTGATGGCAGGGTCCAGGATGACGTGTTTTGTAGTAGTGTATGCTCCTTGAGAAAGTAAATGTCACAGGTTATCAGGTAACTACTAAGTACTGGAATAAGTGTTGGTTATGTGTTTGGTTTAATCCATATCCTTTTCCTGTTGTACTAGATTTAGGCCCTATTTGGTTGGGCTGTGGCTGTTGGAAAAGCGGCTGTTGGCTGGCTGTTTGGAAAAGCGGCTGTGGCTGTTAGCACGTGAGTCTGTGGTTGTGCGTGTTTGGTTGGGCTGTGGCTGTTGGCTGTATATGAAAGAATTGTCTGAAATGCCCCTAAGATCAATCTGAATAAAATTTTAAAATCGACATCGTCTGAGGTTCGATCCAATGATACAAATAAAAATAAAAAATAAAAAATTACAAATACAAATAGAATATAAATTCTTGCTTAAATTAAATTTACAGAAAAGAATAAATATACATAAAAATACTTGTTTAAACTAAAATTACAGAAAATAATAAATACAAATACAAATACAAATACAAATAAAAAATAAAAAAGAAATCTGGCCCCTTCTCTCTCTCCTCTTCCCCGGCTGGCCTTCACAAAAACGCACGCCAAGTCAACACCACTCCTTTCGAGAACTTTCCATCCCCACACCCATGGCCTCCACCTCCGCCTCCTCCTCCATCGTCACCCTCAACGTCGGCGGCGAGCTCTTCCAGACCACCTCGGCCACCCTCTCCCGCGCCGGCGCATCCTCCCCGCTCGCCTCCCTTGGCCCCTCGCCCCTCGCCCACGCCTCTTCGCCCTCATCCTCTCCTTCCTCCGCTACGGCCGCCTCGCGTCCCCTCCTCCCTCCTCCGCTCTCCTCGTCGAAGCTCGACACTTCGCCTCGCGTCCGCCTTCTCCCCCCGTGCCTGCGCCCCTCCGCCCTCCTCCCCCTCACCGGCCGCGTCGCTCCCTCTACCGTGGCCATATCCCCCTCTCTGCACACCGCCTCCCCCGGAGCTCCCTCCGAGCTCCCTCCCCCCGAGCTCCCTCCCTCGGTGGCTTCTCCCTCCCCCCGAGCTCCCTCCCCCCGGCGGCTTCTCCCTCCCCCCGAGCTCCCTCCCCCCGGCGGCTTCTCCCTCCCCCCGAGCTCCCTCCCCCCGCCGGCCCCTTTGTCTCCTTCCCCGCCGCCCCCTTCACCTCTCCACCGGCGGCAACCCCCTCCCCTGAGCTTCCTCCCCCCTTGGCAGCTTCTCCCTCCCCCCGAGGCAACCCCAGCCCCTGGCCACCGGCGCCACGCCCAGCTCCCTCTCGGTCCCTTCGCCGCCGGGCTTGCTCTGCTATTGCTGTTGGCTGTTGCTCTGCGTTCGTGGAGAAGGGGATCGGGAAAGGGCAATTTGCTGTGATTTCTTTCAACTTGAAGGGCAACTCCATGGACTTTTAAGTGAACATTGCGGGACATTGCGGGAAGCTGGGTTCTAGGGGTTTTTTGCTGTGACCCGATTTACACATAAAAGCTGCAGCGGCTATTGGAAAAAGCCCACCCAAAGCTGGGTGTTTGGTTAGGCTTGGGCTTTTTCCAATGGAAAGCTGCCCAAAAACCTAACCAAACACCCCCTTAGTCTTTCTTTGGCTTCTCTAATGCTTTCCTCTAATGTTAAGGCTTGCAAGTTATTTCCTATTTCCCCCTAATATTGTAAACATTCCAGTCAGATTAGCAGTTTAAGTTGCATGGTATATGTATATATGTTTGTGTACTCAGCCTTTATGCGAGTTACTCCAAAGCATAAAATAATAGAGAATGGTATATACTGTAGATATCATATTATTCCATGACAGAAGTTACTCTTTGGAAGGAGTGTTATTTTAGTTTCTTAGTTTCAATGGCTGAGCAGATTTGGCCAAAGCCAATTCAAATACAGGACCTCGTTTGGTACTATGAGGAAAATATTGCCAATTCGTCAAACGCTTGAATCTATGGACGACAGAGTCTCATGCATATTTTGTCAATAGATCCATCACAATTATTAAATGAAAGGAACAGTAAGCTTTATGCAGTATCATCATCCCTATCATTTCTTCTCTAGTTCTAACACTGATGTTGGTTTCCATTCCTTTTGGTCTATCATACGGTCTAATGTCCAACCTACAGATAGGGAAAACGAAAGTGTTTCTGCGTGCTGGTCAGATGGCTGAATTAGATGCTCGGAGGACTGAGGTCTTGAGCTGTTCTGCTAGCAAAATCCAGAGAAAAGTTCTGTCCTACCTGGCTCGCAGAAATTTCATTCAGTTGCGTATGTCTTCTACTCAGATTCAGGCAATATGCAGAGGTACATTTTCTTGGAATTATATTGCAAAATATATAATCTTTTACGCTTCTCTAATTTTTATGTGGAGATAATGACTTCTGAGCTGTGATAACTGAAGGACAAATTGCAAGACATTATTATGAAGACCTCCATAGGAAGGCTGCTTCATTGAAAATTCAGACCTACTATCGTATGCACTCCGCAAGGAAAAACCACAGAGATCTCTGTTCTGCATCGACTACTATCCAATCAGGTCTACGTCGTATGGCTGCTCGCAAGGAACTCCATTTCCGTCAGCAAACAAAAGCGGCAGTGATTATTCAGGTGTGTTTTCAGGTCTCATTTTATGTTTCCATGAAATGCTTGGGTAATAAGATGCGCAGAATCGAATGGTCAAGATTTACATTTACCTACTCAAACTCATGTGAAGTCCTTTATATGAGTTATTTTTTTGAATCGTAGTGCTAATACAACCAAAATATTATGGTGTTGGTTTTTTGGTATCCAATCTTTTGTTACCTTAGTTATATTCATGGCACTTGTACTCCCAAATTAGTTGATATGTCAAATACCACATTGAATAAACTGTAACTTTGTCAAAATGGAAGTACTCAAGACATTATATGATGTAACAAAATCTTATTACTCTTAAGATATTTAACATAGTTAGATGAAACAATCGTTAGCTAGTAAAATACATGAATCATGATCCTTTTGTTTAAGTTCAAAAAAAAACCTTGGTGCCATTTGTCATTACTGCCAAAGCATTGTCCCATTTCCAATATCTCTACTTCAGGTGTTTCTCTAACTGGGTGCCACGTTCAAGCCTATGCATATGTATCTCCCTTTCTTAACAATAACTCTTAACACCATATATGCTACATTATCTTAACCTCAATCTCAATGATCTCATCCACTGCAGAGTTATTGTCGTAGTTATTTAGCAAGGTCACGGTACATGGGCTTAAAGAAGGCAGCAATCACAACCCAATGTGTTTGGAGAGGAAGGATGGCCAGGAGAGAACTTCAAAAACTTAAAATGGTAAGAACTGGTGTAAATGCCGCCCTGAGCCCCTGACTATCTTTTTCCCTCTCTTTGGCCCGTTGTTGCAGTATTATTTAATTCTTTATTAGTCTAACACATAAGAATTGCCAATAATGTCTATCCATAAGAGATCAATTATCAAGCATGTATGCCGTTTCAAGTTTTCGTATGAACTCTAGATTTATCTCTAGCGACATGCCTTGCTGTCGCTGCTCATTGTGAATTGGTGTTGTTTTCAGGAATTTCAACTTGGCCATTTATAATATAGCAATGCTATTGGAAGTTTGAAACCTCAGCGGTGTTACTGCAACTTATAGCTTAATTAACCAAGCTTGAACCTTCTCCAATAATAGATTCTACCTTTGCTACCCTCCTATAGATGAAAAAATAATTAACCATGCTAGCTTTAAAATTGTTCCTAACACTCCTTTACCTGCAAGCTCACTTAACGGCCATAAGTCCACAGCTGTTGCACTCCTGGTACTCTGGATGACCAATAAGCGCATAAATAGGAGTTCAATACAATCCTATTTGGTTAAGCTAGTTAGTTCTATTGATTTCCCACTCTTATTACTACTTTCAGGCTGCAAAAGAAACCGGCCGGTGCTCTGCAAGCTGCCAAGAATAAATTAGAGAAGCAAGTTGAGGAGCTCACTTGGCGGTTGCAACTGGAGAAACGCATAAGGGTAAACTACTTGATTACTGTACTGTACAATCTTACCATTTATGTTGCACATGCCTATGTTTGACGTAACATTTTTTATTATTTTATACATACTAGATCATTATTCTTCTCAATAATTTGTAGCAATGTTTCCATGTTCAAATGGAACAGACCAATACTTTCTTACACTCTTGGCTATTGAAATACACATAACCAGCACACTATCGATGGAATTGGCACATGTTATTAATTGACCGTTCAAGAAGGTTTTGCCAAACATTTTGGAGGGGCTTTCTGTATTACTTTAGTAGGGATAAATTTCAGAATGCAATGCCCAAGCCCCTATCTGAAAACACCATGGGAAAAGCATAATAGTAAATCTGCAAATAGTTTCTATGACATGTACAATGCCATCGTAGCCATTTTATCTTGTATTTTTATTGAGGTGGTTAAGATTTGCAAGGCGGAGGAAGCCAGCCTCTTCCAGCCGCTAGGGCATGAGGGCATTCGTCACCGCACTTCAGTATATGCTGATGATGTGGTGATTTTTCTATCTCCTACCCAGCCTGACCTCGCCACGGTCAGCGCATTGTTGGATTGTTTTGGAAGCACTACAGATCTCAGAACGAATGTGGGGGAAGTGTGCCTTCACCCCGATTCAGTGTTCTGAGGAGGAGGTGCATCTAGCTCTCTAGGCCTTCCCCTATGCCGTCAAGCACTTCCCCTGCACCTAGCTTGGGCTGCCTCTATCTGTTAAGTGGCTTCGCAAGCAGGACCTCCAGTCGCTGCTTGATAGGGTGCTTGCTAAGCTCCCAGGGTGGAAGGCGGGTATGCTTACTAGGGGAGGGCAACTGGTCCTCACGAAAAACTGTCCTATCCTCCCTGCCGATGTACCATATGTTGTCACTATACACCTCTACCTGGCTCATCAAGGTGATCGATAAGTGTCGAAGGGCGTTCATCTAGAATGGTACTGAGGCGGTTGCTGGAGGTGACTGCCTTGTTGCTTGGAGCCAGGTTTGCGTCCCTTACCAATATGGGGGGCTAGACGTCTTGGACCTCAAGCTGCTCGGCTATGCCCTTCTTATCCGCTGGATGTGGCTTCGTCGAGCTGACCCGTCGAGGTCTTGGTCCGGGCTGCCAATGCACCATGAGGAGGCTGTGCAACAGATGTTTAGGGCCGCTACCTGGTTCGAGGTGAGGAACAGGTAGCTCACTCTCTTCTGGGCTTATGCTTGGCTCAATGGCGAATCTGTTCAGTCTATTGCGCCCTCCCTCCGGGCTACGGTTCAGCCACGCACCTGTGCCACCAAGACGGTTGCCCAGGCCCTCGTCGGGTGAGCCTGGGTTCACGACATTGGCGGGGCGCTCATGGTTGTTAGACTTAACCTGCTGCACCTGCTCATCTATCTGCTTTCTTCAGTTTAGTTAAGGACCCGTTCTCCTGTGGACGCGGTCAAGTAGGGACACGAGCACTCGGCTCCTCTGCCGTTGTTTTCGCTTTCAGTTTTAGCGTAGTGGCCGCAATGGGTGGATCGTGGGATGGCACGATTAGCAGCTCATCGTGGCTTGTATTAGCTTCTATTTTTAAGCATCAATTAACAACAGAAAATGCTGCAACGTATTCGCAGCACAAAATTCCATTGTCTCGTGCCTCTTCTCCCTGAGCTCTAGCGCTCGTGTTCGGCAACGACATTTGGTATCAGAGCTTTGGTGTTTGATCCTTCTCTGTGTGACCGAGCGGCGCCTCGGCCATGTCGGACAGCGAGGATGGCAAGAGCAAGACCGGGAAGAAGGGCGCTTCCTCGGGTTCGCTCGTCACGGCGCCCTTGGCGCGCCTGACCGAGAGTGGCAGCGGGGAGTACCGCATCGTCGAGCGCGTGGTGCGGGAGAGCGAGGGCTCGTCATCAACCATGTCCTTGACCCGCACCAACTACATGGAGTGGTCTCTCCTGATGCAGGTGAAGCTCCAAGCGGCGGGGCTCTGGAGCGCGGTGGAGACCGGCACGAACGACGAGCGCGACGACCGCCGCGCCCTGTCCGTCATCCTCTCAGGGGTGCCGCCGGAGATGCTGCGCGTTCTGGCGGTCAAGGATTCCGCCAAGATTGCGTGGGAGACGATCAAGACTCTCCGTATGGGGAGCGAGCGAGTCCGCGAGGCGAAGGCGCAGGTGCGTCGTCGTGAGTTCGAGGAGCTGCGCTTCAAGGACGGCGAGTCCATTGAAGACTTCGCGCTGCGTCTCACCGGGATCGTCGCCGACCTGCAGATGTACAATGACCCGGTGAGCGAATACAAGGCGGTGCAAAAATTCCTGCGTGTCGTGCCACGCAAATACCGTCAGATGGCGATGGCCATCGAGTCACTCCTCGATCTGGAGACGATGACCATCGCGGAGCTGTCCGGGCGGCTGTCGGCGTGCAAGGACAATACGAACTCGACGATCTCAGCCACAACACCGGTCGCCTTCTTCTCACGGAGGAGGAATGGGCGGCCCGTCAGCGACAGCGTACCGGCGGCACGTCCTCCGGTGGCGATAGAAAGGGGAAGCCGCAAGGCAAACCCAAGTCACCGGGAGGCGACAAATCCACGTCGGGCAGCGGCGGAGCCGGCGGCTCCGGCGAGCGCAAGAAGGGCAACTGCCGGTATTGCGGGAAGGCCGGGCATTGGGCGAAAGAGTGCCGGAAAGCCAAGCGCGATCGCGAGCAGCAGCAGGAGCAGGCGAACCTCGTTCGAGAAGAAATCGAGCACGGTCTGCTCATGGCCGTACGTGGTGACCGACGTCGCTACCACGGAAGTCGTCGCACCGCAGGCTGTCTTCCTCAACGAAGAAAAGGTGATCCCCGTTCCTTCTCCGGATGGCGTTTGGTATTTTGATACAAGCGCCAGCAGCCACATGACTGGCGAGAGACACATGTTCGCGACGTTGGACGAGACCGTGCACGGCACGGTTAAGTTTGGCGACGGCTCTCTTGTGGCAATCCGTGGCAGGGACTCCGTCATCTTCTGGTGCCAGAGCGGCGATCAACGCGCACTAGCCGACGTCTTCTTCATCCCGAGCCTGCGGAGCAACATAATCTCCGTGGGGCAGCTCGACGAGGGTGGCTGCGCGATCGGCATCGAGGGAGGCACCATGACCATCCGCGACCCGGCACGGCGTATGCTCGCCCGTGTCAAGCGCACAGGGAGCCGGCTCTACACCAGCGTGCTCACCATCGATTCGCCGACCTGTCTGCTGACCAACGGCGACGACCTCACCTGGAGATGGCACGCGCGCCTGGGACATCTGCACTTCCGAGCCTTGCGAACCATGTCCTCAAAAGGAATGGTGCGAGGCATGCCAGCCATAGATCACGTGGAGGAGTATTGCGACGGCTGCATGCTAGGAAAACAGCACAGAGCGCCGTTCCCACAACCCTCGCTGTACCGAGCAGAACAGGGACTTGAGCTGGTGCACACTGACCTTTGCGGTCCAATCACGCCGACCACACCGGGAGGTAATCGATATTTTCTCCTCGTTGTGGATGATTACAGTCGTTATATGTGGTTGGAGCCTCTGAAATCCAAAGACGAGGCATTCGCACGCTTCAAGAGGCTCAAGGCCTTGGCTGAGGCGGAAGGGAGATGCAAGCTCCGAGCGTTTCGCTCGGACCGCGGTGGCGAGTTCAAGGAATTCTGCGACGAGCTCGGCATCAAGCACTACACCATGGCCCCCTACTCTCCACAGCAGAATGGAGTCGTGGAGAGACGGAATCAGACTGTCGTCGAGATGGCGCGGTGCTTGCTCAAGAGCATGTCCATGCCGACGTACTTCTGGGCAGAGGCGGTCAAAACCGCCGTGTATATCCTTAACAGGGCGCCGACGAGAAGCTTGAGTGGTGGCACGCCATACGAAGCGTGGCACGGCCGGAAGCCAAGTGTGCAGCACCTGCGCACGTTCGGCTGCACGGTGCACGTCAAGAGGCTGGGTCCGGGAGTGACGAAGCTCGCCGACCGATCGACTCCAATGGTATTCATCGGGTATGAAGAAGGTGCAAAGTGCTACAGGGTTTATGATCCTGCTGCTAACAAGGTGCAGGTGACACGTGATGTCCTGTTCGAGGAGAACAGGCCGTGGAGCTGGGATGAGGCGCGCGCGCACACGAGTGCCACACCGCGCACATTCACTGTGGAGTGCACCATAGAGTATGGTGCCACGGAGGTCGACACTGGCGGCGCGTTCCAAGTGTCCCCAACGCCGACCGATGCGACGCCTACTACACCAGCTCTCCAGGGCTCACCGGGCCCGAGCGACGCGAGCTCATCTTCGCCAGCCTCCACGCCGATGCAGTCCGAGCCACGCACGCCCACAGCGACCATGGGCATTCGCTGGGCCACGCCACCAACACATGACGACGAGCGCGACGTGGACTCTGGACCAATTCGGTACCGGCGCCTCTCGTGTGTGCTGGACACCACCGAGAATGATGCCGTCAAGGAGCCATTTGAACGGTGCCTGCTTAGCTCGGAGGAGCCGCAGGGCATTGACGAGGCGCTCGGTGATGCAGCATGGAAGGGCGCCATGGACGACGAAATGCAGTCCATCGAGGACAACTCCACCTGGGAGCTCACCACGCTCCCCTCCGGTCACAAGGCGATTGGCTTGAAGTGGGTCTACAAAGTGAAGCGTGATCCGGCGGGCAACATAGTCAAGCACAAGGCGCGCCTCGTCGCCAAGGGGTACGCGCAGCGCCAGGGGGTAGATTTCGAGGAAGTCTTCACTCCAGTTGCACGCATGGAGACGGTGCGGCTCCTGCTCGCTCTCGCCGCGCACTTGAGCTGGGAAGTTCACCATATGGACGTCAAATCAGCGTTTCTCAACGGTGAACTCAGCGAGGAGGTGTACGTTGCTCAGCCGCCGGGCTACGTTAGGGCCGGCAAGGAGATCGTGGTGCTAAAGCTGCGCAAAGCTCTCTATGGGCTGCGATAGGCACCACGGGCATGGTACGCCAAGTTGGACGCGTCGCTTGTGTCACTCGGGTTTGCACGAAGCCCGCTGGAGCACGCGGTTTATAGGCGAGGCGATGCAGTGTCATACCTGCTGGTGGGTGTCTACGTTGACGACCTCATCATCACTGGCACCGGTGTCACGGACATCGCCAAGTTCAAGAAGCAGATGAAGACTCTGTTCAAGATGAGCGATCTTGGTCCCGGCCCTCAGCTATTATCTGGGGATCGAGGTCAAGCAGGAGCGCGGCACGATCACTTTGTGCCAGAGGAGCTACGCGTCCAAGATCCTGGAGGTTGCCGGGATGAGCGGCTGCAACACTTGCCATACTCCGATGGAGAACAGATTGAAGCTGCGCAAGGAAGACGACGGAGCAGCTGTGGATGCCACCCTTTACCGCAGTGTCATCAGCAGCTTGCGCTATCTGGTCAACACCCGGCCTGACATAGCACACGTTGTGGGGATCGCAAGTCGCTACATGGAGAAGCCCAGCACTCATCACTGGGTGGCAATCAAGCAAATCCTTAGGTACGTGAAGGGATCGATCGGGCATGGTTGCTGCTACAAGGCTGGCAAAGGAATGCCGGTGCTGGTCGGCTACAGTGATAGCGATCACGCCGGCGACTTGGACGATCGGAAGAGTACTTCCGGCGTCGCGTTCTTCCTCGACAAGAACATCATCAGCTGGTGCTCGCAGAAGCAGAGGGTCATTGCTCAGTCTTCATGCGAGGCCGAGTACATCGCGACGGCGGCTGCGGCATGCCAAGGTGTTTGGTTGAGCCGCCTTCTTGGCGAGCTCACCGGACGGGCACCGGCGAAGTTTAACTTGCTGGTGGACAACAAGTCGGCGACAGCCTTGTGCAAGAATCCGGTGCATCACGACCGGAGTAAGCACATCGACGTGAAGTTCCACTTCATCCGGGGCTGCATTGAGGCGGGGCAAGTCGATGTCGATCATGTCGGCACGGACGAGCAGCTCGCCGATATACTTACCAAGGCGCTCGGGCGGACCAAGTTCATTCAGATGAGAGAAAGACTCGGCGTCAAGGAGATCAACGCAGGGCATCAGGCTTAGGGGGGAGAATGTTAGACTTAACCTGCTGCACCTGCTCATCTATCTGCTTTCTTCAGTTTAGTTAAGGACCCGTTCTCCTGTGGACGCGGTCAAGTAGGGACACGAGCACTCGGCTCCTCTGCCGTTGTTTTCGCTTTCAGTTTTAGCGTAGTGGCCGCAATGGTGGATCGTGGGATGGCACGATTAGCAGCTCATCGTGGCTTGTATTAGCTTCTATTCTTAAGCATCAATTAACAACAGAAAATGCTGCAACGTATTCGCAGCACAAAATTCCATTGTCTCGTGCCTCTTCTCCCTGAGCTCTAGCGCTCGTGTTCGGCAACGACAATGGTCCCCATCCTGGTGGACTACCTCGCGCTCTGGGACCGTGTTTGCAACATCTCCCTTGTTGCCGGCCAGGAGGATGCGATCCTCTGGCGTTGGACCTCCACCTAGCAGTACTCTGCCCAGTCTACCTACCGTGCCTTCTTCCTTGGACGCACTGGGTTCCCATGCCACAAGATCCTATGGAAAGCGCCTGCCCCCCTGAAATGTCGGTTCTTCCTCTGGCTAGCCTGCAGCTTTGCTGGTGGACGGCTGACAGGCTTGGACGCCACCATCTGCCAACCACTCGCTCTATCCCCTTGGTTTGCAGGATCTGGAGTCGTTCGAGCACCTCTTTGTTCATTGCCCTTGGACCAGGATCCTTTGGGGTCTCATCCTCTCTTGGGCTGGCCATGCCGTCCCAGTACCTACTGCTGCGGACTCCCTGGATGAGTGGTGGCTGACCAAGCACAAGCGAGTCCGGAAGGATCAACGCAAGGACTTCGACGCTATGGTGGTCCTCTTGGTTTGGTCGGTGTGGAGAGAAAGGAATAGTAGAGTCTTTCAAGGCATGAGCAAGGACCTCTTCGCATTGGCCAATGACATCAAGGTGGAGGGAGAGCGGTGACGCCAAGCCTATAACTTTCGGTTGCGAGAGGCCCCATGAGGAGTGTTTTTATTGTTTCGTGTTGCCTAGTTCTGAGTTTGTTTTTCTGCCTTGTTTTATTTTAACCCGGGCAATCCATTTATTGCCGTACTCTTGTTGTGCTCTCCGCCTTCTTAATGAAAAGATGTGCAAATGGTTGTTTGCGCATTCTCTAAAAAAAAAGTTTGGCCTCCAAATTTGTCCCGTGTTCTCAAGTAAGTAACTTACAGGAATGGAGGGGTTATTTGCAATTGTGCAGCCAGGTTGGATGCCATGTAGGCGCAATCAGCACAGCTGGATGCTTTGGGAACAGTAATGACCCACTTAGACAGGATTAGGGAAGTAAATGTGGCATTTTGAGATTCAGGAATGTACTTGAGAACGCAGGATGAGTCTAGGGAGTGCACTTTACTCTAAATTCAATCAAGATGTTATGAAAGCATACTGAATACATTCTCAGATCTGCATTATATCAATATCACGTCTCTCTGCTCTTCCCCAGAATTTAGAATTTCATAACTTCTCCCTTCAGCAAACGCCCTCTTTCACTCTTCCAAGACAGTCATCGTGGACAACAAGACCAACGCTCTCTTCTGGCATGACCATTGACTAAATGGTGAGTGCATTGGTTCCCTGGCTCCGGCGGTCTTGCGGCACATCGACGCCAAAACCATCGCGTCGTGAACCGTTGCTCAAGGCCTCGCAAACAACTCGCGGATCGCTGACATCTCTGGCGGCCTCTCGGCTGTCACCCTTGCGCAATTCCTTTCCTTGTGGTCTACTCACCCCCTCTGCTACTGATGTCCTGCTGCCCTAGTGGTCTACTCTGCACAGCAGTTGGCCTACCAAGCAAAAGTCGAGCGGGAATGACCTTGTCTTACTGGTCTTTCGTTTAATCTGGTTGGAGCGTAATGCGAGGATCTTTAGGGATGAGACGTCCTCGCTGCCTGCCTTCATGGACAGGTTAATTGCCACTGTGGAGTTCGGTGGGTGTATTTTGGGCAACTAGGTTGCTCCTAGGAGAGTTGTGTGGAGTGTGTGCGGCTCTTTCTGTTTGCACCTCAATTTTCTGTACCCTGAATCTTGTTTTCTCCTCCTAATAAAAAACGGCGCGCTATTGCGCGTTCCTGAAAAAATAACTTGTGCATCTGATTGGTGAATTTTGTTTGTCAGGTGTTGTTTCCCATACAAAAGAAATTAAGTAACATTAGAGGTAATATGTGTCATGTGAACAGTGGGTTAAATTTAATATGGATCCAAAAACATGATATACTTCATGAACATAATTTTGACTTTCATGGCTATGTAACATTGTGTGACATGGCATGATAATGGTTACTGAATTTTACATCTCCATAAGCTGTACAAATTAATGCCAAGGTTGTCACGGCGCGGCGGTGAGTCGAGGCAATCCAGGGGCGCCAGGATGACATGTCGCCATGGCGATACTTAGGCGTTGGAAAAAATAATATATCATACGACAGGAAATTTTAAAATTACCTCATATGGCAGCAAATTAGGAGATTTTGTAATATTAATAACAACTAACATGAACATAAGTCCACCACAAGTTCCATAATAGCAATTAGCAAGTCGCAAGTCCATAACATAAGATAGAATGGCAAATTAATATGCTAGTAGCATCTAGCATGACATGACATGACTCCAACACTGGTCCTCAAGCCTCAAATCATTTTGTGTAGTGATGGATCGTTGTCTTTGAACTTCAGCTTCATCCTCCTCATCTATATCTAGCTCCATGGCTTTGAGCTTCCTTGTATTCAAGTAGTTATGCGTTTCTGTCTTAATTTCTCCGGTTTCCTCGGGACATTTCTCCATATCATTGGAACACCCAGCAAGGTGCCGCTTCAGACTTCCCACTCCAGCATGACTCTCTTGCCGCACAACATACATCGGAGGAGATTCTCTCTAAATCTGGCCACTAGCCAGAATGCATATTTCCAAGTTGGGTCGTTGGATTTAGGCCCCCTTCTTTTCGGCTTGGGCTTGTGCATAAGCTGGTTCAAGCTTAGCTGCCCACAGGAGCTCCAGTGGCAGGAAGCTCTGAAAATTTTTTATCCCCTTATTTTCGGCTTATTCCTGTGAGCTTATTCGTTGTGAAATATCTATAATACCCTTGGAACTATTTGTACTCTAAATATTTACATATATACATCTGAATTTGTTTGCATATACAAAACAAAGCATATATACATCACAATATATGACAATATTTTTACATATGATAATTGTAAAATTGTAATTAATTAAACAACAATGCTTCCACTGAATAATTAATTTTTTTAGATGCAAAACTTTTGGGCCGGGCATGGACGCGGTCGGAGGGCTCGGTGGCGGGCCGGGCATGGAGGTGGTTAGAGCAGGGCTCGGCACCGGCGCTGGAGGTGGGGGAGAAGGAGGGGAGCGAGTGCTGGCAGTGGGGCCGGCCGAACGAGGTGTGGGCGCTTGAGGTGGGGGAGGAGGAGGGGAGTGGGCGCCGGCGGCGGAGCTGGCCGGATGAGGAGCGGGCGTTGGAGGTGGTGGACGAGGAGGGGAGCGGGCGCCGGTGGCCGAGTAGATCTGGGACGTGGCCGGGGAGCTCGGGTTGGTGGGTGGAGCGGGAGCGCCGGCGGCTATGGCGGGACCGGTGGAGGTGAGATCTGGGCAGGCGGGGGAGGGGGCCGGACGCCGATGGCTGGGGAGGAGGAGGCGGGGGCGCCGGATCTGGCGTGGTGGCGGAGGACGAAGAGAGCAGCTGCCGGTGGGGAGAGGGGTGGGGGAGGAGGAGAACAGCTGGCGGTTGGGCGGAGGCGGGTTATCTCGGGAGGCGGCGGGCGGTTGCGGTGGGACGAAGGGGGTCGTGGCGGTAGAGGAGGGCGGGCGGGCGCTGGCGGTGGGGGATTTTTCGGGAGAGAGGATGAGGGCGGGGGAGGGGGGAGCGGGATCGGGGTGTGCTCGAGACTAGAGGGTAGGCGCGCGGTGGCATTCCTCGGTAATTTCTTTGACAACTTGGAGGGTATTTTCAAAACAGGCAGAGCTAGAAGCTCGGGAAGCTGAGGTGAACCAGCTTCCTGCTACCAACGTATTTTCGAAGGGGCTTCAACCCACAGCCATGCCTTCTTTTCGGCTTCTAGCTTCTGGGGGCCATAAGCCACCCAAGAAGCTGAAAAGAAGAGGCCCTTAACCCTCCTGTAGGATCATTGGACGAATCATACGCCTCAGCAGCTGCAGGATCCATCGGAGTAGGGGACCAATTGCTACTGCTGCAACACTAAGAGAAGCTCTAATTACTAGAACAATAGAGCAGCCTCACTCATCTACTCAACTCAAGCAACAAGATCTGAATGGCAGATCTACGTAGAGAAGAGCAGAGCTGAGGCAGGGAGAAGGAGAAGCCGAGTAGAAGCAGAGGAGCAGAGGGAGGAATGGGGAAGGAAAAAACATGCAGGCCGAGGAGATCAGGAGAGGAACAGGGGCTAGAGGGTGGAGGGGAAGCAGAGGTGTGGAGGCAGTGCTGGTGAAGAAGAAGGCGGCTTTGGGCGGCAACAGCAGTGAAGCAGGAGGGAGGAGAGGGTGAAAGAGAATGAGAGGAATATAAACTTATCAGGAGTTGGAGGATAAGCTACACGGATACCGATACGTGGATACATATCGGTCCGATACGGATACGGGGATTCATCAATTCCTGAAAACACCGATACGGGGATACGTCTAGGTATTTTTTTAATATCTTTCCCTTTTACAAGTCTACCATGTATTGAAATAAAAACTGCTTGGGCCTTAGCTATGCTTCAATCTCCAATTCTCCACTAGTGACAGTGTTTTATGCATCTAGTGCTGCTGCTAACGGATGGCAGGACCTAAAGGCTAAAGCTACAAGCAATGAAGCAATTCAACCTCGGGCTTGGAGCCTCTACTCCAACGCCGGCGCTTCCAGTGACGGGGAGGCAGCGACTAGAGCCGTGGAGCGGTGGAGGGGTGGAGGACTGGAGGCGTGGAGCGGTCTCGGCCCGAGCAGCGAGCGGCGTCGGACTGCTGGAGTCATCGGAAGGTGGAAAGGCGGATCGGCGGCCTCATCGAGGAGGGCTGCGGGCCTGCGGCGGAGGAGGGGTTGCCTCATCGCCCGGCTGCTCGAGGCCCTATCCTTAAGGTCGAGGCGGGCGGTCGAGCGCTACGGCTGCGCGGCGATGAGTCCCGCCGGGGCGGCGGCGCGGGGTCGGTTGCGGCTGAGTGCCGAGTCGCCAACGCGCTGGCGGAGCGGCGCGACCGGCTCGATTTGGACTTCGGTCCGCGGGAGCCGGGAGGTCTCGGGCTCTCGGCGACGGCCTCTCAGGCTCCGGCGGCGGCGGGAGTATCCAAGGCGGCGGTAGCGAGGGCGGCGTACGGGGACATGTTCGGGGGGCCACAGCGGTTCGGTGGCGCGCCGCCGCTGGACTACGCGGAGGCATGGCGGCGGCGTGCAGTGGGTGCAGTGGAGGTGTTCGGCGGTGTCCGAGGCGTGTCGTCGGCGAGTCGGGGAAGTATCTGCCATATTTTTTCTTTATTTTCGCTCGTTAATTGCTGGATACTCCATGGATATGTATCGGTGGCGTATTCGTATCGTATCCATATCGGATACTATATCGGACACGGATACGTGGGCTGAGCCACGTATCGGTGCAGCAGAGGTTGGAGGAGCCTCGTCTGACGGTGAAGCTTGGCGGTGGTGCTCCCCCTGTCCACTGGACTTGGGCTACCTAAGGGTGAAAACGGATCGGATACGGATTGGATAGTGCCCTTCCCACTTCCGTTTCCATATTTTAAAAGCGAATACGGATATGAATACGGATGTTGTCAAGTACAAATACGGATCAGATTTTACTCGAATATGAATACGAATCGGATATATACTCAATTCAGTCGGATACGAATATCCTATAGTTTTAATGATAGACTATGGTAAACCACATAACGAGATAAGTACATGACATGATGATGAGTTAATGACATATATAAATTGATGACATATGATAGTAATACGTTTTATATGGATAAGTGATGATAGAAATATGTTTTACATAGAGAAATAGAGTTTTGCTATGCCTATTGAGTTTAATGGGCTATATAATTGGGCTAAGGGGTTAGAGAGATCTGCTGAATGGGCTAATATAACTTTATTCGGATACGGATATATCCATATCCGTATCCGTATCTGGAAGATAAATCCGGATAATATCCGTATCCGCATCCGTTTTTAATTTGGATACGGATATTGCTTGCCGTTTTAGTGTTTTCTCGAATACGAATATCGGATAATACGGATTATCCGTTGCCAGTTTTCACCCTTAGGACTATCGAGCCCCTCCACCCGGATCTGAAAATTTTGAGCCCCCGCAGGCCAACTTCATTCCTGTCCTTTTCCCTAGTCGAGTGCCTAACGTTCCCAGACAGTCATGGCATAGCCATGAAATTCCTGGTGCACGCCTAACTCCAGAAGCCTGGGCATCGCTCCTCGTCGTCTCCATTAAATGGGTGTTTGCAAATTGTGATTGTCCTGATATGTTGTACTATGAATTGCTAAATGGACCTAGGTTCGTTCCATCCATTTTGGAGACAACTGCAATTATTCTTTTATAGTGATACTTTATCGTGGTCCCTGTTATCGTGCCATATTAGTGATTATTGACTTACATCTGCACAAGCTGTTCAAATTAATGCAGTTCCTTGAACACATGAATGCATTTAAATGGGTGTTTGCAGTTGTGATTATCCTCATATTTTTTACTGTGAATTACTAAATGAACTTAGGTTCTTTCCGGTTCATTTTGTGAGTCAATTGAAATTATTCTTTTATAATGATACTTTATTGTGATCACTGGTTGCGTTTGATGTGCAGATCACGGTGACTATTAGATTATTTCTTAGTTTTCAAACTCATAATCACACTCTGTCGACCAACTAGTCTATCGTGCCACGATATAGCACAAAATGCACATTTGTCTGGTAAACTTAATACATAATTAAGTTAAGTAAATGTGTAATTATGTAAAATAGATATTACTGTTGGCACAACCTAGGGGATAGTAAACATTCAATCTAGTTTCTATCTTTATGTAAGTGCCTTATGCATTTTGCTGGCCTGCAGACTGACATGGAAGAAGCCAAGACACAAGAAAATAGGAAGTTGCAACAACAATTGCAAGAACTGCAATTGCAGTCCAAGGAGACAAAAGATTTATTAAAAAGGGAAAAGGAAACTGTAAAAACAGCATTGGAGAAAGCTGCCTTATTACCAGAGATCCATGTTGATACAACTCTGGTTGATGACCTCACTTCTGAAAATGAGAAGCTTAAGGTGAATATGACAGAATCATTTTGATCTTCACCGCAATAGATCCGTTGCATTAGTCTGTCCACTCTCATGGTAAATTGCAAGACCCTTCACTGCGAGTGAAATGTATAATTGCAAGACCCAACCAAACGGCTGCTTTTCAGTAGTTTTTGTCAGCAGTAGCTGTGGGTTTTATAGTGCAAATTCAGCTGTTTAGAAAAGCTGTCTTCTGCCAGCTTTTTGTAATGTGCTAAATCTTTTGTGCTCATTTTCTAAAATGTTGTAGATGGTTTAGATCAACCAAAAGCCATATGTTTATTTTCTCACAGCCACAATAGTTTTTCCAGACAGCTAGCCAACAACAGCTTTGTCAACGGCCGTAGCCCAACCAATCAGGCCCTATATGTGCTGAGGAATGGATTAAATGCACAATCTTGCATCACATTATGTGATGAGACTTGTGCTGCTACCTTGACCAGTGTAGAACACTATATCCCAGTATAGTAATAGTGTAGCTTGCTAGGTGCTAATGAAGATTATCTCTGGATTCTTTTATGAATATGTCACACCTGCAAAACCATATTGTCTGAGCCAATAACATGCTTATATCTTTTTTTGGCACAGGTCATGCTATTATGCTTCAATATCATTGATGTAAATTAACTTAGTAGCTTCAGTAGTGAAAACGATAAAATGAGAACAAATGCATTGTCTAATTTCAATTTTTGATCAGTTAAAAGCGGTTAGACTTTGGATCCATTCTTAAAATAGCTAATCTGCTTGGTGCTTTTATGTGAAAGCATTTCTTCTCCAATTACTTTTGCTGCCTCAGCATGGCTTCATACACCCATATTTTATGCTCACTAACTCCGCGCCTGGCCTGACAGAAAATGTCCTAACTTATTAAATAATAACTAATAAATGGCCATGATGAAATACACATCCTTTCCCTGCACCATTTGCTTGAAGGAAAGCTAACTCGACAAGTGAGTAATGCTGATTAAATGTGTTTCCAAAGTTTTCTCATTCCTTTCCATGAACCTATTGACATTAGCAATTCATTTCTCTCATTCATATCTATATTGCGTCATTCCTAATGAATTACTGATACATTTCTTTAAATATTTTTAGACACTGGTCGTTTCTCTTGAGACGAAAATTGATGAAACAGAGCAGAAGTTTGAATAAATGAAAAAAGCCAGAGAAGAGTATCTGAAGAAAGCTACAGATGCAGAGTCAAAGATAAATGGACTGACCAACACAGTGCTAAGGTTACCTTGATGTTGATAAATCTTGTACATGTATTCATTTGCCGATTACCTTACATAACTTTCTTTCAGTTGTGTGATTGGCAGTTTTCAAGAAAAGCTAACTAATATGGAAGCTGAAAATCAACTTCTCCGGCAGCAGGCGCTGTTACGTTCGCCTGTGAGAACAATACCCGAAAACACATCTCCCAAATCTGTACGTGGTCTTTGTATGTCTAACCCTGCCCTACCCCTCCACCCCACCCTTCTTCCTTGATAGCACTTGTGATTGTTTACATGCAAGTGTTTGAGCACAAACATAGGTCTGCTGGTGTTTTTTTTGTCCATTTATATGTGTGTTTGCTGTTAGAGATATAGTCCTGTTGTATTCGTATTGGTATAGGAGTCTCTATTTTCCTTGTACTCCAAGTCACCTTGTACTATATATATGCCTATTGGGCTGTGCAATAGATCTAAGTTGCATATCTCCTAACATGGTATCAGAGCAAATTAGGTTTTAGAATTTTTTTGATACCAGTGCTCCACCGGCGTGCCGCAACTCGCGCTCCTCTCCACCCGAGCCCCAGCCGCCGGCCTCCCCTCCTGAGCTGCCGGCCTCCCCACCCGATCCCCCGGCCGCCGGCCTCCCCCGCCCGGTTGGCCTCCCGAGCCACCGGCTCGCCCGCCCGTGCCGCTCCGCCGGCCTCCCCGCCCGCTCGCCCGCCCGCGCCGCTCCGCCGGCCTCCCCGCCCGCCTGGCCGGCCCTCCCGCGCCGCCGGCTAGCCCCCCTGCCGCCCCCACCTCGCCTCGCCCTCTGCCGCCGGCTCGGGCCCCGGATCGGGCCGCCTCCCCGGCCTCGCCTCGCCGGTCCGCCGCCGTCCAGGCCGGCCGCCGGCTGCTCGCCGCCGTCTGCCGGCCGGCCGGCTCCCGGAGGGCTCCCCTCGTGCGCCGTCGCCCCTCTCTCCGGGAGCCCCGTGCTGCCCGTGTCTGGCTTGCTCTGTTTTGAGCGGCCGACCGATATAGATTAGAAGAAAAAAAAGCAAAAAAAAACAGAGGTACAATGTCTTCGTCGTCGGGCGCCGTTTCTCTCCCTCGCTGCCCGGTGATTTTTGATGGGGTCAATTTCACAGACTTCGTCTCCCATATGCGCATCCATATGCGTGGTCTTCGTCTCTGGGGCGTCCTCTCCGGCGATGTCCCGTGTCCGGCCTGTCCTGTGGCGCCGGTTGAGCCTAAGCTTGGTGCTCAACCTACTGATGCTGACCGCGCTGCCTATGATGCGGCTGTCACCGCTTATCAGGAGGCTCTGGATTCCTACGGTGCTCTGCTGACTGAGTTCACTCAGTGGTTGATGATGATGCTCGTGCTGCTGCTGTTCTTGTCGCCAGTCTTCAGCCTCAGTTTTCTTCTGAGGTTGTGGGATTCTCTACGGCATTCCAGATGTGGACTCATCTTCGTCAGCGCTATGAGCCCTCTGGCGACGCTCTGTTCCTGTCCGTGGTTCGCCAGGAGCACTCTCTCCAGCAGGGTGATGCCACGGTTGATGAGTTCTATGCTCAGAGTTCTGCTGTCTGGCGCCAGCTGGATTCCCTTCGTCGTCCTGGTTGTGGCTCTTGTCAGTGCTGTCAGGATACTCGTGCTGATCGGGAGTTCCAACGCGTATATGAGTTCTTGACGCGGCTTCGTCCTGAGTTTGAGTCTCGTCGTGCTCAGCTTCTTGCCCGTCGCCTCGTGTCTCGCTTCTGGAGGCGCTTACGGAGGTACGTGCGAAGGAGACTCGTCTGCGTGGCTCTGGTCTTCTGCCACTTCTCTCCGTGCTTGCTGTTCGTCCACCGGCTACACCGCCTGCTCCACGCCTCAGCAACTCGTTTCCCTCAGCGGCCTCCACAGGTGGTGGTGGTCGTTCCTCGTCGGGTGGTGGCCGTCCTCATTGCACCTACTGTGATAAGGATGGCCACATTGAGTCTACTTACTTTCGAAAGAAGCGTCACCTTGCACGTCGCTCTTCACCGGGCACTGGAGCTTCTTCCTCGACTACTTCCTCGACTCCTTTAGCTGCTTCGACTATTTCCGCCACCTCGTTCACTGAGCAGGAGATCGCACGCCTTCGACGTCTACTCGCTGCGACAGGTTCTGCAGGTTCTGCTACTCCCTCTTCCAGCAATGAGAAACCACCCTCTACACAGTTAGGTACTTCCCCATGGATTCTTGATTCTGGAGCATCTTTCCACATGACTTCTAATTCTTCCGCTCTATCCTCTCTTAGACCTTTAGATTCTCCTGTTCATGTTCTCACTGCTGATGGTACTCCTCTTCCTGTTGCTAGTCGAGGCACTCTTAGCACTTCTTTGTTTCATGTTCCTTCTGTTGCTCATGTGCCTCGCCTTACCATGCAGCTTCTTTCTGCTGGATAGATTACTGATCTTTGTTGTCGGGTTATTCTCGACTCTGACTCTTGTTGTGTTCAGGACCGTCAGACGGGCACTCTGGTTGGTTCTGGCCCTCGCCACCTTGATTCTCAGCGTATCTGGGAGCTTGACTGGCTTCACCTTCCCTCCGCTGCCGCCACTGCCAGTCTCTCCACTTCTGTCAGCTCGTCCACCGGCTCCTTCCAGCATTGGCATCACCGTCTTGGTCATCTGTGTGGATCTCGTCTATCGTCGTTAGTTCGTCGTGGTCTTCTAGGGTCTGTCTCAGGAGACGTGTCTTTAGATTGTCAGGGTTGTAAACTGGGTAAGCAAATTCAGCTACCTTATCCTTATAGTGAGTCTGTGTCTCAGCGTCCTTTTGATCTTGTTCACTCGGATGTGTGGGGTCCGGCCCCCTCATTTCAAAAGGGGGTCATCGATACTATATTATCTTTATAGATGATTTTTCTCACCACACTTGGATATACTTTATGTCTGCTCGTAGTGAGGTTCTCTCCATCTATAGACAGTTTGCCACCATGGTTCGTACCCAGTTCTCCACTCCCATTCGTGTCTTTCATGCTGATTCTGCTGGTGAGTATCTTTCTCGTCATCTTCGTGGTTTTCTTGCTGAGCAGGGCACTCTTACTCAGTTCTCTTGTCCGGGTGCTCATGCTCAGAATGGTGTTGCTGAGCGTAAGCATCGTCACCTTCTTGAGACTGCTCGTGCGCTCATGATTGCCGCTTCTATTCCACCTCACTTTTGGGCTGAGGCTGTCTCTACTGCCACCTATCTTGTTAATATTAAGCCCTCCTCTGCCCTTCAGGGTGGGATTCCTGTTGAGCGCATTTCTGGTTCTCTTCCTGACTACTCTACTCTTCGTCTGTTTGGCTGTGTTTGCTATGTTCTTTTAGCTCCCCGTGAACGCACCAAACTGACTGTTCAATCTGTTGAGTGTATCTTTCTAGGCTATAGTCCGGAGCATAAGGGCTATTGCTGTTGGGATCCCACTGCTCGCCGTATGCGGGTTTCTCGGGATGTGACCTTTGATGAGTCCCGTCCTTTCTTTCCGTGTCCAGCTTCTCCTTCGCCTTCCCCTGTTGAGCCCCTATCTTTTCTGACCTTTCCTGATACACCGATCACTGTTGTGCCCTCTTCCACTCGTCCTATCGAGTCTCCACCTTCCCCTGAGTCTCCACCTACTCCTGTTGTCGACTCTTCTCCACTATCATCTCCTACAGCTCCACCTGCACCTTCTCCTCTTTCGTCCTATCCTTTCGTCTACACACGTCGACCTCGTGTTGAGCCTCCTTCTGATGTGCCTTCTCCTTCTTCTGGGCCATCTCCGTCTGATGAGTCACCTTCTCTGGGTGCCTCATCTTCTCCGGATTCACCACCCCCTCCTAGGTATGGCCTCCGCGCTCGTCCGCTTCCGCCTCCAGATCGCTTTGGATTTGTTGGTGCTACTCTTGTTGAGCCTACTTCTTACCGCGATGCTGTTATTCATCCCGAATGGCAGCATGCGATGGCCGAGGAGCTTGCTGCTCTTGAGCGCACAGGCACGTGGGATCTTGTCTCTCTTCCTCCACGTTTCGTCCCATCACCTGTAAGTGGATCTATAAAGTTAAGACCCGCTCCGATGGTTCTCTTGAGCGCTACAAGGCTCGTCTTGTGGCGCGTGGCTTTCAGCAGGAGCATAGCCGTGACTATGATGAGACATTTGCTCCTGTCGCACATATGACCACTGTTCGCACTCTTCTTGCCGTGGCCTCTACTCGCCACTGGTCTATCTCTCAGCTTGATGTCAAGAATGCCTTTCTTAATGGTGAGTTACGTGAGGAGGTCTGCATGCACCCCCCGCCTGGGTATTCTATTCCCGATGGCATGATTTGTCGCCTTCGTCGCTCTCTTTATGGCCTTAAGCAAGCCCCTCGTGCTTGGTTTGAGCGCTTCACCTCTGTGGTCACTGCTGCTGGTTTTTCAGCTAGTGCTCATGATCCTGCGCTTTTTGTCCACACTTCGTCCCGTGGTCGGACTCTTCTTCTTTTGTATGTGGATGATATGGTCATCACCGGAGATGATTCTGAGTATATTGCCTTTGTCAAGGCTCGTCTTAGTGATCAGTTTCTTATGTCTGATCTTGGTCCTCTTCGCTATTTCCTTGGGATTGAGGTTACCTCTACTTCTGATGGTTTCTATATATCCCAAGAGAAATATATTCACGATCTTCTTGATAGGGCTTCCCTTACTGATCAGCGTACCATTGAGACTCCGATGGAGCTCAATGTTCATCTTCGTGCCTCTGATGGTGAGCCTCTTTCTGATCCGACTCGCTATCGTCACCTTGTAGGGAGTCTTGTGTATCTTGCTGTCACTCGTCCGGATATATCCTATCCAGTTCACATTCTGAGTCAGTTCGTCTCTTCTCCTACTCAGATTCACTACAGTCACCTTCTTCGGGTTCTACGTTATCTTCGTGGAACTATCTCCCGTCGCCTTTTCTTTCCGCGCTCCACTTCCTTACAGCTTCAGGCATATTCGGATGCTACTTGGGCTAGCGATCCCTCTGATCATCGCTCTCTTTCTGCTTACTGTGTTTTCCTTGGTGGTTCTCTTATTGCTTGGAAGACGAAGAAATAGACTGCAGTTTCCCATTCGAGTGCCGAGGCTGAGTTGCGTGCTATGGCCTTTTTGACAGCGCAGGTTACTTGGTTACGGTGGCTACTTGAGGATTTTGGTGTTTCTATCACTACAACGACCCCTCTGTTGTCTGACAGTACTGGTGCTATCAGTATTGCTAGAGACCCAGTGAAGCACGAGCTCACCAAGCATATTGGTGTTGATGCTTCTTATATGAGGTCTCAGGTTCAGGATCAAGTTGTTGCTCTTCAGTATGTGCCTTCCGAGCTTCAGTTGGCTGATTTCTTCACGAAGGCACAGACTCGCGCTCAGCACAGCTTCTACCTCTCCAAACTCAGTGTTGTTGATCCACCATGAGTTTGAGGGGGGGTGTTAGAGATATAGTCCTGTTGTATTCGTATTGGTATAGGAGTCTCTATTTTCCTTGTACTCCAAATCACCTTGTACTATATATATGCCTATTGGGCTGTGCAATAGATCTAAGTTGCATATCTCCTAACATTTGCTACCTTTTATTACTGACATGTTTCTATTTCCTTCCATCTTTGCAGAATTTGACTAATGGCAGCCCACACAGCGAGGAACAGATGGTCGGAAGCAATTATCTCATACAATATGTTAAATCTCTACACTGTTTATTTTTATGTTTGAATCTAAATTGGCCATTTCTACCCAGACACCTCATGGCACTCCTCCAGCACCCAGGGATTATGGGAACTTCGCACAGCCAAGGCCATCCTTTTCCGAGAGGCAGCATGTATATTGATCCTTTTATATTTGAATGTTTAAATCATGCTGTGAAGTTATAAGAACATGTGGCTTATGATGATTGGCTTACCCTTTCATTTTTTGTTTTTTTGAAGGAGATTGTTGATGCACTTATAAACTGTGTTACTGAGAATGTTGGCTTTAGCGAAGGAAAGCCAGTTGCTGCAATAACCATATACAAATGTCTTGTTCATTGGAAGATCTTTGAAACAGAAAAAACATCTGTTTTTGATCAGCTTATTCAAATTTTTGGTTCTGCAATGCAGGTATTTCCTGCTGCTGTTGATCCTTTAAAAAAAACAGTGACTCTTGTTTCACATGAATTTTGTCCGTAGTACATCTCTATCAGTTCAATAAATATGTTCTTAAAAGCATGGCATCATGTGTATTTCAGAATCATGATAGCAATGAGGATCTTGCATACTGGCTATCAAATTCATCGACTTTATTGATTATACTGCAAAAGAGTCTAAAAGCTGGACTTTTTTTTATAAATATTATTTTTAAAATCAGAAATTCCAAATCTGGACGTCCGGATTCAAGATTTACAAAACTATACGTCTGTCGGCCAACGGTTAGCCGACAACGCGCTTGTCAGCTAACCGCAGACCGAAATGAGCGTTGTCGGCCAACCGTTGGCTCACAACAGCGTTGTCGGCCAACGGTTGGTCGACAACGCGCGAAAAGCAAGCCGGCCCCGTAGTCGGCCCCGCGTCACCTGCTGTCGGCCCACCGTTGGCCGACAAGGGCAAACGCCATCGTCAGTGGCGTTTGGGAACCGGATACAAACGCCAGTACCTCCGGCGTTAGCCCCCGAAGGGTTAAAGCCCTCCTCCTCCTCTCCCATTGGTGCAGTAAACTTTAGATATTTCTAAGATGTCAACTCAGAGTTATCTTCATATATTGGTATGGAATTATTTATGTATAATCCAAATCTCAAAGTCTCAATTAACCATAGTGGAAAACATCTTGAGTCCACTCGACATTGGTATGAAGTATGAACACAAGGGGAGCAATGAACTTGGTTACTAAAATTTTCAGATAATGTTTCAGTTAGCAAATTAATCGGTAGAATAGGTTATTGTCCAAGGACCTGGATAGATTAGATTCCCAAGCAGCATTATCTTAGATAATTTTAAAGAACTCTTGCCCAACTAAGCTGAAGATATTCTCTTATGTGTTTCTTCTTCTAGAATACACTGCATTCTTAAGGTTTTCAAGAAACAAAAAATTGAGGGTCGATAGTTTTGGCGCATGAGAGAGCTATTGTAAGCACGCACACACAATAAACACATTCACATAAAGGTCACCACTTATTCAAAGCAAAGGTATAATTCGAACGACATTTGCATAGCAGTGAGCTAAGTACCTCCTCGCAGCTAAACCCTTCGGGGGCTAACGCCGGAGGTGCTGGCGTTTATATCCGGTTCCCAAACGCCACTGACGATGGCGTTTGCCCTTGTCGGCCAACGGTGGATCGACAGCGGGTGACGCGGGGCCGACTACGGGGCCGGCTTGCTTTTGGCGCGCAGTCGGTCAACCGTTGGCCGATAACGCCGTTGTTAGCCAACGGTTGGCTGACAACGCTCATTTCGGTCTGCGGTTAGCTGACAAGCGCGTTGTCGGCTAACCGTTGGCCGACAGATGTATAGTTTTGTAAATTTTAAATCCAGACGTCCAGATTTAGAATTTCTGATTTTAAAAATAATATTTATAAAAAAAAGTCCTAAAAGCTGTTGGCTCATCTGGAACCACTCCACGGAAAAGACCACACAGACTCAGTCATCGTTCCTTGGGAGGATGGTATATTCCATTGCTTACTTACTCTAGGAGCCGCACACCCATCATATGGACCTGCAAGTCCTTGGAGTTTGAAGTTGTCTGTGTTTCAAAACAATCAATACTAGTTCTGTTCATTTTAAAATCGTTACTTTTAGAAACAATTTTAACTCATGTATCTAAATGGGCCAGGTGAAAATGATATTAGTAGTCTGTTGAGAGTACTTTCACAATATGATATTTGATAATTTCAGTAAAATTATTATAGAAGTCAATTACTGAGGTAGCCAGGGGTATAATTAATTGTGGATAGCAGGTCTTGAGTGTGATCTTGGTGACAGAATAGTTAGTACTCCCTCCGTGCTTCTATGATCGATGTGTTGGACATATGCAGTCAAGTCGAAATTGACCTCTGAATCTGACATATAAAATAGTATCTAGATTTTTTGTATGGAAAAATTATCTAAATTGACAACATGGATATTGTCATTGACTGATTGCCTCATTGGTTTGTTGTTACAAGTATTTCCATAGAATTAATTAGGTCATCCTCACACTGGATGATATTTTCCTAATTATGCATCTTTGCGATGGTACTGAGCATAATATTAGTTTTCCCAATTTATATTTATATATTGTTTCCAAAATAAATGAATAAGATAGGCTGTGTCCTGAGTCTTAGCATGGCATGGTTTGCACTACTGTTTTACTTCTTCCCATGATCAGATGGTTGGTCAGTACTTGATGGCTGCGTTATTCTACTTTTGCTGGTGTTATGTGGTCAGGTATTCCGTTCTTCAAACATCACTATTGATATGGACCTCGTGCGCCAAATCGAGGCCAAGTATCCTGCTTTTCTTTTCAAGCAGCAACTTACAGCGTTTGTGGAAGGCTTATATGGAATGATCCGTGATAATGTGAAGAAAGAACTATCTTCATTGCTCTTGCATGCTATTCAGGTATCGTACTGGTCATGTGATCTTGGGTCGGTAAATCTCATATATCAATTGAACCAGCAGTAGAAAGACTTGATAGTGCACACTCGCTCTGGTTATGCTACTGTGAGTGAATAGAATGTCCATTCATGTGTGCGTCTTTGTTCTACTAAGCCCCCATAATTTGTTGGGTAGGCTGTCCTTTATTGCTTCTAATGTTTTACTGTTGGAGTGAACTACACAGCGATGTGCCCCAAATAGTCATCCACAACAACGGATAAGAGCAAGAAACAGATAACATGCAGAAAAATCCAAAATAGATGACGTCATCAAAAATTCTTTCGATTTTGAAAATTCAAAATATTTTATCTCTTAAACCGTTGCTCCGATTGACAATCCGTTTTCACTGTTAACTTCATTACGACGAGATCTTCAAATCTAGATCCCATGTTGATATGTTTTGATGACTTTTTTTAACGTCAGTAGTTACCAGGTTCAATGAATAAGTTACCTAGATTGTTACTACTGAGCTACCAGATTATACTTACGTGGTTATCGGATTAGTGAACATAACTACTACACCACTTAAACTTATATTTCAGTGCTCCAATGGTCCGATACCATCAAGTACTACCTAAATAACACATCATTATCCTCTCTATATACTTGCATAATAGTACACAATGACTAATGACAAATCAATTACTACCTGTAGCCGTTCGCTAATAACTTGGTAAGTGTTTATTTTTAACTTGATAGCCAATACATTATAATTTGATAGTTGGTGACGACGAAATAAATTTTATCAAAACATATTAACATGAGATCTAGTTTTGAAGCCCTCGTCGAGATGAGTCCAATGGCGAAAACGGATCACGAATCGGATTAACGGTTTGAGAGATAAATCATTTTAATTTTGCATTTAGAATTAGATGCACTGATGTCATCAAATCTGGACCCGCACTGTCGGTCTTTACCCAACGGATAATAACTGACGTCATTGCTTTAATATAACGGATAATAGCCCGTACCATCACTTGATCCAGCGGACAATAGCCCGCGCCATCACTTGATTTAATGGGCAATAGCACGTCGCTGTGAAAGTCAAACCGGGGCACATGCCCCGGATAGATTTTCCATTTACTGTTTTGATGCCTTCTCCTGCAAGTGCTTGCAATGTTTTATTATCGGCCTTTTAGGGTTAATCTTTGGATTATGTTGGAACTGCAGGTGCCAAGAATCGTGAAAGCCAGTATGGTAAGAGGACGTTCATTCGGGTCATCAAGTTTGGCAAGGGGACGTTCACTTTCAAGTCAAGGTAGCTATTGGCAGGCAATAGTTGACAATTTGAATGAACTCTTGAATATCTTGCGAGAAAACTGTGTAACTGAACTACTTACCCTACATACCTGCCCTACAACTAGTGGATAATGGTCTTAACATCTGCTGAAATTTTAGGTCCCTGCAATTTTTATTCGGAAGATATTTACCCAAATTTTCTCATTTATCAACGCTCAACTTTTCAATAGGTAATTGTCTGCTGATTCTAGCATTAGCTTTGCAATTTTACCCCAATATAAATTGATTGATCTCTCAATGCAATGTTCTGCAGTCTTCTTGTACGTCATGAGTGCTGCTCTTTTAGCAATGGAGAATATGTAAAGCAAGGATTGGCACAACTGGAGGTGTGGTGTGGAGAAGTGAAACCAGAGGTAATCATATGAGACTGTAGCATATATCTGAGGTTTCAGTACAAGTGCATTATGGGCATCAATCCAGTAATGTTATTATTTACAATCCTTTTTTTTTCAATGTTGAGACATAAAAATCTCAAGACTAATTATCCATTTTTTTTCTCTTGCTCCCACCTAACTGTTAAATGCAAACAGTACGCAGGATCTGCATTGGATGAACTCAAGCACACAAGGCAAGCTGTTGGTTCTTGGTATGTTACATCGACGTGTGTTTTTATTTTAGATCCACTCATTACCAGTTCCTACGTACTATCGTTGCCTATCCTTAACTTGCATTGCCCCAAGTTGTATCTGGTATATCATATGGTGGAAGCTAATGCCACCCCGACCTCGGTGGCCACCCTATCGCTCCCCCTCCCACCGGTGCAACCTGCCCTGCGTTCCCTGGGTCTCCTCGCCCCTTTGCCACTTTGCTATGAGCGGGACTCGTCGGAGGAGCCTTCTTCTTCTGCTGTTTCGAGGGCGATTGCCATTGGCTTCTCCTTGGCGGGCGCCAACTTCAGCAGGATCGTCTTCAACCGCTACTGCTGCCTGGTTCACACTGGCAGTGCTGCTTGTGATGGTGGTCTCATTTGGACGTGCCTCGTTTCGACTAGATGAAGACTCTGTTGCGCTTGAAGATTGTCTGGGCAGCTTCTGTGGGGAGCTCTGCGTCTGTCGTCTCGTGGATAGAGTCTTTCGCTCTCCATTTTCAACAAGAAGGTTGGCATGCTCATCCTCAAGCTTGGAAGTTCTAGCTATGCTAAGTACAAGTGTTTCTTCCACCTCTGGAGGGATGAGGGGCCAGCCTAGAAGCGCGAGCTCGCAGCCTGGCGATGTGATCAAGAGGAAGAATGGTCCTTGGTTCTCCACTCCAAGCGTACTATGGCTCGAGCCTTTGTGGCTATGGAAAGAGCCCGGATATCCATGTCCAAAGCCATTCTCAAACCTCATGCGACCAACCATGGTCGCACTTGCCCGTTCTGTCCGTTTTGCTTCACTGATCTCCTACGAGGCATGTGCAAGCTATGTCCACCTGGCTGGCATGCCTCCGCGTTCCCTGTTGCCCTTGACGGGTTACTCGTTCCTCGTCGGAGAGATTTTGATGAACATCCCTCCGCCACCATCTCCAGTGAGCACGATCTTCATTGCTGATTTCAGTCCAAATGGTTCCCTGCCCCGCAATGATGCTTTTTTCAGTGCTCCCCAGTGCTCTCGAGGCTGATGGCTCCTCCCTCACGCCCCCCTCATTAATGCGCCTGCCCCATCAGTCAGCTCCTCCCTCTCTGTTGCCTGCTTTGCTTTGGGACACGTGTTCCGCAACTGCATCTCTCGCTGTTCCAACCTGCCATCTAGCGGGAAAAAGGCAGAAGTAGCCCCCCGCCGAGTGGCAATGGCGGATCTAGCCCCCGGCGGGGGGCAAATCCATTTTTGGCCCCGCGACGCTCAAATTCGCGGATCGGGCTCGCGATCGCGCCCTCAGCCCGCGACGGGGGGTGGGCCGCGCCCCTGAGCCATGACGGCCCGCTCGTCGCGGTCCTGGAGGGCGAGGTTGGCTAACACCACCCACCGTGGTGTGTGACTGGGTGAGCTAACGCCACGGGCAATGGCGTTCGGTCCCCAGTTCCGAACGCCATGGTGACTGGCGTTTGCCAGGTTTGCCAAACGCCACGGTCTCTGGCGTTAGGCCACCGAAGACTTCGAGATTGGCTTCTGTCCCCACGAAGTGGCACACCGATGCGAACGCCATAGCCCGTGCAAACGCCAGTCTTCGTGGCGTTTGGTACTGCGTCGCGGATGGGGGCCGCGGCCCGCGACAGAACGCCAGAGCCCCTGGCGTTTGGATCACCCGTGCAAACGCCAGTCTTCGTGGCGTTTGGTACTCCGTCGCGGATGGGGGCCGCGGCCCACTCTGTCGTGGGTTGGGAGAGGCCGTCGCGGGCTGAGGGTGCGATTTCGGCCCGTCGCGGGCCCGATCCGCGAATTTGAGCGTCACCGTGCCAAAAATGGATTTGCCCCCCGCCGGGGGCTAGATCCACCATTGCCACTCGGCGGGGGGCTACTTCTGCCTTTTTCCCCCATCTAGCTGGGCCTTTCCCGCCTCTGTCTCGCCCCCCCTGAAGCGGGCCTCGATCCCCGTGCTCGCGTGCGGCCCATCCCGCCCAGTACACCCTGTCACTTCTCCGGTTTGCCACCCTATTCCCTTCCCAATTCTCCAGTCCCTTTACCTTCCTTGCCTTCCCCGCCCCTTCGTCTTCCTCTCCCAAACCCCCCTTAACCACCCTCGCTAAACCCGCCTTCACCTCTCTGCTCTCCCCCACCCTGCTCCTGCCCTATGGCTCTCTTCCCCCTAAATCCAGCACGTTTTGTTGTGGCGTACCTGGTTTTGAGGCCAGATAAACCCTTGTGTTTACTGTACCGGTCCCATGATCAATAGCCGGTACACACAAGTTAACCTGTATATCAAGGTCATACACGCACTTATTAGAACATGATATACAACCGATCTTCGAGATCGAATAATTATACCTTTAGCCCGACGGCTAAAAATCTTGCAGCTACACGGTGGTATAGCCCATCAATATGCCGTTCCCGACAAGCAACTGACTGGGATTTCGCCCTAGCTTTCGCGGATACCGTCATTGCTTTCGTGCTGTCGACCCTTCTGTCTGGCCAAATCAACAAGCCAGGTGAGTACATTGAATGTACTCGCAAGCTCTCCGCCAGGGAGCTTATCACAGATTTATACATGCACGGGTATATCAAGAATCGGGCTTTATCCTATGTCTCATGTTTTGTGAAAAAGTAAGTTTGCACATGAAATATTTAAATAGATAGTAAAAGCAGATGTAGAAAACAATCTCGGCTTTACCGAGACGGGGCAGCTGATCATAACATTCGTTATTCCTCCCGCTACAACGGGGAATTGTACCTGCATTTTCTGTTACAACGAAAAATTCATAATCACCCGCTACAACGGGGAATTGGCGATTGCCCGCTACAACGGGGAATTGGCGACGGGAATCCCTTCTTCTCTCTTCTCACTACGACGGGAAGCTTTCAGGTCACCCTGTGAATACGGTGGATCGCGTCCTTAAACCCATAACCACTTTGGTTTTAGAATTTAGTCTACTTTAGTGTGGCCCAACAAAGTTCGTCCATGACCGTTGACACGGCTATTCGAATAGTTTTAAACCCTCTGCAGAGGTGGTACGGCTTTACCCACATGATGTAGTTCACCCTGGGCATACTGCGTGCCGTATACTGACAGGGCTAGTACAACGAGACTATTCACCGGAGTAAACCTAGCCATGAACCTGCCAGAAGGACATATTCCAAACCTAGTTTGAGTCAGTATCATCGCTACAAGGAGGTTGGTGTTCCAACTTTGTGGCGAACAAGCCATCGCTTTCCTGCGTAAACTTTTCTTTACGGAGGCTACAAACCTCATCTGCACACTGCATATTGCCTACGGGTTCATGCTAGTCTCAGACTGGGTACTAGATCAAGTCCTTCTCATAAAGGACATGTGGACGTATGGTAAGACTTGGCCAAACGGCACTTAAGCTCGGTCTTTAGATGATCTGAGAGGGACTTCACACCTCACCTGTAAACGGGCTGCGAGAACCACGCCGAGCATTACCTCGCTTTTAACAAGCTTCCTGCTTTCCCCCTTCATTTCTGACCCGGATCAAAATCTTCTCCATTTTGTTTTCAGGTTTTAACAAAACCACTTTTCGGTAAAATATCCCAACCCATGGACTTACTACCTTCATACACCTTCGGACACAATGGTCCATTTTCAATCTTTTGCCATATGAAATATAGGAGTATTCCCCTTTTTATTTTGAAAACCTAATTTTTTGCTACCGCAGGGCTAAGCATACATACATACTCTACCCTAGATTTCTAGTACTTTTCCGAAATACGTAGTCCTTAGGGTGACAAGGAGTTCAGGGTCGAACTAGGGTTTTCTAAGCATCGGCTATAACTTCACTACATAAAATTACAAGTCTTAGAACATAGCATGCATGTTTCGTAAACAAAATAACGTTTCGAAATCTTGGAATTCAACATGATCAAGGGTGGAGAGCTTGCCTGACAATACTGGCTGAATGCTGGTATCGAGCTTGATACGACAGTGATCCCAGATCCTTCGCGCGATATCCCATAACGTTGTATCTACACGTCGGGAAACACCGAATAATTAACCGTGCAAGATAAGAACCAATAACACCAATTGCAACAACAGAACGCCAAAACACACCATGAGAAGGGTTTGGTTTGGCTACTGGTCTTTGAAGATTTCTGAAGGTTTAGCACGGTGTTCTGGAGGTATCCTATCGTTTGATAGCACTTTTAGGGTTTTCTACCATGTGCGCGCTTCTTTGGTTTTTAGTTAGGGCGGAGTCCAACTAGCATCAACAGATAACCATAACATCAAACCATACCTTCTTGGCCTGATATGGTAGCTACTGATTTGAAAACTTGTTAATAAGCTGAGCTGGATGCTCGAACGACATCAACTAAAGGGTGAAGCTCTGCGGTAGGGTTTCTATATTTGCTTTATAGGTAAAACAAGCTCTGCCATTAAACCATAGATTCTTTAAGGTTGACATGATCTGCCTAGGACCAAGGAATGTATTTTATTTCAAAGTATGACAGGGTTCCTTTTACACAACTATGGGGTTCCGGTGAATATTGCACTAGCTTCCAACTTAATAGCATTTTGAAATAGTACGGATTTTCTTATCCTTTATTCTTCCTAGGTAAAAAAATTTAGAATTTTTAAAACCTACTAAGCCAAAATGTGTTATAGGCATTAGATGTTATTTTGGAAAGATAATTACGTCACTCGGAGCCATATATGAGAAGGTATGTACACTTGCGTCAGATCCAGGTTTGGATTACAGATAATTTTAGGAATTATAACACTAGTACTTCGGAAATGTGCTTTCGGTGTTAGAAGGTGGCAAAGGAGGGAATAAGGAAATGCGTCTTCTAAAGCAGGAAAGCGTAACCCGGGCGGCACCTGGAAAGAATACGTGTTCTCCATATGGAAAGTGCCAACCGCCGCTCCTTGCTTTCAGAAAGGGAAACATGTATAAGGGGCAACCTGTCTTTGTCAGGCCAGTGGGAGATTAGAGGGAAGTTAGAAGAAGGGAATCAGGCGATATGGGCGTTCCCTCACCGGCGGCTTGGGACGACGGCTTGTCCAGCAGCGGCCCAGATGGTCCTCGGTGGCGAACGGGGTTTGCAGCGGCGGGCAGAGATGAGAGATGGCGTGGCACAAGTGGTTAGATTGGGGAGCTTCACGATGGCGACGGATCCAACCTCTGCGTGGCGTTTTGGGAGCTTGCGGCGGCCGGCTGTGGTGAGAAGCCAGGGAAAGAAGGGGCTAACAGGAAATGGAGGAAGGGCAGCTCGAGTTGGCCGCTGCTGTTGTTACACCAAGAGGGGAAGGATGGAGGTTTGTGTAGCTCGGGAATGGCAGAGGGGCGACTTGGCCTCAATCTGTTGCGGGAGAGAAGGAAGATTACTGGAGTTTGGTGATGCTCGGGACCGGTTGGAGCTTGCGGAGGGAGAAGGAAGCTCAGGGGGAGAAAGCTCGAGTAGGGAGCAAAGGAGACCGAGGCAGGGAAGAGCGACCAATGGGGGTTAGGTGGAAGCTCAGCTAGCAGGGAAGCTCGGGTGGTCGCATGGGAAGGAGGTGAGAGGAGCTGCCGCGGTGGGAAGGCTACCGCGGTGCTGCCGCGGTTCGGGAAGAGTTGCCGCAGTAGGAGTAAGGTAGCAGCGGCAGCTGTCGTGAGTTGCTGCGGCAGCACGCGGGGCAAAGGAGGTGGCAACGGTGGCCGCTCTCCTTGCAGGCGCTCAGCTAAGCGGCGGTCATGGGGCCTCACCGGCGGTGGAGGGTGTCGGCCGCAGCAGTGGGGTGAGCACCAGCGGGGACTCCCGGAGCTTGGTCAGATCTGAAAAGCGGTACCTGGCGGCGTGCTCCTAGGCTTCACGAGAGAACCGGGAGGTCTGGATGGAGCTCACCGGCATGCTGCAAGCAGCAGGGGCGGCATGGCAAGGTGGCCGGGGAGTATTGAGCTCAGATGGGGGTTGTTGGACGGGGAGAGGAGCTTCGGGTAGCTCGGGAGCAGAGAAGAACGAAGAAAAAGGTGAAGAAGATGAGCGGGAAAATGAGAACTTGGGTAAAGAGAGGAGGGAGTAGCTCGTGCGGCAGTTGAGGTGATGAAGTGCTCGAGCAGGGCAAGTAGAGCTCGGGAAAGGGAGTAGCTGGAAGAAGAAGGAGGATAGCGGGTGCTTGGTTGCAACCCAGGGGAGGAGATAAAGCTGAGTGGAGAATGAGACTAGGGGAAAGGTGGCACTGCACTGTAGATTTGACTTGGAGCAACATTTACACGGCTTAAGGAGTGGCAGTGTGGGCAGCAGCTCGGTTAGAAGTTGAGTGAAGGGAAGAGAAACTCAGGCGCTGGGTTGTCCTTGCTACAGAAGGGAAATTTTAAGAGGAGAGCTAGCAACACGTTAGTGGCAGCAAGGCACGTGTTCAAGGGTGCACGGTAGGGTTGCGTGTTCAAAAGGAGCTGAGCACGCGTACCTGAGTTCTGTAGATTCTCGGTACGCTAGATAGGTGGGTTTGCACTGGTAACATTTGATTCATTGCAGGTTTGGTGCGGTATAGGCAAGTGATGGAATTCGATAGTCGATGACTTCAGAGGAGAAATAAGATTTTCTTTTTATGCATGCGCACCTACACAGGTAGATTGCATAGTTGCATGCACATGCCTGTTAGATTGGGAAGTTATTATGGAGTGAATTAATGTTGCATATATGCTCATGAACACATACATATATGATTTCAGTTGATTCCGAGATATGGAGGGGGTTCACTGAAAGCACTAGATAAGTGTACTCAGGTGTATATATATTTCCTAGGAGCGAGAAGAGGTGGTAGGGCGCCTACGGGAATAGGTATACCCATTGTTAGGGTGAGTCTCAGGATATTTTTGAAATTTTGCGAGGATTTATGGGGACACGGATAAGCCGGAAGAATGGTAAAAAGACAAATGGTTATTTGGTTGAAGGATAAAAAGGGATGGATATTTTATGTCCTGGTATAGTAACTTGTTGTATGACACATGGTAAGGAGAGAGAGAAAATCATAATGGTTTTGGTCGTACCGAGAAAAAGAAATAAACTAGGGTTTGGAGTGTATATGTCCATATACACTTGGATATTTTAGCATATATGGGATTTGTATGTGGGTGGAATGGACATGCGAAGTTATGGTGAGTTGGAGTTTGATTTCTGCCACTGATACGTGCATATATACATGCATGAGGTTCGATGACAGGAGGGGAACTGGGGGTGCCGAGGGTTAGGGTTTGCATATGTGCGTATACATAGAAGCAGTATATATGTGCACATACTCGCGATAGGACATGGCGGAGCAGATGACAGAAGGTCACGTCATTCAGAAGACGTTCGTGACGTATATATATGTTTCAATTTCAATAGTGTGCCGTGCGGGTACTTAACGGCAGGTGTTGGTTTAGGTTGCATCGGCTAGATAGAAGAGGGAGGGATGCCGAAGGTGTACCCGTGGCAGAATGCAAGGACGGATGGCCCCGCTTGGAGACAAGGTGTAAGGCGAGGGTTGTACTCCTTGCCGGACAGAGTTTTGACAAAGCAGAGATTAAGGAAATAGGAACAGAGGTGGAAGATTTTGGTTGTCTCACTTTAGGGTTTTGCAGAAGCAGGGTTTGAATAAAAGTTTTGGGTCAGGTGTATCTTAACTTGCATTATTAGCAAAAGTTTTTGTTAACCCTAATTTTTGGGTTTCAGAAAATCGGGGTGTTACATTTGTTCCCCTAGGCCTCCAGCTGCTAGACGGAGGTGATGAGAGATGCCCTTTTGACACCATTATGATTCATGGACACCATTATGATTCATGGCGACACCCCCGACAAGAACTCGAATCATGCTTTGGCCATCATCGAGCCTCCCGTTCCTGATCATCTCCTCGCAATTACTATGCTGGAGGTCAGAAACTTCATCACCAATATTCTTGGGCTTCGGGTGCTCTCCTTGGAGGATCACCCCTTTGGGGTGGGGCTATGCCAGCTAGAAGACGTGCTCATCTGAGATGGTCTGGTGTCCAGTCTGGCTTTTGACTTCGGACAGGGTAGACCTCTACTTCATCCGCCATGACGAAGCTCGCAATGTCAGGTAGTCTACCCCTCCTCGTGTCCTCTGGATCATGTAGCTGGGGTGGCCGCTGGACCTCATTGATGAGCACTTTCTCCATCGAGTCGTGTCAAGGTTTGGAGTCATCCTTGACTGGGTTGCTCAGCATCATAGCAAGGCTAGAATCCTTCTTTGTTGTCTTGTTAAGGAGGTTCGTCTAGTCCCCCCGGAGCATGATCGTGGAGTTGTTGGTGTTCTCCTGGCTCCCAAGGCCGTTCCTAGACGGTACCAACGTACATCCTTGATGGAGACTTTGATACGCCGCTGTCCATGGAGGAGGTCATCCGTCCCGGCCTCCTCAACCCCCATCCTCTCGAAGGACCTATCCTCCCACCCCCTGTTGCTGATGGGTGGGATGCCTGGGACCAGCCAGATGATCCCGCTCCCCCACACGAGGACTGGCCGGCTGCTCCTGCGGCTCTAGGAACGCCTGGATAGGAAATGGCCCTGTCCTCTTCAGCTCCTGCAGCCTTTGATCAACGCCCTCTCACCCTAACATGGGTGGATGAAGTGTCTTCCTCAGATTGGAGGGTCTTGCTCTCCTCCACCAGAAAGGGTAAGGAAGCTATCTACCCTCTCCCTAATAACCTGTGTTGCCCGATTGGCAATAGCTTGGACATTCTACCTGGCAGTTCTCGGATGATGGAGGCTAGGCTCATCTAGGATCGCCCTGCCCCAGCGAGCATGAACAATGCGCTTACCAACTCTGTTGAAGCCCCGCTCCAACTTGCTGCTCCTCGGATGTCCCCCCTCAGTCTGACGTCCCAGAGACTCAACCAAGGTTGCCTCTCTCTCCCCCACAGGGAGGACAAGAGCTGGTGGATATCCTCTTCAGCAGGCCAGGACATGCCATCAGTGCAGATGTCAACGCCTCCATGAAGAAACGCCTTCTCCGCCGCTTCGTCGACAGCCTGCCTGAGATCATCCAAGCAGGGGCTATCACCCTGTCGTCGCAGGAGAACATGTTTGGCCCCCTATCGCCTGTCAGACACCTGGGCTTGAACCTCTTCGGGGATGTTACTGACCTCACGGCATCTGATCCTAGGCCAACCGGTCTCGACCTGACCCTATCTTCTTCTACCTCTCGGCTGGACCCGTTGCGAAGTAACCGCTCCTTTGCCATAACTTACTCTTGTTGCCGCAGAGCCACTGGATCCCCTACCACTCGCCCCGGGTCTTCTGTGCTGCCCAATCCCACCTCCATGACGATCAAGAAGTCTCAGCCGAAGATTAGGAAACCAGTGATTAAGGTGGACACCGCAGCCAGACATGGTGCTAGACAGTGCCAGGCTTCTCAGGGCTTCAGATCGCCACCCCGGGAAGACTCTCGTCGCAATTGCGCTGTCATTGGTCCATCCTCTCCAACACCCAGGAATCACCTGGAGCTTCCACTGGGCACTGACTATGCCGTGCTCCCAGCTCCTCTTCGCAGACACCTGGAATCCCATGGGACCAGCACTTCATCCACCATTCCAGAGATACCAGCCCAGATCATCTAGTCGGTGGCAGTTGATCATTGCGGCATCCCCTTGGAGGAGGTTGCTGAGTCTGTGCTGTCCAAGCCTCTCAATGATCAAGATGACGCCTGATGCGAAGCTACTCGGATCTCTACCCCCTCCGGGGTCTTGATGATCCATGCTT
This sequence comes from Stipa capillata, assembly GCA_019208055.1. Taxonomy (NCBI): domain Eukaryota; kingdom Viridiplantae; phylum Streptophyta; class Magnoliopsida; order Poales; family Poaceae; genus Stipa; species Stipa capillata. The sequence goes on along the minus strand of JAGXJF010005166.1, from coordinate 336,908 downwards.
TTGTGATGCTTTTATCTTCCTGTTCTGTCTGTTATCTGCGCTGTGATCCCTCTGCTAGGACACCTTTTGCTCTTTGTGTTTCAGGGCCTGGCTGCGCTAGGGCCTTTGGATGTTTCCCTCCCCCACGGTTTCCATGAATCCCAAAACCAGAACTTGGACCTTCCTCAGCTGGAACGTTAGGGGGATTAACTCCCCCTTGAAACATGATGCTGTAAGAAGCAAAATTGAAGAATCTAAATGTGCCATTGCCTGCCTTCAATAAACCAAAAGAGTGCATTTTGATCACTCCTATATTTGGAACTCATCGCCTCAACCAGTTTGCCTTTTCCCCATTGACTAGCACCATCGGAAACTCGGGTGGACTCATCACCATCTGGGGTAGCTCCCTGTTTGAGGGTAAAATAATCTCCTCCTCGTTGTTTGCTATCCTGATGAAATTCCAATGCAAACTCTCTTCCGTGTGTTGTTCCTGGTAAATATATATGGGCCGTGCCACGAACCTGATAGATCCTCCTTCATCTCGTGGCTTTCTAATCTACAGCTCAATGATAATGAAAACTAGCTCATCCTTGGTGACTTTAACTTCTACCACTCCCTATAGAACAGAAACAAACCTGGAGGAAACATTCAAGACACCATCATCTTCAACGATGTCATTTAGGCTCTTGACCTTACAGAGCTCCCCATTTCAGGCGAGGCCTTCACCTGGAGTAATATGCACAACGATCCCCTTTTGGAGTAGGTGGATTGGTTCTTCACAGCGCTTGGACCTCCAACTTCCCAAACTCATCTGTCCAACCGCTCTCCAGGCCCATTTCGGACCATGTGCCTCGAGTGGGCTCGTCCATCCCTAAGGCTAAGCTCTTTAGATTCGAAAACTTCTGGGCTGATCATCTGGGCTTTCTTGATGTGGTCCAGAGCTACTAGTGCTCTCCGATTGCCTCTACAACCAACTCATCCGCCGGTGGCATCTATGCCAAATTTAAATGTCTAAGACGAGGTCTTCGCCTCTGGAGCAAGCACCTGTCCCATCTCGACTCTCTTACTCGGGTGAATAACACGGTCCTAAGTCTGCTCGATGCCTTGGAGGAACATCGCCCTCTCGGCCTACCTGAAGCAAACTGTAGATGCATTATCAAATCTCATATCATTCGCCTCCTTGGTTACAAAAGGGAATATTGGCGCAAGTGCTGCACCATCGGATGGGTCAAATTCAGAGACGAGAACACCAAGTTCTTCCACTCAGTGGCAACTAAATCCTACCGCAGGAATGCCATCCCTCAACTCTCAGATGGTTCTGACTCCATTGCGGATTCTCACCACAACAAAGCATCAATCTTATGGCGCTCCTTCTGAGACAGACTTGGTGTCTCATCCAACCCCATCATGCACTATGACCTAGGCAACTTAATGCCTACAGTGGATGGCCTCCACGCCCTCTCTGTTCCCTTTGCCGTTGAAGCGATTGACAACGTGATTCGTAATATGCCCTCAGGCCGTGCTCCTGGCCCTGATGGCTTTCATGGGCTTTTCATGAAAAAATGTTGGCACATCATCAAGGAGGATTTCTACGCTCTTTGCAATAACTTGCATGAAGGAGTGGTAAATCTTCAGGCGATCAACTCCTCGTTCATCACCTTGATTCCCAAAATCGCCAATCCAGAGTAGCCAATGACTTTCGACCAATCTCCCTGCTCAATTCCAGCCTCAAGCTCATCACCAAGCTCCTCGCTGACCAGCTGTAGAGTGTGATACTCCGTCTCATTCATCGCAACCAGTATGGCTTCATCAAATCCCGCACCATCCAGGATTGTCTGGCATGGCCTTTGAGTATCTCCACCAATGCAAAGCTTCCAGCCGTCAGATTATAGTCCTCAAACTGGACTTTGAAAAAGCCTTTGATATGATTGAACACCGCGCTATTATTGATGTCCTGAACCATAAGGGATTTGACGAGAGATTGGTTGGTTGGATCATGTCGATTCTCTATAGCGGAACCTCATCTGTCCTCCTCAATGGTGTCCCTAGGAAGTCCTTCCACTATAAGCGAGGAGTTAGACAGGGTGATCCCCTCTCCCCCTGCTCTTTGTGTTAGCAGCTAACCTCCTCCGATCAATCATCAATAAAGCCCATGCTCACGGGGTCATTGACCTTCCCCTACCGATTTTGGGATCAGACTGCCCTATCATTCAGTACGTAGACGACACTTTTCTGGTGTTGCCAGCATCAAGCAGACAGCTCTTATGTGTCAAAGGGCTTCTTGAAAGCTGCAGACAATCCATCGGCTTGCGTGTGAATTATTAGAAATCTTGCCTCCTACCCATCAACATTACCAAGGATTGTGCCACCTGTCTGGCTGGGATATTAGGCTATCAGGTTGGAACCTTCCCCTTCACTTATCTCGGCCTCCCTCTTGGTTTCTCCCGCCCAAAAGTTTAGGATTTCATGCCTCTTGTTGACCGAATCGATCGAAGGCTTGCCTCATGCTAATCCATGCTCTCCTTTGGAGGGAGACTCCAGCTAATCCGCTCGGTCATTAGTGCCCTCCCGACCTTCTACATGTGTGTGCTCAGGATCCGAGCCACGATCCTGGACCTTATTAATAAAAGTGACACATCTGCCTATGGCAGAAATCTGATCTCACTGGTAGATGCAAAAGCCTTGCAGCCTGGTCCAAAGTTTGTGTCCCAAAACTAAAGGGAGGCATGGCGATCCACGACCTCTCAGTTCTCAACAAAGCTCTGCTCATCAAGAACCTCCATAAGTTCTTCAACTAGCATGACCTCCCTTGGGTCAAGCTACTAGCAGACTCCTATTATGCATCCACAACTCCCAGTGCCACTTCTAGGCGAGGGTCTTTCTAGTGGCGGGATGTTGTCAAATTTCTAGATTCTTTCAAAAGCATAACAACATGCAAGGCTAATCAGGGTAACACAGTGCTTTTCTGGAAGGACAACTGGTCAGGCACTAGTCTTTGCCAACAGTCCCCAAGCTCTTCCCCTTTGCCAAGAACAAAGAGATCAGTTTCTCGGCGGTAAGACAAATGACCGATATCTTCGAGCTCTTTCACCTGGCCCTCTCGGGGGTAGCCTTCCAAGAGTTACAAGACATTTCATCCAACCTGAATTGGGAGCACCATCCTATGAACCAGAGGGATGAGTGGACACACTACTACAGAACACACAATTACAGTCGGCCCAAAATTGCTTTCTCAGCCAGTTTGCCTTCCGGCTATAGAGAAAGGGTACTAATAATATGAATTATCTCAACTGGTTATAAACCGACTGAGATAACAACTTCTCAGTCGGTTAGAAAAAAACCGACTGAGATATTATATTATCCTAGTTGGTTCCCAATGAAAAATCAACTGAGATAATATCATATCTCTGTCGGTTTTCTAGCCGAACCGACAGAAGAGTAAACTTTTGTAGTCACTTTTTACACGGGAACCGACTGAGATAGTAGCATATATCTCAGTCGGTTCCCCAGTTCAACAAGCAATGATGAAGGCTCATCTCAACCAGTTCCAGGGAAACAACCGGCTGGGATATTCGTTGGTACAGGGCAGGCAGAATCTGAGTTTCTGCTTGCCCTGAAACAGAAAATGCAATTTATACAGATTCCCATAATCCCCAGAACACATTTCACATTCAACTTGAATTCATAATAGATATTCATATTGACATCATATTTCAATTGACAACTAAACACAAATGAAAGTATATAGAAATTCAATATTTACACCACAACATCCATCACATGTCTTGAGGAATTTGCAACAGATTGAAATGCAAGTGACAACTAAACATCGATCATTTGATTCAAAACAATTGTCTTAGTCATCGGATCAGTCATAGTAGAAGTCGCCTTTTGGATCAATGACGCTATCAAGAAGGAAATGCGTCAAGTCTTCTCGAATCCTGGCTAGATCTGTCTTTGGCAATTCCGTCAGTGCAATAGTAGCAACCTGTCGATATGAAAATCATACTGATGCTAGATAGAAGATGAATAAAATAAAATTGAAATGATAATTAGGATAACTCGGTAACTGAGAATTTGTTCGCGAAAGCTTGAGACATGAGAAGGTTCATGTGGTGGCCGACGTAGAAGCCACACAAATTACTAAAATTGGGTTGCTGGTGGCACTACAAAGATATACATTCCCTCGGTATGTAGTTCTATAGAATTGATACCATGGAGTCTAAAAGTGTGTGACAGGATACATACCGGAAAGGAGAAGTGGTGGTATAACTTATGAGGGGCCCCCGCATCATCTTTTTTCCCCACGCGATTACAAAATATTTGGTACGCTCTGAATCATGGAAGAAAAGCCGTAATTATACCAATGACCTATTACCATGGAATTTCATGAGGTAATTTGTTTACCTACCGATCACTTTGCTGACCCTCTCGAAGTCGGTCATGTTTTCGAGGTATGAATCTATATAATACACCTTCTTGATAGGGAGTATGATAACAATAAGGATCTAATGAGAGCTAAATGGTCATTAATCCCAAGTTAGTTGATGATGCGCTGAAGGTGCGAAATGAACAAGTTCGAGACATTAACAAGTTTATAGTGCTTACCTTTTGTTGAAGGGATAGAGGATGAATTTCTTATGCTGGCTGATCTCCATAAGATCGACGATGTAATCGTCGACAACCCTTTCAGCAGCATCCATGGATTGGTCGGAGGCAAGGTGCGGATCGACGAATCCTATCGGTTCATTTGCTTCTCTCGCCTTGATATAAGCGAACCTACATATACACGAGGAAAGAGTTCCGTATTTGTGACATGTGTAGGTATTATAGTAAATTAAATGGAGCATGATTGTAAGCACTTACAGTGTGAAGCATCTCACGAGGCCCGCGTCCAAGGCGCTTAGGTTGTACATAAGGAACAAGTCCTCCCAAATCACGATGAATAGTCGACCCTTATCATGGAGGAAGTGCTCACGTCTGAACTTGCCAATGATGCTATCGCTCCGCTGATTCTTGGGTTTCTTAAAATTGGCCAAGTAATGGTTGTACAACGCAGTGCAAGCCCAGCCAAGTTTAGACATCATCTTTTTGTGATTCTTGACCATCGACTTTCTAGGCTTGTATGCCGAGACAATCGGAGCGCTAGGGAGTCTCCCTCCAACTTCATATACCGCGGCTATTTCTTCGATGGTCATTTCTTGGCTAGCAGCTACCTTCATCAAGTCCTTTCCCTTGTCATGCTTTGGCGATGCCACCTTGGGACACCTCTTTGGCGACTCTTGTGTTATCAGCTCAAGCTGTCTTGGTGACAGCGCCGCTACCACAAGAGGCGATAACGTCAAAGGGACCACTGGTTCATCTGACGGTCGTGGCGAAACCTTCTTAGTCGGCCACGACGCATCGAGAGAGATGTCCTTCTTGGGCCACTGGATGAATGTCCTCTTGGCTTGATTTAGAGTTAAGATCTCATTGTTGGGTGGAATCGGGAGCTTCAGCTTGCTGAATGTGTCGTTAACCCCATCGATGCTCACCTTTGTGTACAAAGGGTCTATGAGGACGTTATGTATCCTCTACTCTCCCGTTGCTGGGAACATTAGCCCCCAAGCAGCATCCACGAGATCATCCATGCCCACTAACCTAACTTGAATCGTGCATCTCGTGGGAGCCTACATAAGAAAGCGTTTCAGCCAACAGGCCATAAACAATCCTATGTGGAATAATTTTTCAAGGTATATCAAGAATACCTCGATCTCATCACAGAGGAAGGTAGAAGTTGTATCTTCCTAGCGAGTAGGGAGGTTGATCAACACGCAGCTACTGTGTCGAACCCCAGGGCTGGCAGCAACTGGTTATTCTTGTCGCGGAGTTAGAATCCACTCCGCTCTTAAGTCCCAAAGTATCTCTTGCTTGAACTCTTCGCCCTTGCGTTGTTCTTCAGTGGCTTTCCTCGCCCTTTTGCGTTCGTGCTTCGCCTCCAAAGCCTGGGAGAGTCCATATTTGTGGGGAACGAGGGAACCTACACCCCTCGTGCGAGTACATCTCCTACGAAGGTGCCAGCCTGGGATGACGCACCGAACTCCAGTTGCAAAAGCCAGAATTATTTGTTACTACAATTGGTATAATTGACAAGTTGTTAGTACGACTAAGGCAGGATTTATATCTCACCAAATGTCTGTACACTTGTGTGTCAGCTGGGTTCTCAAATGCTGGATCTCCTGAAGCTGATGTCGATGCAGATGCCCTAGCTCTAACCTAGCCTTTGGTCCTCGCATCCGCGATGTTCGCAAATCTGGGAGGGGCATCCGATTGCGATGCCTGCTCGTCCTCCCTTTCCCATCACTTCTTCATTCTCGCATAGCCGATAGTCCCTAGATGGTGCGGGTGCTTGTTTCTCTTAGAAAGCTCGCAGTTTTGTTCACTCTTCAGCATGAATTCTTTCATCGTCTTCATCCTGACGAACTCATTCCAAACGTCAGGAGTAATCATCAGCCACTTCCTGAAAGGCTCCACCTTCGCATACACGTACTCGTTGATGAGGGTAGTCTTCCAGTTCTTCCAAGCCTTGCACGCTGTCATCTTAGCAGCTCGCTCGATACGAGCTTTCCATTCTTCGGGGAAGATGAAATATCCCAAGATTTCCCCCGAAATCGCAGCGAGCTGGTCTGTTCCTACTCTTTTCCAACTTTCTAAAGTGATTGGGACCTGCTCTCTTACTACGATCCCGCAGACCATGGAGATCTTCCTCCTTGCGTTCTTAGGCTCGTCTGGTGCCCCTGAGTCGTGTAAGTGTGTGACCGTGTACTTCGCATCTGGTCTCTTCGACCGTTTCCTTCCTTCTCCTCAACGGGCCTTTTTCTTAGGCCCGGAGGTGCTGGTAGTGTCACCGGACGGCCTAGGTGGCGACGGCGACCGAGAGTCGCCATTGTTCGGCGATCTTGGGATAATAGAGGAAAAGCATAATGATCAAATATATATGCATTTAGTGTGAACGATTAATAACCGCATATTCTGATTAATCGTCGATATTTCAGTTAATCGCTTGGTGGTATCCTGTCTGTCCGACGAACATATTCCGTCATTCACAACACTGGTCATGCTAGATAGTCAATTTTCCATATTATGATTACAGAACCATAACAAGGAAAGCCATACCAATTTGGTTTCTAATTGGACAATACACTTGGAAGATAAAAATAGGTAAAGAACCATAATATATGCATTTACATAGGGACCAAAATATTACTACAAGCTTCTCCTGATTTATGTTGGTATGCATATATCCTACTTACCACCTTCATTAACTCATGTTCATGTTAACTTCTGCAACTTTACTTTATTCAACTTTACTTTATTATAAAATTCAAGACTAACAGAAGCTAGTATCAATATGCTAGTTTGTTCTAAACAAAAAGCACATCAAATGAATCTCAGAACATCATGTTATCAGTAAAGTTTGCTAAGGTCAAGCGAATACTAGTGAATGAATCTTTAACATTAGCTACAGCTCAAGCCAACACTCATAGTTTGACTGAAACATCAATGACTTTTGTAACAAGAGACATGTAACATTTCTAAACCTAGCATTTCTAAGCTACATTGGGATGCTCAGCCGGGGTCCTTACCTAGTGTCCTGGACCGGGGAGGAGGTGGTGGCGGCTCGGGCGATGGAGGCACCGGCTCGGGCAATGGACGCACCGGCTAGGGCAACATCGGCGGTGGCTCGGGCTACGGAGGTGGCGGCGGCTCGGCGGCTTGGGGACTTCGTCCGGTGCGTTAGGGAAGCCATCTCGGAGGAGGCGCGGCGGTTGAGGCGGCTGGAGCAGTGGCGGTTTGAGGCGGCGACGGGTCATGCAACAAAGGCGGGAGTCAAAAACTGGAGAAGTTCCAGAGGTGGGAGACAAATTGGTTTTTATTGAACCCAAGTCATCGCAGCCGGTTAACTCAGAGAAACCGACTGAGAAATAATACCCCAGTTGGTTCGGTCAACAAAACTGACTAAGATAATACAATATCTCAATTGGTTCAGTCGATAGAACCGACTGGGATAATACACTATCTCAGTCAGTTCGGTTGGCAGAACTGACTGGGATAATATACTATCTCAGTCGGTTCGGGCAAGAAACAGACTGAGATAATATACTATCTCAGTCGGTTCGGGCAAGGAAACCGATTGAGATAATATACTATCTCAATCAGTTTGGTCGCCTGAAACCGACTGTAATATGCCTACGCAGTCGGCTCTCCAGAGGAACCGACTTAGATAACAATAGATGCTGCTTGCACTAAACCCTAAAGTTATTTTTTTAGAATTCTAGTTGTTGGCTTTTTAGTTAGGTTATTTTATTTGTAGTTAAGTTATTATATTTGTAGATAAGTTATTTTCTTTGTAGATAAGTTATTTTTTGTATTTAAGTTATTTTCTTTGTATTTAAGTTATTTTCTTTGTATTTAAGGTATTTCTTTTGTATTTAAGGTATCTTCATCGTATTCAAGTTGTTTTTTGTGTACAAAAGTTATTTTCTTTGTATTAACGTCATAGAACATATACGATTATTCTAAATCATAGGAAGTAGTACCATATATCATTAATATCGGAAATTATGTTACAAAATAATTCCTTCTTGATGATCACTATGTTTATAGGGAGAAGGATCATGCCGCAATTCATCTTCGACTCTTGTTCTATCATCGGGGGCTGGGAACTCATCGATTTTGTTGTAATCTTCCTCATCCTCCACATGTTCAACTCTGAAAATACTCCTTTTTTAGGGCATTACTACGTGCCGCTTCTTGTTGGATGGATCGATAATGTAGAAGACTTGATGAACTAGTTGAGCGAGGATAAAATGTTCGTTTTTGTACGCGACACGTTCAAGGTTCACGGTGGTATGGCCTTTGTCGTCAGGTATCACTTGTTTCTTATTGACCTAGCGGCAATGAAACAACGAGATTTTAAAATTTTCGCCGTAGTCAAGCTCCCAAATCCCATAACTTTACGCCTTCATCCCAAAGAAGTTTGAAATCATCCACTAATGGGGCAAAGTACACATCAATGTCGTTACCGGGTTGTTTCGGACCTTGGATAAGTATTGCAATCATGATGTACTTTCTCTTCATATACAACCAAGGTGGAAGGTTATACATACATAGATTCACGAGCCAAGTACTGTGTCGGCTACTCATGTTGCCGAATGGGTTCATTACATCAGTGCTCAGCCCGAACCTTACATTCCTTGCCTCTTTGCTGAACATAGCATACTTCCTGTCAATATTTCTCCACTGTAAAGAATCTGCTAGGTGTCTCAACATTCCATCATCTGTACACTCATCTGCATGCCAACGCATCAATTTGGCCTCCTTTGGGTTCGCAAATAAGTGCTTCAAACGGGAAATTATGGGCAAGTACTAGGCAACCTTAACAGGAGCCATCTTCCTCACCTCTATGCTTTCCCCCACATCATCACCGTCGATCTTATGCTTATATCAAGAAGCTTTGCACACCGGATATGCCCGCAAATTCAGGTACTCTTTATGGTACAGGATACAGTCATTCCTACAAGCATGTATTTTCTCTACCTCCATTCCCAAAGGGCAAACAACCTTCTTAGCTCTATATGTAGTTTTCGGCATCTGGTTTCCTTTTGGAAGCATGTCCCCTAACAATGTTAGGAGCGATGAGAAGCTCTTATCGGTCCATCCGCTGCTAGCCTTCAGTTTTAGCAGTTCCAGAACGCCCGACAACTTTGTGAACTTGCAGCCAGGATACATTGGTTTCTCCAAGTCTTCCAATAAGCAGACAAATTTTCTGTACTCCCGATCATTCTCACAGTTTTCTTCGACATCTCGGATCATCTGATCTAACTCGTTGTCTTTATGCGACGACGTGTCATCTTGTGACGCGTCCTCTTGTGATGTACATACATCATCACGTGTCTGCTCAAGAGGTGTGCTATTGACAGTATCAGCCATGTCGTTACCTTCATCCATGTTTGCCAGACCTTCCTATACAATCTGATCTTCACCGTGGCTGGTCCAACATGCATATCTTTTCATGAATCCTATCCTGATCAAATGTGCTTGGATCTGTGTAAGGTTTGTGAAGCTCTTCAAATTTTCATAATGACAGCATGGACAGCTGATTCACGTCTCCCCTGTGTTCAAACTATACTGTTCGGCTACTTGTAAGAATGCCGAGACGCCTTCGATGTACTCATTGCTAGCACGATTCTCAGTGTACATGCACCATCGATCCATCTATAATAACATGTAAATTTTATTAAATTGAGTAAGAACTATCAAAATATTATGTGCCACAAAATTCTATGAAAATTATCATAAAATTTGGCAACACCACCCCAACCAACCTATATCAAGTGTACCCAACAATGGACACCTGCATTCAAGGCTCAGCTGGCAACTTCGGACAACATTTATGGATGTTGAACAACATCATCTGAGTCGGTTCCAACGAAACAACTGTCTCAAAGTTATCTCAACCGGTTGGGAAAAGGGAACCGGCTATAAAAGCTCACTTACCTCAGCTGGTTTTACTAGTCCAACCGACTATAATACTATCACAGTCGGTTTTCACTCTGAACCGGCTGAGGTTAGATATTATCTCAGCCGGTTCATTCTTTTCAGTTGGTTTTTTCACACCAACTGACTGAGACTTGAGTTCTTACTGTCGGTTTTGCTTGCACCGGCTGAGATTTGGGGTCCAGGAAACCCTGTTCTATAGTAGTGACATATACCTGGGGAAATCTTACCTTCTCCTCCCAGCGGTTCTATAAACACCAGTTTGCTTACATCCCCAACTGTCGCACTTTGCAGCTGGTCCGGCAATGCAAATGTGTTCCTAAACTTAAGGTGTTCGCCTGGCTCCTCCTCATGGATAGGCTCAATACTCGGGATATGATGTGCCGTCGCCATTGTCATGACTCCCCGGACGTCTCATGCTCTCTCTGCGATCAAGGAGTTCGAGAGACTGCGGATCATCTCTTCTTCAGCTGCCCCTTCAGCCAACAATGCTGGTCTGCCGTCGGAGTCCAGTGGAATCTCAGCTTGGGCCGCCTCCAGATGATCCTTGCTGCTCGCAATCAGTTCAACCGTCTGCTCTTCATGGAGACTTTTATCTCATCCGCTTGGCACATTTGGAAGCAATGGAACAGCTTGGTGTTTCGGGGGGTCCAGCCCTCCCACACCTCCTGGCTTAGTAGTTTCAGGCTAGAGCTCTCTCTTCAGAGTTGTAGGTTTAGGCCGGATCTTCGTGAACCTCTGGCCTCTTGGCTTAATGCTTTAAGCTTCCCCCCTAGCCCCCTGTAACCTTTTTGTGCTGATCCCCTTTGTACATAGTTTTCTCTTATTAATATAATCATTTTTGTCAGAGCCTCTCCTATAGTATTCCCCTAAAAAAAATGCTAGAGCTGAAGTCTAGAAATTGTTAAGGAAATAGCAAGAGATAGTGTTGACTCTCAATGATTTATGGTCAGTGTAAAACATATTGTAGGATTAAATCCAGTTCTTAGGTGGCCATAGTGTCCAAAATTGTTGATCTTTATACCATACCTGAATATATGAGTATGATCAGTATACCAAAATTGTTGATCTTTATGATCTTTATACCATACCTGAATTTATGATCAGCATACTTAGTTTTCTAGGATGGAACTAAATCTGCTTAGTTCAGTTGGAGAAAAGGAAATATATGAATGTTTCATACTCATGTCATGGGCTATCATTTGAATAATTACATGGTGTTCTCTGTAAGCTGATCTAAAATTTCCATAGTATCATTTTATTGATAAAAGTAAAAGCATACGCTTCTCAAATCCATATTGCTACTGAGCAATTTTTTAAACTTGTACAAACCAAATTCATAATACTAGATATGGCAGCATAAACCCTTTCACTACTGGAATTTGCTTCTTTGCCGAGTACCCAGAATACTCGGCGAAGGGCCATTTAAACTCGGCAAAGCCTTTGCCGAGTGTTGCACTCGGCAAAGGGCGCTCGGCGTACACCCTTCTGGCAAAGCGGGGTTTGCTGAGTTCCTTTCGTCGGGCACTCGGCAAAGGCTTTGCCGAGTGTCAGACCTGGGTACTCGGCACAATAAAGTGGCATGACGGACGGCAGATGGAGACGGCGCTTGCCACGTGGCTACACGCTTTGCCGAGTTCCGCGCAGTAGGTACTCGGCAAACATTTTCGCAAAAATAAAAAAGAAAGACGCCGCCTGGCCGGCGCCGGCGCGGTTAGGCTATGGCCGCCGCCGTCGCGCGCCGAGCACCTCCTGCTCCACTGCTAGCCTCTCTCAGCTCCCCGACGGCACCGTGGCCTCCAGCGCGTCGATGGGGTCGAGCCCTCCACCGCTCGCCTCCCTCTCAGCGACGGTCACCACGGCGATGGTCATGGCCTTGGCGGCGGTGGTGAACTTGGCGGCTTCGGCCTGGCGCCCGCGGCGAGAGGAAGGAGGAGGGGAGGAGGAGGGCGGCGGTGGCGAGAGGAGGGAGGAGGGAAGGAGGAGGGCGGCGGCGGTGGCGAGAGGAGGGAGGAGGGACTTCGTCGGTGGCGGTGGTGAGCGCGCGTACGAGGGCCTGCCGACGCCGTAGGGAGAGAAGGGAGAGAGGGAGAGAAGCCGCTGGTGCGACGAGCTCGTCGTCGGCCGCCGCCGCCCGCCGTCTCCCTCATCTCGCCATCGGCCGCCGTCCGCCCGCCGTCTCCCACCTGCCATCATCCGTCACGATTGAATTGGGAGAGAGGGAGAAGAAGAAGGAAGGGTGAGAAGAGAGGGAAGGAGAGCCGTCCGATCTCGAGAGAGAGGGAGAGAGAGCCGTCGGATTGAGAGGGAAGGCCACGATCCATGGGAGGGTCGAGCTAACCAATCAGAACGCAGCGATGGCTTTGCCGAGTGTTGCACTCGGCAAACACACACAACTTTTGTTGAGTGTTACACTCGGCAAAGTCCTTCCATATGACTTGCACAAATACAATACTTGTATACCTAATACATTTTTTATCTTATATACCTCAATACATTTTTTACATGTAATATACTACATATAAGTTGTTTTGTAGGAGTTTCCATAATTTTTGAATTGATTTAATATTTTCTAAATTTTAAAATCCTAGAAATGCACTTAATGGCTTAAATATAGCAAACATACCCGGAAAAATGCCAAATTTTGACATATCACATGTAATAATGTATGTTGACTGTGGAAAAAGTTTCAAGGCCAATTGACAAAGCAGTGGTCGCTTCGCATGGCCCGTTCCCTCTTGAAACCTAGTTGCTTCCTCGGAGATGGTCCAGTTTGTAAGCAGTCTACGTGACAACTTTTGCGAAATATTTTTAAATTTTTACCACAGTCTCCAGGGGTCATATCATGACACCATGCCAAGTTTCGTGATTTTCGGGCTTCGTTTGAATTTTTGAGAATTAAAATACCAATAACCACCATGTTGGTGCCTGAGTCTCGGCCACCTGGTGTCTGGGACTCCTCTTCTTTCCTTACATGAGGCCTAAACATACACTAAAGACCACCAATAAGATTTTTTAACCCATTTCTGGTGATTATTTCATGTACCTGCAGTTCAAATTTGAATTATATCCATTAAATGCCTAGAAATGCATTTAATGGCTTAAATATAGCAAACGGACCCCGGAAAATGCAAATTTTAACATGATACATGTAATGGTGTATGTTGACTGTGAAAAAAGTTTCAAGGCCAACCGACGAAGCAGCGGTCGCTTCGCATGCAAACCTGACACAAGAAGAAAGAAAGAAAAAAAAGAGAAGAAAGCAAAGCAAAGAAAAGAAAAGAAAGAAATAAAAAAACAGAGAATAAATAAAGATAAGATAAGATAAGAAATGAAAGAAAAGAAAAGAAAAGAAAGAAGAAAGCAAAGAAGAGAAAGAAAAAAAAAGAAAAGGCTTTGCCGAGAGCTATTTGCCGGGGACTCGGCAAAGGTAACCGCACCGTCACCCTCCCGTCAAATGCGGTGACGGCGGATACGTGTCACCCTGTTTGCCGAGTGCCAATCTGAAGGCACTCGGCATAGGTTCTCTATGCCGAGTACCGCGGCTTTGCGAGTATTTTTTCTTGCACACTCGGTGTAGGTTTGCTTTGCCGAGTGTATATAGTTTGCCGAGTGTTTTTCGTTGACACTCGGTTTAGGCCACTGTTTGCCGAGTGCATGACGGAATGCACTCGGCAAAGAGGCGAGCACTCGGCATAGAATCATTTTCCCGTAGTGTTTTGTTGTGTCGATAGAAATATATATGCCCTGGCCAGCAACCCTAATTGATCCTACTGTGGTAAATTTGATCCGCTTGATAAGGTGTGAAGCAAAAAACAATGCCAGTTTAGTTTCTTTTCCTGTAGCTTTATTTGTTCAAGCTGATATGGCAGTCGACGTTTGTATTTTGTGTTCCACGTCTTGCATGGAGTCTGCAATATGAAGACTAAATAATAAATACGTATATTTTTGTTTTATGCAGGTCATATTCAAAAAGTTCAGGATTCATATGATGAGATAATCAATGATCTCTGCCCAGTAAGCTCTTTCCTTCCCTTTGCATGCGTGTGCTTGTCTATGTGAGTCTGTGTGTATCGGGGTGGGGTGGGGGGAGGGTGCCATGCGCACGTTGCAGATTCAGGAACAAATAATGGACATTGCATCCACTCTGGTATTATGCAGGTATTAAGTGTCCAGCAGCTCTACAAAATATGCACTCAGTACTGGGATGACAAATATAACACAGAGAGCGTATCTGAAGAGGTAAGTGGTGAAAGTCTGATACTTTTATGTTTCAATGATAATCATGATAGTTAGCCTTCTTTGTTTACTGAATTGTTACAATTAGCTATATAACAAAGTCATTCCACATTGGTTCCTATGTTTATCCATATTTTTGTATCCAATCCCTACTTTCTAAAGCGCTCCAAATCGCTAAAATATTCACTGTGCGACTCAAAATTAGATACCAACCTCAGCACAACCTGCACATGCTCCTTGAGGTGATACTTCATCCAAACTCTAGCTTTCCGATCAACACTATGCATGGAGAATGTTAGCCAGGTTCAAGGTGCACTTTGCCGTAAGCAGAGCAGGCCTAAAAACCCATTTTACATCTATACTGCTACGAATTCTTCCCAGTCCACCTTACTGTAGTTTAACCACCTGGGTTTGTATATCAGTCTTTGTGATCCTGGAGTTGTGAATATTAGTCAAATATGTAAGCACAAAATGTTCTACCTTATATGCAAACTAGGATATAATAAGCACTGTTTCTTCAAAGCAAACATACGGCAAATTTAGCTAGGTGCTGTTTCAAAGTTTGCATTTCTATGAAGTGCCACTCCGAAGTTTTGAATCTATTCAATACCGCTCCGAAAGCACTTATGCATCAATGAAGTGCCATGGCCTCCAAATTTTCACCATTTTTCTTGTTTTCCTGGTTTCCCTTTTCAATCGACCTTTCGCCCATTCACAAAACATAGAGTAGCCAACTAAAATTGTGAGCTCATTGATTTGCTTCTTGACTGTAGGTTCTTGACGAGATGAGAACACTGATGACAAAGGAATCGGGCCATGATACTTCAGAGAGCACCTTTTTACCTGATGATGAAATAAGGTACATGATCTTTTAGCCAAAAAAATATATTTTTTCATCTCTCAACTATTGCCTGACACAAATCACAAAAAATTTAGACTTTACAAAAGAAAATAAAAAATAGCTTTTTCAAAATTTAAAAGAACGATCAATTTTGTTTTCAAAAAGAAATCAGAAATCCAACCAAAAAATACCTATATAGAAATTTTTGGGAATATCTGAAAATTTGTTCCAAAAATTCCTCTCAAGTCTTTCTCGTGAACTTTTTCCAAAATTTTCAAAATTTTCAAAAAAAAGGTCATGTTTTTTATTTGGAAAAGACATATTTTGTATTCTCAAAATAAAAAATAATTATTTTTTCTTTCAAAATCTCATGATATTTCTGATTTTTAATGTGTCAACCACATAAACCCTTTGTCATCTAAAACCGCCTTGAAATTGTCAAACCAGTTTAGACTGATGCGAGGAAGAGGGGAGGGGTTGGTGGTGTGGTAGTGTAATGTGCACTCAGGCAATAGTTCAGAGACGAAAGACACACTTCTTATTTTTACTATGTCTCAGCATACTTCTAAGGATATGCTTAACACTGGGCTTTTGGGTTTTGTTTGTTTGCATTGCAGCATGCCGATATCGCTTGAGGAGATAGCAGATTCTATGGATGCGCCAAGGAATTTCAGAACGTGGCCCCACCGTCGGAACTCGCTGCAATCCCTGCCTTCCGATTCTTGAAGTGCTGATCGAGCTCTCAGAGAGCCAAAGATAGATGCGGCCTATTCATTCCCTTGGCATATAGTGCTACACCAGCAGGACTTTTTTTATAAATATTATTTTTAAAATCAGAAATTCTAAACCTGGACGTCTGGATTCAAA
This sequence comes from Stipa capillata, assembly GCA_019208055.1. Taxonomy (NCBI): domain Eukaryota; kingdom Viridiplantae; phylum Streptophyta; class Magnoliopsida; order Poales; family Poaceae; genus Stipa; species Stipa capillata. Next base: position 320,443 of record JAGXJF010005166.1, on the reverse strand, counting down.
ATTTACAAAACTATACGTCTGTCGGCCAACGGTTAGCCGACAACGCGCTTGTCAGCTAACCGGAGGCCGAAATGGGCGTTGTCGGCCAACCGTTGGCTAACAACGGCGTTGTCGGCCAACGGTTTGGCCGACTGCGCGCCGAAAGCACGCGGGCCCCGTAGTCGGCCGACGGGACTGCGTCGCGTCCGACAAGGGCAAACGCCAGAGACAGTGGCGTTTCGCTATCCAGAGAAAACGCCAGAGGCAGTGGCGTTTGGCTATGCAGCGCAAACGCCAGAGGTAGTGGCGTTTGGCTTAGTCAGCCCAACGCTCCTCAACTCGGCAGAACAGAAGCGTGTGCAGGTTAGGTTTTTTTTGAGGCTAAACGCCATGGGCTTTGGCGTTTATGTCTGAGCTAATGCTAAGGCATGACTTTTCACACCATTTCACCTCATATTTAACAACATATCACGCAATCATAAGATGCACAGCACATTTCACACAATATGACGACATATCACGAAATGATAAGATTCACGGGATCAGTATTTCAACATTGAAAGTTACAAGTCCGAAATAAAGGTCCGAATCAACGAAGAAATGTCACCGATTTAGATGGATTTGAGAGGAGATTGAGTGGGGGAGAGAGAGGGGAAGAGGAGGCACGCTCGGGTGGGCAGAGGAGGAAGAAGGCTGGGGGGTTGAGTGGGTCGGTGGGGCCCACCCACGGCCCATCGGTCGCTTTAAACCCTTCGGGGGCTAACGCCGGAGGTGTTGGCGTTTGCATCACATTCCCAAACGCCAGTGACGATGGCGTTTGCCCTTGTCGGCCAACGGTCGGCCGACAGCGGGTGCCCGTCGGCCGACTACGGGGCCCGCGTGCTTTCGGCGCGCAGTCGGCCAAACCGTTGGCCGACAACGCCGTTGTTAGCCAACGGTTGGCCGACAACGCCCATTTCGGCCTCCGGTTAGCTGACAAGCGCGTTGTCGGCTAACCGTTGGCCGACAGACGTATAGTTTTGTAAATTTTGAATCCGGACGTCCAGATTTGGAATTTCTGATTTTAAAAATAATATTTATAAAAAAAAGTCACACCAGCAGACTCTGTATTCTTCTGCATCAATGTTGTAAATTCAACCTAGGGTTTCCTTTCTTCTCCCTATCAATGTTGTAAATTTTTTCTTAGATAGGCTCAATTTTTTGTTGGCTGGGTTGGGAATAATTATTTTGCACAAAATCAATGTCATAAAGAATGAAATTTATTCATTTTTTGTAGGAGGTAGGGTTGTGCACGCCAAGCGTTATGCTGGGGTACATGAACGAGATAGCACCGACGAACACGAACACCATGTGTATAAATATTCTGTTACATTTGATTGGACAATGATTTTTTGAAGGAATTTATGTGTTGTGAACTTGTCTCTTGAGTTACTTTTTTTTCGTGGGCATTTTCCTTCTGGCTGATTGAGGAAGTACTAATTTAGGTTGGCCTCGTGCAACCAAACCCGTCACAAGATATTAGAAATAATTATCAAATGGAAAATTTAGTTATATCACATCACAATATGATGTGTTTAAAAAAGTCATATTGGAAAAATCGGGTAGACTTTAATACAAGTTTCACATCTTTAGCTTTTTACTATCACGTCAGTTTCCACTAAGGGAGGCGTTGAAGTTACCCGGTTTGCCCTTTGTACTAGAGCCATCCAACGGTCACGCTCTCTGGAATAAAATCGAGCGGCCTAGCCACTCGTCTCACTCGCCGCCGTCATGGCTCCCATATACTTGCCGCCATTATGACTTCCCGTCTACCCCGATGTCACTTTAGCTCCCCGTCGCCCCCGCAGCCGCTATGGCTCCACCTCGCCGCAGCCGCAAGCTCAGCCGCCATGGTTCGACATAGCCGCGTCCGGGAGCCCCGCCATGGATCCACGTTGCTGCGTCCGCGCACCCCACCACCCGCGGTTGATCTCTCCGTGTCGCTGTGCTCATCGCGTCGCCCGCCCGTCTGCGAGGAGACCTCATTGCTGGGTCGCGCTTTGTTATTTTTGCCAAACAGGTCGTGTTGTGTCTGCACTGCAGATCCCGTTATTCAACACGTAGTGGTTTACACATAGGAAACTGCGTGCTTCTCGCTTATGTAAAGCATACGGTGTGTGTGATGCTACCCTTGGTGATGGAGCAGCTGCTAAATAAGCCATTGCTTTGTATTTGTCATTTTCCCCAAAATTATGCATGTGTCATTTTCCCCAAAATTATGTATTGGTCATGTCCCCAAAATTATTCATTTGTCATCTCCCCAAAAATTATGGGTGCTACTATATTTCCTTTGTTTTTTTTCCTCAAAACAATGCACGAGACTTTTGGATGTTATCAAATTTCAAATTCTCTCCGTACGGAGGTGAATAAGGAGCCCAACTCAGCCCACAAGTCCAACGCTTGTGGACCGTTAATCTCAGCCACACCAATGGTTGAGATGCCTCCTTTGAGAAATGAGAGAAAGCAAAAACCATAGCCTCTGGCCCCTTGCTTACTTGCTTGGTGGCTGTGGAGAGGGAGAGCAAAAGAGAGTGTAGCAAACACACACACACACAACCAAAGGAGAAAGAGAAGAGAAGAGAGGAGGAGAAGTGAAGCTCTGTCCAATTGGTGGCTCCCTGCATGATCTTCTTCAAACCTGTGATTGGAGACCCAAACATGGTTGGATTGGCTCCAAACTTGATGAGTTTGTTCCAAATTTTGAGTACTTCGATTTGGTCAGTTGATTTGAGAATTGGTTGATTGGAGTACTAGATTTGAGAGTGGTATAGTCAGATCTATCTGAAGTGTACTCAGAGGTGCACAGTCTTGGCATATGATTAATTAGAGGGGTCAAACTTTGTCGGATTGAGCTGAAATTTTGATAGGATGTTAAGGACTCACTGTACTACATACTTGCCAAGTTTCACACAATTTGGGTCAGCGGTTTGAGAGAAGTGATCTGAAAACCGAAGGAGACAGAAACTGTGTTTCTCTGTTTAGTAGATTTTAGTTACCTATTGTTTGCTCCTGTTAAGAGTGGTTGTTGTTGATGGTGTTGCTGCTGTTGTAAAGAGAAGACTTCATTGTATCCATATTGTTAATAGTAGAAGATTGGAGTGGACCGGTTGGTCCCGTGGTTTTTTACTCCTCACATTGAGGACGTTTTTCACGTAAATCGAAGTGTCAACTTGTGCATGTTGTTTTATTATTCTGCTGCTTACTTGTTGGTTGAAGCTATCCTCAAAGTTCACTATAAGATGAGGGGTTGAGTTGTGCACACTTGTAGTGCTGGTGAGTTGTGCATTTGCATTGTCGTTGTCTAGCACCAACAGAGTGGTATCCGAGCAAGGTTTGCTTGTGCTATTTTCTAAATTCTTTGTGGTGAAAGATGGAGGTGAATACTAGCAAGATGATATCATTGAATGGTACAAATTACCAAGCTTGAAGAGCAAGATGGAGGATTTGTTGTATGTCAAAGAATACTTCAAATCAGTGTTTTCCACTAAGATTCCAAATGATATTTCTGAGGATCAATGGAAGGTACTTCATCACCAAGCTTGTGGGTTCACTGGACAATGGGTCAATGATAGTGTTTTGAACCATATCATTGATGAGACACATGCACGCACCTTGTGGCAGAAATTGGAGGAGTTGTTTGCCTGAATGGACGGTACCAACAAGATGTTCTCGATCAAGCAATTGATGCATTTGAGGTACAAACAAGATACTTGTATTGCAAAACATGTGAATACATTCCAAGGCATTATAAATCAGCTATCTTTAGTGGGTATCATATTTGAAGATGAAGTGAGAGCCTTGCTGTCACTTGGCTCATTGCTAGACACTTGGGAGAACTTTAAGGTCACAGTATGTATTCAACCCCTAATGGAGTTGTAACTTGGAACCTTGTGAAGACCAAGGTCCTAAATGAAGAGTCCAAAAAGATTGCTGAAAGAGATAGCTCTTCCTCACATTCAGAGGTGTTAATCATTGAGTCATGGGGGAGAAGCAAGAGCCAAGGTCCAAAAAAGGTGCTGCTGAAAGTAGAAGCAGGTCAAGAGCAAATATGCTGATTATGAGTGTCATCACTGCCACGAGAAGGGCCACCTCAAGTGGCAATGCCGCAAGTGGAAGTGAGACAATAAAAAGAAGAAGAAGAAGCAAGTTCAGGAACAAGACAGTGATAGCAACAGTGATGTTAGCCAGATTACTTCCGTAGTTGAGAAAATTATGCTTGTCATAGATGAAGACAATGGAGGAAATGAGGGCAAGTTTGGTTCCATTGTTGAGGAGAGGATCACTGTAGTTTCTGATGAAGTCATCAGTCTAATGGATGGTGACGAGGTGATATGGATACTGGACATCGATGCTACCATACATGCTACGTCTCATAGAGCTCTTCACAAACTACATAGCAGGTGATTGTGGTGTTGTGAAGATGAGAAACAATGATAGGGTAGCCATCATTGAAAGGGGATATGTGCATTTGGAGATTGCAAATAGTACAAGGTTAGTCCTCAAGTCTGTGAGGCATGTTGAGATACTTAGACTGATATTATTTCAGTTGGATTGTTTGATGATGACAATACTTGGGCACATTTGGAGATGGACAATACAAGCTCATCAAAGGCAACATGGTTGTTGCAAGAGGAAAGTTTCAGCTTTTCCATTGAAGACCAAAGATCAAGTGCTAGGGAGATGTTCCTAACAGGGTTTGGTACAATAAGGATGCCTCATATGACCACGTGAAGGTATTTGGGTGCAAAGCATTTGTTCATATCCCGCAAGATGAAAGGTCAAAGCTTGATGCAAAGACACGATAGTGTATCTTTGTTGGCTATGTTTGGATGAGTTTGGCTATAAGCTACTTGATCCTATAGCAAAGAAGCTGTGGTATTGTGTTTGTTGAAGACCAAACAATTGAGGATATTGTGAAGACAAAGGTGCAAGTTCCTCAGCAATAAGATATGGTTGATTCTAACCAGTTCCTATAGCTCCAACTCCACAACAGGCTGAAGGTGATGTTGCAAACAATATACATGATGGTGTGCATGGTACATGTGATGAAGGTACTCCTCAACAGCAAGAGTTAGATGCCAAAATTAATAATTCAGATCAGCAGCCACAGTACCAAAAGCTCCACCAATTGTTCCACTCAGAAGATCCGGCAGGGTCGAGTTCCTTCCACTAGGTATTCCTTAGATGAGTTGTTGATGATATCTTGATTGTTGGCAAGAATGTCTCTAGGATTGCAAAACTGAAGGTAGAGTTGAGCAAATGTTTTTCTATGAAAGGGCCAGCAAAGCACATTCTCAGGATGAGCATTGAGAGAGACAGAAGTTCCAACAAGTTGCACCTATCTCAAGAGAAGTACACTAAGAAGGTACTTAGCAAGTTCAAGATGGACAATGCCAGAATTGTGAGCTGTCCACTTGCGACTCATTTCAAGTTAAGCACCAAGCAATGCCCTTCTACTGCTAAGATGAAGAGGGAAATGCAGCATGTTCCTTATGCCTCAGCAGTGTCATGGCAAAGTAAGTTGCAGAAATGTGTGGCATTGTCTAAATGCGACAGAGGCGAGCAAAGAGTTGTTATGGCTAAAAAGATTGGGTATTGAACTTGGGTTTGATCTAGACAAGTATGTGTTGTTTTGTGACAACCAAAGTGCTATCCGCTTGAGTAAGAAAGCAGGTTTTCACTCAAGTTCGAAGCGTATTGATGTTTGCTATCATTGGATTCGAGATATGTTGAATTCTAAGCAAATGCAGCTGGAGAAAGTCCACACCGATGACGATGGGGCTGATATGTTGACCAAAGTGGTGACAAGGGAGAAACTTGAAATTTGTCTCCGGCTCGCTGCAATGGATGCCGGAAGCCACTGAGACCCTCCATGATATCAAGAGGGGAAATTTGTAGAGCTAAGCCCCTCCACATGGAGTTGATTAAAGAGCCCAACTCAGCCGACAAGTTCAGCACTTGTGGACCGTTGATCTCAGCCACACCAATCGTTGAGATGCCTCCTTTAAGGAGAGAAAGCAAAAAAACCCTAGCCTCTTGCCTTTTTCTTAGTTGCTTGGTGGCTGTTGGGGAGAGAGCACGAGAGAGTGCAGCGGACACACACACACACACACACACAACGAAAAGAGAGAAGAGAAAAGAGGAGGAGAAGTGAAGCTCTGTCCAATTGGCAGCCAAGCCTATCATTGTAGGCTCAAACCTGGTTGGATTGGTTCCAAACTTGGTGATTTTTTTTTCATACTTGAATACTTTGATTTGGTCAATTAGTTTGAGGATTGGTTGACTGAGCACAGACTTGAGAGTAGTTTAGTCAGATCTATCAGCTGCAGTGTACTCAGAGGTGTGCGGTCTTGGTATATGATTAATTAGAGGGGTTAAATGTTATCGGATTGAGCTGAAGTTTTAATAGGTTGTTAAGGACTCACTGTACTACACATCTACCAAGTTTGACTCAATTTGGATCTGTGGTTTGAGAGCAAGTAATCTGAAAAATGAAGAGGACATAAACTGTGTTTCTCTATTTAGCAGATTTTAGCTACCTCTTGTTTGCTCCTGTTAAAGAGTGGTTGTTGTTGATGGTGTTGCTGTTATTTTAATCCTCTAGAGGTTCTAGAGAAAACTCTATTGTACCCATATTTTGCTAATAGTAGAAGATTGGAATGGACCGGTTGGTCCCGTGGTTTTTACTCCTCATATTGAGGTTCTCCACGTAAATCGTTGTGTCAATGTATGCATGTTGTTTTATTATTCCGCTGTTTGTTGGTTGAAGCTATCTCAAAATTCACTATAAGACAAGGGCTTGAGTTGTGCATATTTGTGGTGCAGCGGTGAATTGTGCATTTGCATTATCACCATCTGGTACCAACATAAATGTCACTGCGAATATGTGATCTTTGGTGAAAGGCCATATATTATCACCTATTTGAACAGGTTCAGCTAGCTGAAACAGCACCTTCAAAGAGAACTCACACAAGGTCAGATCAAATTTCAGGTATTACAGGTACTTCCAACAAGATACTTAGTACAACAGTAGTACCCTAATAGAAACAACCTTTGATGTCTGTCCAAATTTGATAATTGTGTACTACTTCCTCCAATCCAAAATTGAAAAAATGTAAGAAGGTTTAGAATCTCAAACAGTAAAACATTTTTAGATTGGACTATTAATATAAAAAAATTATGAACATCATCAACAACAAATTGGTACTAGCTATTAGATCCGGATATATTATTTTATTGGAAGCAATAATTTTTAAAGAAATTGATGGTTAAAATATCACTTTGGAGTAGACTTGAGCATGGATGGCCCAGCTTGATTGTCTGGCCTGAGCCCTGCCTGATCAGGCTTGAGCTCGGGCTCGAGATTTCAGCCTGAAATCAGCCTGAGAGTGAAAATATAATATTTTTATTAGAATTATAATTAAAATAATACTATTTAACACAGAAAATGATTGATTCAATAATTTTTAATTCAGAAAAGCCATTATTTATATATCTCGGCCGGGTCGGGCTTGGTGTGCCTAAGGTATGCTCGGGTCTACTTTGGAGATAGTTTTTGAATTAGATGGAGTATATAGTAAATGATCGGTAGTAGTAACTACTAATCTGTCAAGACTAAGTAATGAATCTAGTCCCTACGCCTTTATATACAGTAACTGTAAACATAAAGCGGAAAAAACCATATGCACGTACATATGTACCAAGTACCAGTTGCTCGTCACTGCAGTCTAATAGCTCGACATTGTTACTAGCCAGTGGCCACACCAAATATAACTATTTAGCCCACCTAGAAGGTTAATCAACACGATAACCATTTGGAACCGCAATAGGAAGCCCACTTGAAACGGTACGTCAACACATCAAGTTCATCTTCTTAATAGGAACACAGCAACGAATTGACGTGGAAGACAACCTACAATATTCATAACTAGTAGCAAGCCAACGATATAAGCCGATGCACACACAGCAATTCCCGAAGCAGGCAAGCAACGAATCCAAATACACATCAGGAATAAGCAAAACAGAGGGAGAGAAAACACAAGCTAGGGCCTAGGGTCCCTGAGATGGCCACCATTAGAGCTCTAGCCACCATGGCGCTCTTCGTACTGGTCGCACTCTCCACTTCCCACATTGCATTGGCTCTTCGCCCCGGCCTAGGTGTCTGCCGCGCCAGCGGCTACCTCCCGGGCAAGTCCGGCAACTGCGAGAAGAGCAACGACCCGGACTGCTGTGAGGACGGTAAGCGGTACCCACAGTACCACTGCTCGCCACCGGTGACATCAAGCACCAAAGCCGTGCTGACGCTCAACAGCTTTGAGAAGGGCAAGGACGGCGGCGGCCCGTCAGAGTGCGACAACTCCTACCACAGCGACAAGGAGCTGGTCGTCGCTCTGTCTACTGGCTGGTTCAAGAACATGGCCCGCTGTGGGCACCGCATCAAGATCACTGTCAACGGCAACTCCGTGTACGCCAAGGTGGTGGACGAGTGCGATTCGGTATACGGCTGCGACGAGGACCACAACTATGAGCCGCCATGTGACAACAACATTGTTGACGCCTCACCGGCGGTGTGGAATGCCCTGGGGCTCGATAAGAATGTTGGCATGGAGGATATCACCTGGTCAGATGATCAGTAATCAGCAGAACTGCATAGCAGGCATACAAGAGCAGTTAGTATGGAGATATATTTATTTTGAAGCGAGTACACAGATATAAAGTATGTACAGAGTTATAATAGGAAGACGCGTGTAAATATGATGCCGTTTTAATATTTGAACTGAATAAATTAGTGCTGGTTCATCTAGCACTTCACGATGGATGACAGATTATCTAAGTTAACGTATGGCACAACTACGGTGCCCCCCTGATTACGGAAGCAAGTAAAAAGCCTTAAATTTACAAAGTACTGCGGCATGAGATAGCTAGCGAAAGCAAGTATATTTGTAGCAGCAGTACCGCGGTTCATACCGTTAGGGTTGTGCTGTATTTCCGTTCTATTAGAGATGTAGAATATGCACTTATACTCTTTTGTCACATATATTGGCCTATTGACGTAGAGCAATACAAGTTGCCTTCATCATAACATGGTATCAGGAGCCTTCTCTAGGGCTTTTTGTATCGATTTTCCCAATTGCTTCGTCTCTGCAGAGGATCGATCTCTTCCTTCTCTAGAATCGATCTCCTCCCTTCTCTGGCAATTGCACGTTCCACTCCCCTTCTCCAGATCGATCTCCACCACCCCGAACATTGATTTATCTATGGCCGCTGCTCTGCACATTACCGGATTCCATCACTTTGCCGTGTGCCAAAGGCACACGGCGAAGGAGGAAACGTACTCAGCAAACTGTGTGCCGAGTGTTACACTCGGCAAACAGGGATTGGCATACAGCCTGTCGGCAACGCCTTGTTTGCCGAGTGTTTTCTCTCGTGCACTTGACAAAAAGTTTGCCGAGTGTCAAAACAGACACTCGGCACAAAAAAGCGAGAAAATGGCAGGACGCCCGTTAGACCTCTTTGCCGAGTGTTGATCCCAGGCACTCGGCAAACAACTGTCTGAATAGGTCGGTACGTCGCTGGTTGCCGGGGCACCACGTGGCACGGTTTGCCGAGTGCCAAAATTGTGACACTCGGCAAAACTTGACAAACCTGGCAGCCGAAATACCAGATTGCACAGGCTTGCGCCACGTGGCACCTTTGCCGAGTGTTACACTCGGCATATCCTTGTATGCCGAGTGTAACACTCGGCAAAGTACACAGCAATTTTTTTGTTTGTATTTCTAAAAATCTCTGCAATTCAAAACAATTTACATATCATTGGAGTACAAAGACACAACCATCACATTTATATCACAACCATCACATTTCACATATCACATATCACAAATATAATTCAAAGTTCATTGGAAACATCACATATGACATATCGGCAAAGTACAAACATCACATCATTGGAGCACAAAGACAAAGGTTGATTCAAGTTCACTGGAGCAAATTTCTTGACGACGGAGTACCACGAGGGTTGTTTGGGCTTGCTTGCGAAGATCCAGCTCCAGGATCATTCGATCCCGCTGATGGATGCTGCACAAAGGAGGAGATAGTTACACAACACTATATGGCTATAGAAAGGGCAATAATGGTGATTAGAAGGTTATAAACGAACTCACAGGAGTGTGGGGAGTGTGTGGAGCATGTTGATGAGGAGGGGTTGGCATCGGTGGCGGAGTTTGGCCAATTGTAGCATAAACACCCTTCATAAGATCGTACCGGGTATAGTGTGGCATAAACCCATACTTACGAAGGTGTTGACCCATGACCTCCTTTGTTTGTTGACGCACGTTTTCGCAAATACTGCAGGGACACCAAGTTCCACGAGGTCCTTTAGCACTAGCAAATGCTAATTCCAAGAATTCATCGGTCTTCTGGATCCATTCATCGCTCAACAAACCCTGACTAGAGCGACCAGTGTACATCCACTCATGATCATCCATCCTCTGATATTTTGGGAATAGACATGCATCAACTATCTAATAGGTAAAGATAGGTCCTAATCCTACCCGAGGATGTGTAGATTGGGCCGTTTCCATGCTCTACTCCGATCCGAGACAGAATTTCGGCAGCACCTCCCCGCTGTTCTCCAAATACACGTCTCAGCAACAAGCCAAGAGAATGTGTATCCAGAGAACAACGGGGAGACGCTGCCGAAACTCTGTCTCGGATCGGAGTAGAGCATGGAAACAAACCCAATCTACACATCCTCGGGCTGTCCAAAAAAATGTGGACAATTCGAAACAGTTACGGTTATAGATATGCAAAGACTTGCATATTTATAACCATAACTCTTTCGAACGGGAGACGCCTAGGTTACGTGACTGTATATGAATAAAGATCTAGTGTCATCGGCTCGATGGCCGGAACAGAGCAAGGGGGAACGGAGGAGGAGATGGAGAGCTCACCTCTACCGTAGAGGAAGTAGTGGAATGGCGGCGGAGACGGGATCGGGGCCGGCAGCGATATCGGGGCTCAGTCACTTCTACAAGATGCTCACAGATAGCCCATGCAAGACCTGATAAAAAATATAGAAGTACATGAGTTAGATCTTCCATTTGTTTAAAACATGAGCATATTGTAGCAGATAGAGGCCCCCTTCTTTTTGGCTTGAGCTTGTGCATAAGCCGGTGTAATTAGATTAACCATTTCTCTCAAATATCCATGCACAAATAGCTCTCTCAAGTTTCAATAAATCAAATTCATCTTCCCCTTTTCTCTCCCATGGTATACAATGCATACTTTTTTGGATCATACAGTACACATAGCTCCCATGGTATACAATACAAATTGAATTTTTGCCTCCAAGCAACACAACCACAAATCATACACATTCCAAAAAATTGCCAAGCATATCACAAGATTTGCATATATATCTCATCATGCGTACAATATACACATAAGATTGCATATCTAAAAATCACATATTCCATCAAATTTGAGCATCAGAATCACAATCTCATTACATGAATTAAACAAATGCCAAAAAAAATACTTTGCACCTCATGGGGCTTTGGCCGGTGGAAGAAGAGCTCGGGGTGGCCGGCTGGCCGAGCTCGGTTCGGTTGCTGATACACGCGGCCACAGGAGAGGGGGCTCAGGGTGGTGATGGGCCGGCGGCGGAGAGGGGGCACGGGCTGGTGGATCTGGAGGGAGCTCGGGCCAGTGGAGCTCAGTGGCGCTCAGGCCGAAGGAGGTGGGAGCTCGGGCTGGTGGATCTGGACAAGGTGGCGGCGCGGGCGGATGGGGGTGCTCGAGGATGGCTGCAGGGGCGAGGGAGGACGAGGGCAAGGGCGGTGGCGGCGGGGGAGGGAGGCAGACGGGGAGGCCCGCGAGCTCAGGGACGGGGCCGGCGGAGGTGAGATCTGGGGCTCGGGGTGGTCGGTGGTGTGCCGGTGACCTCGGCGAGGGAATAGCCGGGGCGGAGCGGAGCGGCGTGGCGGGCGGGGCGGCGGATCTGGGGGAAACCGGGGCGGAGAAGCAGGGCGGGGCGGGGCGGGGCGGGGCGGTGCGGGGCGGAGCGGAGCGGCGTGGCGGGCGGGGCGAAGCGGCGCGTGGGAGAAATGGTGAGGAGATAGGATCTGGTGGCCCTAAATAAGTATGTTTGCCGAGTGTCAGAACAGAGACACTCGGCAAACATGGTATTTTTTTCTTTTTTTTTCTTTCCTTTTCTTTCTTTTCTTTTCTTTCATAATTCTTTCTTTCTTTCAAATTTGTGAAGGAGCTGGGTGGCCCTAAATCGGTTTGTTTGCCGAGTGCCGAGCTGTTTGCCGAATCCTGTTTGTGAAGGAGGTGCCACTTCAAAGTTGCGTATTGGCTTGCCCTCTTTACACCAACCTTATATACCCATATTAGGACTCCATGCCAAAAATGTAGGGTTTCTGACGGTTCCTGGCGTGATTTCATGCGCCCTCCTCCCGCGGACCCCACAACGGAAACACGCTACCTTTTCATCAAAAGTGGTGACTTTATGTGACTTTCCTCTTTGTTAGTGATAGAATAGGGCATAGGAACATGGCCAACTCAAAAGAGGCCAAGTTCTTACAAAAGTTGGTCCGGTCGCTTCGAAGGGGGAGTTTTCCACTCAAAGTCTAGAAACTTCCTGCGAGGTAGTCCTGTTTGTAAAGGAGGTGCCACTTCAAAGTTGTGTATTGACTTGTCCTCTTTACACCAACCTTATATACTCATATTAGGACTCCATGCCAAAAAGCTAGGGTTTCTGATGGTTTCTGGCGTGATTTCATGCGCGCCCTCCCGCGGGCCCCGCAACGGAAACACGCTAGCTTTTCATCAAAGTGGTGACTTTATGTGACTTTCCTCTTTGTTAGTGATAGAATAGGGCATAGAACATGACCAACTCAAAAAGAGGCCAAGTTCTTACAAAACTTGGTCTGGTCACTTCGTAGGGCATAGGAACAGTACAAAACGTAACACTACAAAGTAATTATAAGACCATGCACTATTCACTGCGCAAACTAACATCAAACGGATCCAATTTAAAAATATGAAATCTAACATTGTTAAAAAATAATTCAAACAACGAACATCAAACAGATCTGATTTGCAAACGTGTACACTAAAAGAAACATAGTTTGCCGAGTGTCATAACACGGACACTCGACAAAAATGAACAGTGCTAATGGGGACCACTGCTTTGCCGAGTGCCCGTTACATGACACTCGGCAAAGAAACCACGCTGTCGCCTCTCCGTCAACCGTGACGAGGTAGGACACGTGTCTCCTGTTTGCCTAGTGTCATGTAGAGGGCACTCGGCAAAGAATTTGTTTACCGAGTGTCAAATAGCGGGCACTCGCGCAAGAAGTGGTTTGCCGAGTGTGGTAGTTTTGCCGAGTGTTTTTATTGGACACTCGGTTTATGGTTGTCTTTGGCCGAGTGCCTGACGGAAAATACGGTAGTGGCGCACGGACTGTTGCCGCTGCTCTGCTCGTTGCTGGGCCACGTCTTCTCTTGGTGTTGCTTGTTCTGCAGCCTGCCGACCACCGTGCGCTCATGCCTGACCACTACACTTTCCACCAGTGATCTGTATCTGCTCGTCTCGGCCGCGTGCCTCCATGTCAAGCTCCCCCAATAGGCCTCGTGCCCTGCGCTCAGCCACACGCCTCCACTAGCACCTCCCACGGTGACAACGCACCTTCATCGCGCCCTGTTTTCGGTCCTCACTGTTCGGTGATCTTTGACAGTCCCAATTATCAGGACTAGGTCATGCATATGCTCTTCAAATACGGGGTTTGCGCCTTGGGATTTTTTTACTGGCGGTTGCCCTGTCCGGCTTGCCATAGTCCTCATGTTGCGCCTGTGCTACCGCCTGCCACTGCTGGTAAGTTAGCAGGGGAACATGAAATAACTTTAGGTTTTGTTGATCTGTTGCGCAATGATTTTACTGAAAAAGATCATGCTCGTAGTATATTTTTCACTCAGGACTGGGTATCTATTTATACCGATGGCTTCAGGTGGTATTCATATTTGGCATATGCCAGACCAAAATCTTTTGGGATGACTCTAGAAAAACAAGTTGGTGGAGGAACTTTAGGACATCCTTGGGGAAATGCATGAGGTGCATCAGATAATCTAGTGGCTTTCGAAGCCTGTTCACAAGCTCCTAACGAAGGGTGCAAGCTTTGCTCGTGAAGGAAATGAAATTATTCTAGCAGCTTACAAATGGTTCATGAACTACCCACAGCTTATCAAGTAAGGAAGGCAAGCAAATTCGAGTTCGAGCTTGTACAAACTATGGATAAATAGATAAATCAAATATAAAGAAGGTTGAATAAAGAAAATACAAAATACAAAAAAATCAGTTACAAAGTATTGTCATTCTTCTAATTTACTGCAATTCGGCTTATTTTTTCTTGACCGAGGAGCCATATGAGGTGAAAATCTCATGTATGATTATGTAAACTGACGATATCAGTGACTTATCTATTGGCCGTTCCACTATCAATCTAAAAGAACCCAACTCTGCCTTACGTCAAGTTGCCGGAGTATGATTAACCTTTGGATTTGCAATCACTGCACACACACACACACACATATATATATATAGTAGTATTAGTCATAATTTACAAGAACATTATGTGTTAAGAGAAGCATGTGTTAAGGATTTAGCCTTCATCCTCAAGTCCATCTCCCCAGGGGTGGCCACATCAAATATAAATATTGGTTAATCAACAAGAAACCATTTGGAACGGCAATCCGGAGCCCACTTGAAACGGTACGTCAACACATCAAGTTCATCTTCTTAATAGGAGCATAGCAACGAATCGCCGTGGAAGACAACCTACAGTATCCATAACTAGTAGCAGCCAACTATATAAAAGCCGATGCGCACACAGCAATTCCCGAAGAAGGCAAGCAACAAAGCCAACACATCAGGAATCAGCAAAAGAGAGCGAGAGAAAACACAAGCTAGGGCCTAGGGTCCCTGAGATGGCCACCATCAGAGCTCTAGCCACAATGGCACTCTTCCTATTTTCCACATTGCATTGGCTCTTCGCCCCCCGTCCTAGGTGTCTGCCGCGCGCCAGCGCTACCTCCCAGGCAGGTCTAGCAACTGCGAGAAGAGCAACGACCCGGACTGCTGTGAGGACGGTAAGCGGTACCCGCAGTACCACTGCTCGCCACCGGTGACATCAAGCACCAAAAGCCGTGCTAACGCTCAACAGCTTTGAGAAGAGCAAGGATGGCGGCGGCCCGTCGGAGTACGACAACTCCTACCACAGCGACAAGGAGCTAGTCGTTGCTCTGCCTACTGGCTGGTTCAAGAACATGGCCCGCTGTGGGCACCGCATCAAGATCACTGCCAACGGCAACTCCATGTACGCCAAGGTGGTGGACGAGTGCGACTCGGTATACGCACTACTACAGAACATGTCTTTTAAGACCCCTCATCGCACACGGTTTTGGCCTAACCCGTCACAAATGTGAACATCGCACACGGTCACTATTTCAGGCTCGTGTGTGATGTGCCACGGCAAATTGGCCCGTGTGCAATGTGAGGCACATCGCGCACGATTTTTTTTGAAAAACCGTATGCCTCACATCGCACACGGTTGTTTTCCTAGCAACCGTGTGCGATGTGAGGCACATCGCACACGGTTGCTAGGGCCTCACATCGCACACGGTTGCTAGGAAACAACCGTGTGTGATGTGGAAATTCATAACTTTTTCATATTAAGTCGGATGGAGACAATGTCTATATGAAAATTGCAGCCCTCGATGAGATCTACAACTTTGTAGTTGATAAGTTTCTCATTTGGAGCCATCTAGATGTCCAAACATTAGCCGGAAGGAGGCACATCGCACACGGTTATTAGGAAATAACTGTGTGCGATGTCGTTTTCCGAAATTCGTAGCTTTTCCATATAGCGTCGGATGGTGACAATATCTATATGAAAATTGTAGCTCTTGACGCGATCTACAACTTTGTAGTTAACAAGTTTCTCGTTTGAAGCAATCTATATATCCAAATATTAGCTGGAAGAGGCACATCGCACACGGTTGTTAGGAAACAACTGTGTGTGATGTCGTTTTCCGAAATTCGTAGCTTTTTCATATTAAGTCGGATGGAGACAATGTCTATATGAAAATTATAGCCCTCGACGAGATCTACAACTTTACAGTTGACAAATTTCTTGTTTGGAGCCATCTAGATGTCCAAATATTATCCGGAATGAGGCACATCGCACACGGTTGTTAGGAAATAACCGTGTGCGATGTCTCATTTTCGGAAATTCGTAACTTTTTCATATGAAGTCGGATGGAGACGATATCTATATGAAAATTGTAGCTCTCGACGAGATCTACAACTTTGCAGTTGACAAGTTTCTTATTTGGAGCAATCTAAATGTCCAAATATTAGCCAGAAAATTCAGATTGAAAGGGTCAAAAGGAATAGATATCCTACCTAGTCATAAGACTGTTTGAGTGAGATGGTTAGGTGGGCTCGCGCGAGAGTAAGAGGTCATGGATTCGAGTCTCCAAAACCGCACGCCCGCGTATTTCGCGTGAAGAATCGCATGACTTGTGACTTTTTTTCCAACCTAAATAACCCGTCTATATGGAGCACATCGCACACGGGCCAAACTGAAAAACCGCATGCGATGTGCATATCATCGCATACGGCTCTGGACTCGTGTGTGATGTGCACCCCATATCGGTGACCGGCCGGTGCATACGGGCTGGAAACCCATATGCGATGAGCTTTTTTTACCTGTGTGCGATGAGTTTTTCTGTAGTAGTGACGGCTGCGATGAGGACCACAACTATGAGCCGCCATGTGACAACAACACCGTCAACGCCTCGCCGGCGGTGTGGAACACCCTAGGACTCGATCAGAATGTTGGCATGGAGGATATCACCTGGTCAGATGAGTAACCAGCAGAACTGCATAGCAGTCATACAAGAGGAGTCATTATGGAGATATATTTTTCTTGAAGCGAGTACACAGATATATGGTGTACAGAGTTATAATAGGAAGACGCATGTAAATATGATGCCGTTTTAATATTTGAACTGAATAAATTAGTGCTAGTTCATCTAGCACTTCATGATGAATGACAGATTATCTCAGTATTAGCTATGGCACAACGTACTAAAGTGGCCCCTGATTACGGAGGCAAGTAAAAGCCTTAAATATACAAAGTACTGCGGCATGATATAACTAGCGAAAGCAACTAAGAGTACGTACTATTTGTAGCAGTTGTACCGCGGTTCACCGTTAGAGTTGTGTTGTATTTCCATTGTATTAGAGATATACCATATACCCCTATACTCTTTTCTTATATATACTGGCCAATTGTCCTAGAGCAATACAAGTTGTGTTCATGATAACATGGTATCAGGAGCCTTCTCTAGGGGTTTTTGGATCGATTTTCCCCATTGTTTCATCTCAATAGTCGATTGATCTCTTCTCTAGAATCAATGTCATCCCTTCTCTGGAAATTGCACGTTCCACTCCCGTTCTCCCCAATTGATCTCCACCACCCTGAACATTGATTGATCTGTCACCGCTGCCCTGCCCTCCGACTACTGCCACTGCTCCGCTCGTCGCCGGGCCACGTCTTCTCTAGGTGTTGCTTGTTCTACATCAACCACACTGTCGTAGATACAACTCTAGACAGTAAACTTATGGCACCCCCGAACGGCTACAGCGACCGTCGGTGGTGCACGAGGAGTACGAGCGAGTAAGACCTTCCGAACGTCCGTCAAGCCGAGGAACGAAACACGTACAACAGGGTGAAACTCAAGCCGTGTACGAGGAGGCGAAATCCCTCTAGTGTACGATGAAGTGAAAGTTACTCTTCTATTGAAGCAATATGCTAGGGTTATAAGATTTTTCTCTCCCTCCTCTCTACCCCTAGGGGGGTATTTATAGGGTTGGAGGATGGAAAAGGTGAGATTACAATTTTGCCCTCACATGAGAGGGACTTCTACAAGGGCGTGGTCGTCATTTCCCGTGCATAGAAGATATTTTTAGGAGAATATTCTGGGCATCTTCGATGACGATGCCGACGCAGACCTTGACGGCGACGAACACTGGGACGATCGTTGGCGACGTTGGTGTAGTCCTCGATTTGGCGTCGCCGACGTAGACTTCGACGATGACGGACGTCGAGGATGTCGATGACGTCGAGGTTGCCCTTGGTGACGAGAGGTTTCCCTTGGCGAAGAGAGGTTTCCCTTGGCAGTATTGACGACGTAGACTTCGACGACGACGAATGCCGAGGTTGCCCTTGACGGAGTTGACGTAGTCCGCGATGACGGCGAAGACTGGGGCTGCTCTTGATGGTGTCAGTGTGGTCCTCGATAGTACATGCGGAAGGCTTTGAAAACGGGCTAGCGCGGGCTCGGCAACAGCGGAGTCGGCCGCGGGCTCGCGTTGGTGCGGGGTCGGGCGGTCTGACTGTGTGTGCCGGCGGTCTGACCGGCCGGGCGCGGGGGTCGCGCGGAGTCGGCCGACCGCGGTTTGACCGCGGGTGCTCAAGGTCTGACCGGCCGGCCGCGGGGTCGGCCGCAGACTCGACCGGGGCTGTCTGACCGGGGTTGCTCAAGGTCTGACCGGTCGGCCGCGGAGTCGCGCGGGGTCGGCCGCGGACTCGACTGAGGCGGCCTGACCGGGGTCGTTCACGGTCTGACCGGCCGTGCTCCGGTCTGACTGGCTGTGTGCAGGGCCACAAGATCTGACTGCTTCATTGTGGCGAGATGGCGACGTCTCCGCGCACCGCAAAGGGGAAGGGCCTGCTCGAAGGAGTGGGAGTAGCCGAGCCAGCCTACTCTCGCTTCCTCGGCCCCTCGAGCCCGGACGTGGCGCTTTTCAGGCGCCTGACCGCAGAGGGCAAGATTCCCGAGCCCGGTGGCCCCTACGACGCCGAGGCTCCTCCTCGCTCCGCAGTGAAGGGGGTGCCTGGCCCGAGGCGTATCGTTGTCTTTGCTTCTCAATTCGACGCCGGGTTGCGCATCCCGGCCGCGGGCTTGCTGCTGGAGGTGCTCGAATTCTTCGGCATCGAGGTCTCGGACCTCCACCCGTCCGCCTTCGTCAGGCTGGCCACATTCGAGTGGGCGGTGAGGAGCATGGGGATGGTCGGCTCCGGGAGGCTGTTCGCTTGGCATCATCAGGCATTGGTGATGAAGGTAAAGGCGATAGAAAATTCCTTTTCGACCTACGGGACGGTGAGCTTTTCCCGGCGCCGGCAGCGTAACAAGGCCGAGTATCCAGTGTTTGCCACCAGGGCCAGGTGGCCGGATTGGTGGGGCGCTTGGTTTTACTATCACATTCAGGGTTTGGGCCTCACTTGCCTAGGAGGCGCCCGACCTCCGAGGGCCTCTCCTCCTTCCTTGGATGGGAGCGACGAGGCCCAGAAGATCATGCTCCAGCGCTTGGCTCACGCGCTGGGCGTGCGTGACTTGGTAGAAGAGTACCTTCTATTCGGGATCACACCGCTGGCGGCGGGTTGGACGCCGACCTTGGCGCCACCGGACACAGTCCTGCCGCACGGCTTACGGACTCTGGACGGCTACGTCCCGACCTCCTGTGAGTATTTTCTAACGTTTAGCTAAGCTCCCCTTATGAGACTTTTACCGTGATTCCTAATCTATTCCACAGTCCAATCATTACAGAGCGTGGAGGTCGCCGTGGAGGAGCTACTCGGCCGCTACACAGCTGCCGAGGAGGCGGATGTGAAGCCGATGATTCAGGGACCACGGGTCAACCGGGCGTGTTTGCGCTTCAAGTGGGTGGTGCCCGCCCGGCCACCTCCCCTGCCAACCGGGGGCATGGTAGCTACCAAGCGCGCTCGCGAGGCAGCCCCGCCTTCGCCGACCGGGGGCACGGTGGCGGCCAAGCGTGCTCGCGAGGCGGCCCCGTCTTCGCTGGCTCGGGTGGTCCGCGCCGCGATGGTTGGAGAGCGTCCCCTAAGCCCCGGGCAAGAGCGGCCTAGCTGCCACTCTGGACGCGCCGAGGTTCAGGTGTTGCCTTCGACCTCACTTGACCCAGAGTCGAGTGTGGACCGGTACGACAACAGCGGTGATGAGGATGCTGGGTTGCGGGAAGTCCGGAGGGGTCACTCTTCCCCTCCGGCGGCGGCGAACGGGTCGTCAACGGGCAGCTTCAACTTTGGCTTCGAGGGGGTGGCGAGGTAGACACAGCCGCGTCTGCTGAGCTACCCGCACCAGTGACGCCGGGGGGAGCCGTCACCATAGCTTCTACATCAAGCTGGGAGCCCGCTCGGCCGGCTCTGCTAGTCGGTGGGAGCAGCACCGCGCCGAGGTCTGCGTCCCGTGTGGACGCGGACGCGGATAGCGGGGGTGCGCCGGGTGCCCCGTTGATCGGGGGCGGCTGCTCCCGGGCACTTCGTCAACTCTGAGGTCGAGATGGGCCTTTACGACGACCTCGCAGGGCGGATTTGCCCCGCGGACCTTGAGACCGCTTTCTCCGGGCTGTCACCGGCGGACGTGCGAACCGCCTCTAAGTCGGCACTGATCAAGGTAACGTCTGCCCTTGACTTTTCCTTTGTGCCTGACATCTTCATCGGCGGATCCTAACTGAGACACCTCTTCCCCTTCGTAGAGCTTCCTTGCGACAGAGCGGTTCTTGGAGATGCACGACGCCGAGGTCGAGGGCAAGATAGCCCGTATCCGGGAGGCAAAGGCACGGGCCAAGGTTGCCGAGGAGAAGGCTGCAGGGGCTCAGGAGAAGCTCTCGGAGGCAGAGGAAGTGATTGCCTCCCTTCGCGCCGAACTTCATGCTGCGGGGACTGAGCGACAGGCTGCCATTGTGCGACAGCAGGAGCTAGACGTCCTGGTGGCGTCCGCCGTTGCAGGGGTTGGTGAACTTTGCGCATGGCTCGGGGTCTCCCTTCCACCTCCTGACGTTGCTGGAGAGGGCGTATTAGCCGCCCGGCTGCGCTGGGTGGCTGCGCTTAGTGCGGCCGCGCTGGAGGCGATCCCAGCGCATGCCCGGGACTGCGCCCAGGCTTCTGTCGAGTTGGCGTTCACTTGCTTGCACGAGGCCGGCTACGACCCCGCAGGTAGGTTCAAGGCGGCGGACTTCGCCCTCCCGGCAAGGACGAGGATGGAGGGTGCTCGCGCGCACGTCCGTGCCAGTACCCGGGCCTTCCTGGCACGCGTGTGGGACAGGCGTGGACTGAAGTACGTTGTCGGGCTCTGAAAGTCCCGGGTCCCCCAAGAGACTCCTGGGGGGACTGCCCGCGGGAGCGCCCAGCGGGCGGCCTTCACAGGTGTGAGCTTCAACCCTAGCTTCGTGTCTTTTGCTTACTTTAGCGTGGCAGGATTTTGCTTAGTTTTCTTTTTATGCTTCTTAGTACTTGGGCTGTCGTTGTGTCGGCTTGGGCCCTTTAGTGCAGTAGACCGTCTTTTGCTAGGGTTTACGTGATCGGACCCGATTGGACTTTCCTTTGTAACTCTCATGTAACTTGTTAGTTATTAATGAAAATCTAGAAAATTTACCGAACTTTGCACTTGCTCCTTGTGAATGTTTGCTATTTGGTATGTAGGGTGACGGCCTTTGATGGAAGGCGAGCGCGGGGCGCCTGGGGATAGCACCTGCTAGGCCTGAGTCCACCAAGCGTTGTGCTTCGCGCGGGTTGTCGAAGACTGAGCAGCCGGACGATGACGTGCGCATCTTGAGCGATGCAGAGGTCACGGTGTTCCTCGCGGGCCTTGCCCAACGCTCCTAATTAGTTTGAGTTTTTCTCACCATAGCTTAGTGGTTATTTCGATTTTTCGATCGGTTACACTAAGCATGCATGTATCTTGTAATAATGGAGGGGGCGACGTCGTGCCCCACCTCCCATCCAAAAACAACTAGCGCTCGATGGCGTGCTTGAGAGCGATTGTTCCTTTGCGATGTACAGTAATTGAAAAATAAATACGTTGCTGAGTACTTGGTACCACGCTTCATGCCTTATTCAGAAACACCTAGCGTTTGAGGTGGCTTGACACCGCGGGGAGTTCATCGTCGCACGACCCCAGAGGGAAGGGACACTCTGCCGAGATGGCTCGACATCGCGGGGAGTTCATCGTCGCGCGACCCCGGGGGGAAGGGACACTCTATCCCGGACGGAGATGGCTCGACATCGCGGGGAGCTTACCGTCGCGCGACCCCGGAGGGAAAGGACACTCTATCCCGGATGGAGATGGCTCGACATCGCGGGGAGCTTATCGTCGCACGACCCCGGAGGGAACGGACACTCTATCCCGGATGGAGATGGCTCGACATCGCAGGGAGCTTATCGTCGTGCAACCCCGGAGGGAAGGGACACTATCCCGGATGGAGATGGCTCGACATCGCGGGGAGCTTATCATCGCGCGACCCCGTAGGGAAGGGACACTCTATCCCGGATGGAAATGTTGGAACCTGTTTCAAAGGGGCATGATGCCACTGTTCTGAGTTTTAATCAGAGGCTTAACAAGGCTCGAAGGCCAATTACAAAAGGCGGCAATGGCAGACGCGGTGGCCTTAACCCAGGCAAACAAACTAGCAGGGGCAGCAACCGACGCAGCGGTCTCTGCCCTAGTTGTACTACTCAAAATACAAGACTATCGACGTAGCAGCCATATCTAAAAGAACTGGAGCTACACATAGTACTTGCGGAAATTGTCAGTGTTCCAGCTGTGCTTCAGCTCGACCCCGTCGAGGGTTGCTAGGCGGAACGCTCCCGGGCGAGTGGCACGAACCACCTCATATGGTCCTTCCCACTTCGAGCTCAGCTTGCCGTCGGCCTCTGGATTCGCCTTCTTCTTGAGCACGAGGTCACCGACGTGGATGGGTCGTGGGCGAACAGTCTTGTTATATGCCTTTGCCATGGTAGTCTAGTACCGATCGATGCTGAGAGCAGCTTCCTGCCGGATGGCATCTAGCGTTTCGAGGGACACCTCTTGGGAATCTCCGTCGACGGCTGTTGCGGTGCGCAGGGACCCAATCTTGATTTCTTCGGGGGTCACCGCCTCCTCTCCATATAATAACTTGAAGGGAGTGAGGCCGGTGGCCCGACTGGCCACCGTGCGGGTGGACCACAAGACGCTAGGGAGCTCATTCGTCCAGAGACCCTTGGGCAAGTCGAAGAGGCATTTACGAAGGCCTGAAAGGATGATCCCGTTGGCCCACTCGACTGCACCATTCGCCTTTGGATTGGCCACAGAGGCGAAGCGCAGGTTGATGCCGAGGTCGATGCAGAATTTTTGAAAGGGAGTCGCGTCGAACTGAGTCCCGTTGTCGACGGTGAGTTCCCTTGGGACGCCGAAGCGGCAAATGAGGTTCTTCCATACGAACCTCTGCACGGCCGCCGATGTTATCTTGGCTAAGGGTTCGGCCTCGATCCACTTTGAGAAGTAGTCGACGGCGACGACGACGAACTTGTATTCGTGGCTCCTCGATCCAAACGGGCCGACAAGGTCAACGTCCCAGCGGGCCTGCGGCCACGATGGTGGGATGGGTTGTAGCTCGTTCGCAGGGAGCCTCGTGCTTCGCCCCATCCATTGGCACGCGGGGCATGTTCTGACGAGGCTTTGAGCGTCGTGATGGGCGGTGGGCCAATAGAACCCTTGACGGAACGCTTTGGATACCAAGGCGCGCGGGGCGAGGTGCGACCCGCACAACCCTTGGTGAATTTCACGGACCAGCTCGAGTCCCTCCTCCTTGGAGACGCACCGAAGGTAGGGTGCGCATACCCCGCGCTTGTAGAGAGCGTCGCCATGGATGACGAAGCCCCGGGCCCGACTCTTGAGCCTCCGTGCCTCGACGGGGTCGGCGGGCTCCGTCTCGTCTGAGAGGTAACACCTCGGGGAGCCCTTTCGTGGCGGGCTCCGAGATCACTTCGTAGAAAGCCCCTTGGGGGATTTCGGTCTTCGTGCTTGCGGCTCTTGCAAGGATGTCGGCGTCGGTGTTCGCAGCGCGTGGGATGCTGCGAATGGTGATGCCGGTGAAGTGCTTCTCCATGGCCCGGGCCAGAGCCAAGTACTTGATCATCTCGGGGTCCTTGGCCTGGTAGCTTTTGTCGATATGGCCTGTGACGAGCTGCGAGTCGCTCTTGACGACCATCCTCCGCACGCCCGAGGCGCGTGCCTTTCGGAGACTGAGGAGGAGCGCCTCGTGTTCTGCCCCGTTGTTGGTGGTCTGGAACTCGAGGCGCGCGCTGTAAGAGGTGACATTGCCCTCCGGGGACTCAAGGATTGCTCCAGCGCCGGCGCCTTCCGAGCACCACGAGCCATCGACATAAATCGTCCACAGCGGGTCTGAGGGGGTTGAAGGCGTGGCGTGCCCCGACGGGGCCCATTCTGCCAGGAAGTCCGCCAACACCTAGGACTTGATTGCTGTCCTTGGCACAAATTCGATGGAGAACGGGGCAAACTCGGCCGACCACTTGCCCACGTGCCCGGATGCTTCCTTGTTGCGAAGCATCTCGCCGATGGGGAAGGCCGATGGCACTCGGACCGAATGGGCGAGGAAGTAGTGTCGCAGCTTCCTTGACGCCATGAGGAGCACGTACACGAACTTCTCCAGCTCGGTGTACCACACCTTCGCGCCCTGCAGTGCCTCAGACACATAGCAGACGGGATGTTGGGTTTTGTACTTTTCTTTGGCGAGGACGGCGCTCACTGCCGTCGGGGTGGCTGTGAGGTAGAGCAACAACGCCTCCCCGGGACAAGGGCTCTGCAGCAGGGACGGCGAGGCAAGATATGCCTTCAACTCTTCCAAGGTGGCTTGGCTTTCGCTCGTTCACTCAAAGCTGGAGGATCCGCACAGCGTCTTGAAGAACGGGAGTCCTTTTTCAGCAGAGCGAGAGATGAACCTCCCCAACGCGGCAAGACGCCCTGTCAGTTTCTGCACTTCCTTAATATTTTCTGGTGGTCGCATGTCGAGCACTGCTTGTATTTTTGCTGGGTTGGCCTCGATACCCCTTGCTGACACAAGGAAGCCGAGGAGCTTCCCCGCTTGGACCCCGAACACGCACTTCTCCGGGTTGAGTTTCATGCCCGCCTTCTTGAGGTTGTCGAATGTCTCCCGCAAGTCTGCGGCGTGGGTGTCTGCGAGGACGCTCTTGACGACAATGTCATCAACGTAGGCCTCAATGTTCTGCCCTATCTGAGACGCGAGGGCCTTACACACGAGCCGTGCGAAGGTTGCGCCAGCGTTCTTGAGCCCGAAGGCCATCCGAACATAACAGAATGTCCCGGAGGGCGTGACGAAGCTTGTTTTCTCTTCGTCTTCTTTGGCCATCCACACCTGGTGGTACCCGGAGTACGCATCCAGGAAACTCATAAGCTCGCATCCCGAGGTGGCGTCAACCAGCTGGTCGATCCGCGGGAGTGGGAAGTTATCCTTTGGACACGCGCGGTTGAGGTTGGTGTAGTCAACGCACATGCGCCACTTCCCATTGGCCTTCTTGACGAGGACGGGGTTGGCAAGCTAGTCCGGGTACATGACCTCACGGATGACCCCGGCCTTATAGAGCTTGTCAACCTGCTCACGGGCCGCGGCTTGGCGTTCTACGCACATTCTTCGGAGCTTCTGCTTCACCGGGCGTGCATCTGGCTTGACGTACAGCCGGTGCTCAACAATTTCCCTGGGCACACCGGGGAGATCTTCGTGCTCCGATGCGAAGAGGTCGCGGTCGCCCCGGAGTGCGTCGAGCAGAGCCTCTACGAACTTTGGGTCGAGGTTCACCCCGACGAGCGCCGTCTTGATTGGGTCTTCCTCTGACAGCTGTACCGCGCGTGTCATGCCAACGGGCTTGGGCTTTGGGACCCACCACCCGGATGTTGGGGGGTCGGCAGCCCCTGGCGCGGTTTTCTCAGCTTCGGCCTCAGCGTGAACGGTGTGGACATAGCGAATGGCCGCCTGGATGTCGTTGTCAATTTTGCGGGATAAGTCTTGATTGCCTCGGACGGTTATGACACCGCAAGGGGACGGGATCTTCATGCAGAGGAAAGCATGGTGAGGGACAGCACCAAATTTGTTCAATGTGACCCGGCCGAGGATGACGTTGTATTGGTAGGGGAGATCGACCACGTCGAAGACGATACTCTCCTGACGCTTGCACTCCCCTTCTCCGAACTCCACTGGGAGTTCAATCTTCCCGAGCCCTGGGACCGGCTCGCCTCCGAAGCCCAGGAGTGGGATGCCTGCAGGGACGAGGCATGCCCGCGGTATCCCCATCTCTGTGAGGGTGGATGCAAATAGTATGTCCGCTGAGCTTCCTCCGTCGATGAAGACGCGACGCACCTCACAGTCGTTTATGACCGCCGACATGACAAGGGTGTCGTGATGGGGGAGGCTAATTCCCGCGGCGTCCTCGGGGCCGAAGGTCACTGTGGTACCGACCCACGGAGGGAGCTCGGTGGGTGGCGACGAGTTGATGTGTTGTACCTGTCGGGTGTAGGCCCGACGCTGTCGCTTGGACGGGAATGTGTGAGCGTGTCCGCCCGTGATAGCGTGCACTATGCGGCGCCGTGGATCGTCAACTTGCTTCGGTGGCTCCCCAAGGAGCGGAAGCGGCGGCGGAGGCGGCAGGGCCTGATGTTCTTGAGCTGCCGCGTGATCGTGTCACGGGGCGCCGGTCCTTGTGGCCAGCCCGCGCTGCTTGATCGCACGGGCGGCGGCGACTAGGTCGCACTCTGCGGTGGTGTGGAAGAGCTAGCCGTGAAGTTCGCAGAATACTCGGTTGTCGCTGCCGGGCCTTCGTCCTCCGCTTCCGTCATTACCGCCTCTTCCGCGCCCGGAGTTGTTTCCGTGCCCCTGGCCTTGACCGCGACCTCCGTGCGGGTAAGCCTGGCCGCGGGAGTCCCGCTCGGGACGGCCCGACCCGTGGCCGCGGGAGTCCTGTTCGGGATGGCCCGGCTCGTGGCCTCGGTCACTGCTACGTGCCTGCTTAGCGGGGCGACGCTCCTCCTCTTCCACGTGGTACACATCCTTTTGCCTTTTGGCGCGCCGGTCATAGGTTTCCACTTTCGGCCCAGTCCAGGCGGCAAGCGCTTGTGCCTCTGCTTGCCTACGGGTTTTCCCGTCCTCGGACTTGGAGTAGGTGCGCATGATCTCGTACAGCTTTGCAACCGACTTGGGCTCCTTCTTGTCGAGCTTTCCTGCCAAGTCGGGGTTATAGATCGTGTGGCGGGCGGCCTCGCACACGCTCTTGTCGGTGATGTCTGGGATCTGGCACTGTACTTGAGCAAAACGTTGCGTGAAGTCACGTATCAACTCGTCGGGGGCCTGCTTGAGGGAGAATAGGTCCGAGGAGGTGACCTCCTTATTCCGATGGGCTATGAAGTGGCCAGTGAGCTTGTCGCGGAGCTGTTCCCATGAGTACATCGAGCGAGGAGCCAGCCCGAGATACCATTTCCTGGCCAGGCCGGAGAGCACTAGCAGCAGCCCCTTAGCCATGATCGCCTCGTTGCCTCCTGCCGAGGAAACGGCGGTCTCATACACCCTGAGGAACTCGACGGCATCGGAGTTCCCGTCAAAGCTGGCGATACTGGGCGCTCGGTACTTGCTTGGCCATGGCGTCGCTGCTAGCCCTGGGCTCAGCAGGTTGTACACGTCGGTGAGGCCCGGCGCGTGTGACGATGGCTGGCAGGCTCTGATCTCGAGTTGGTGTGGGGCGACATTGGTGGGCTGTCCGGCTATCCATCCCGAGTGGCGGAGCTCCTGGCGCGGCGGAGGCGCTGGGACCCACGCAGGGTAGTGCTCCGCCGGAAGATGCAGCGAGGCCGGGGCCTGCCCGCCTGGCTACGCGACGGAGTGATAGAAGGGTTGGTAGCTAGGGCCCTCCCCCGCGCCATAGAGGGATGTCGTGGCCATCTCTCTGCTAGCCTCCAACTGATGTCGCAGGGCCGCGGCTTCTTCGGCGCATGCTGGTGCAGGAGGAATCGCTCTCGCGCGGCTGTCGGCCATGGCTTAGAGGAGGACGGCGGCCTCCTGTGCCCCCGCTGGGGATGGCAGCCTAGCGCGTGCCTGGGCTTCCGCTACTTCCTGCATGACCTCCTCTGCGGCAAGGGTGTTACGTCGGGTTTGCTCTCGCGCTCCAGCTATGGTCTCGTCCAGGCGGCGCCGTATTGCCGCTGCCTCAGCTGCTTCGGGGACCGGCGGGGGAGCCGCCGCGGTTCGTGCGGCGTCGCGCTCGGTGCGAAGCAGGCCTGCCTCGGCGCGAGCATTGTTTGAAGCTTGAAGGGCCTGGAGGGCCTTAGCCCTTGCCCTAACGAGCTCCTCCCTGAGCTCGTTAGCCTCGCGCCTCAAGGCTTCGGCCTCCGTCTCGACGTGTGCTTCTGAGTTTGCCACGTCGATCGCGGCTGTGGGGAGTCCAGCAGTGTGGACATCGGTTGACGAGTCGTTGGCTCGAAGGTTAGCAGCCGATGGGTTGCTGACGCGGGCGTCGCCAAGCTCCACAGCGACGGCCGTGTTGTTCGTCCTTGCCTGACGCGTCGGGTTTGGTGTGCGGGGTACGATCGTCCTGGCCGTGCTCTTTTTCCTCGGCGCCATGGCTTTTCGCTCGCAGTCCCCACGGTCGGCGCCAACTGTCGTAGATACAATTCTAGACAGTAAACTTATGGCACCCCCGAACGGCTACAGCGACCGTCGGTGGTGCACGAGGAGTACGAGCGAGTAAGACCTTCCGAACGTCCGTCAAGCCGAGGAACGAAACACGTACAACAGGGTGAAACTCAAGCCGTGTACGAGGAGGCGAAACCCCTCTAGTGTACGATGAAGTGAAAGTTACTCTTCTATTGAAGCAATGTGCTAGGGTTACAAGATTTTTCTCTCCCTCCTCTCTACCCCTAGGGGGGTATTTATAGGGTTGGAGGATGGAAAAGGTGAGATTACAATTTTGCCCTCACATGAGAGGGACTTCTACAAGGGCGTGGTCGTCATTTCCCGTGCATAGAAGATATTTTTAGGAGAATATTCTGGGCATCTTCGAGGAATATTCTCCGGCATCTTCGGTGACGATGCCGACGCAGTCCTTGACGGCGACGAACACCGGGACGATCGTTGGCGACGCGGTGTAGTCCTCGATTTGGCGTCGCCGACGTAGACTTCGACGATGACGGACGTCGAGGATGTCGATGACGTCGAGGTTGCCCTTGGTGACGAGAGGTTTCCCTTGGCGAAGAGAGGTTTCCCTTGGCAGTATTGATGACGTAGACTTCGACGACGATGAATGCCGAGGTTGCCCTTGACGGAGTTGACGTAGTCCGCGATGACGGCGAAGACTGGGGCTGCTCTTGATGGTGTCAGTGTGGTCCTCGATAGTACATGCGGAAGGCTTTGAAAACAGGCTAGCGCGGGGACCCCTACTCCAACACACACTGTCCGCCCTTGATCTGCATCTGCTCATCTCGGCCGTGTGCCTCCCCGTCGAGCTCTCCCAGTTGGCCGCGTGCCCCGCACTCGGCCAAGTGCCTCCCACAGGTGAAAACCCACCTGCATCGTGCACTGTTTTCATTCCTCACTGTTTGGTGATCTTCGACAGTCCCAACTATTAGGGCTGAGTCATGTATATGTGTCTTCAAATATGGGGTCAGCGCCTTTGAGATTTTTTTACGGGCGGTTGCCTTGTTCAGCTTGCCCTACTCCTCATGTCGCACCCTGCTAGTAAGTTAGCAGGGGAACATGAAATGACTTTAGGTTTTGTTGATCTTTTGCATAATGATTTTTTTTTGAAAGATCGTGCTCGCGGTATCTTGTTCACTCAGGAATTGGTATCCATCCTGTAGTATACCAGTTGTTTCGGGTGGTATTCATATTTGGCATATGCTAGACCAAAATCTTTGGGGATGACTTTGTATTACAATTTGGTGGAGGAACATTAGGATATCCTTGAGGAAATATACGAGGTGCAGCAGCTGATCAAGTGGCTTTCGAGGTCTGTGTGCAAGCTCTTAATGAAGGGTGTGATCTTGCTCGTGAAGGAAATGATATTATTCGAGCAGCTTGCAAGTGGATCATGAACTAGCCACAGCTTGTGAAGGAAGGCAATAAAATTCGAGTTCAAGCCGGTACATACTATGGATAAATAGTTAAACCCAAATATAAAGAACGTCCAAGTAAAGAAGAAATAAAATTTAAAAATCAGTTACGAAATATAGTTGTTAATTTGTAATTGATTGCAATTAAACTCGGCTTAATGTTTTCTTGACCAAGGAACCGTGAGGAGAAAATCTCATTTACGGTTCTGTAAAAAGATAATATGGGTGACTTATTTGTCAACCGTTCCATTGTTAACCTAAAAAAAACCCAACTCTATATATCTTACGTAAAGTTGCCGGAGTATAATTAACCTCTGGATTTAAAATCACCGCATATATACCTGGTATTCGTCATAATTTACAAGAACATTATGTGGTAAGAAAGCATGGGTTAAGTATTTAGCCTTCATCCTCAAATCCATCTCCCCATGGTGGCCACACCAAATATAAATATTGGTTAATCAACAAGAAAACCATTTGGAACGGCAATCGGAGCCCACTTGAAACGGTACGTCAACACATCAGCAAGTTCATCTTCTTAATGTGAGCATAACGACGAATTGCCGTGGAAGACAACCTACAGTATTCATAACTAGTAGCAAGCCAACTATATAATCCGATGCACACCCAGCAATTCCCGAAACAGGCAAGCAACAAAGCCAGACACATCAGGAATCAGCAAAAGAGAGGGAGAGAAAACACAAGCTAGGGCCTAGGGTCCCTGAGATGGCCACCGTCAGAGCTCTAGCCACCATGGCGCTCTTCCTATTGGTCGCACTCTCCACTTCCCACATTGCATCGGCTCTTCGCCCCGGCCTAGGTGTCTGCCGTGCCAGCGGCTACCTCCCAGGCAGGTCTGGCAACTGCGAGAAGAGCAACGACCCGGACTGCTGTGAGGACGGTAAGCGGTACCCGCAGTACCACTGCTCGCCACCGGTAACATCAAGCACCAAAGCCGTGCTGACGCTCAACAGCTTCGAGAAGGGCAAGGACGGCGGCGGCCCGTCAGAGTGCGACAACTCCTACCACAGCGACAAGGAGCTGGTCGTCGCTCTGTCTACTGGCTGGTTCAAGAACATGGCCCGCTGCGGGCACCGCATCAAGATCACTGCCAACGGCAACTCCGTGTACGCCAAGGTGGTGGACGAGTGCGACTCGGTATACGGCTGCGACGAGGATCACAACTATGAGCCGCCATGTGACAACAACATCGTCGACGCCTCGCCGGCAGTGTGGAACGCCCTGGGGCTCGATCAGAATGTTGGCATGGAGGATATCACCTGGTCAGATGAGTAACCAGCAGAACTGCATAGCAGGCATACACGAGCAGTCAGTACGGAGATATATTTATCTTGAAGCGAGTACACAGATATATAGTATGTACAGAGTTATAATAGGAAGACGCCTGTAAATATGATGCCGTTTCAATATTTGAACTGAATAAATTAGTGCTAGTTCATCTAGCACTGCCATGATGGATGACAGATTATCTCAGTATTAGCTACGGCACAACGTACTACAGTGGCATCCTGATTACGGAGGCAAGTAAAAAGCCTTAAATTTACAAAGTACTGCGGTATGAGATAACTTTTTTTTTAAAAGGGAGATTTTATTAATTCTTCGGCCTCTACATCAAGTCGATACACACAGCGAATAATGTTCGACTAACAGAGAATTTGATAAAAATTAAAAAAATTGCACGAACACACAATACCACAGTAAACAAAGAGTTAAATTGGAACATTAAACATCCATCGAAACACTACCACCTAAACTCCTCCAAGGACGGCAACTAAACACAAAGAGCTCCCTTGCGACAACCTCTAATCGCCTACTGCCCTGTAACATGGCATCTTTGTTCTCTGGCTTTTGCAATAGCGTCCAAATTCTCAATATGCTGCCACACCTATAGATGACCTGGTTGGAATGAGAGAGAAAATTATTATAAAAAATAATACCATTACGGCAAAGCCATATCGCCCAACACACCGCAACCGCACCGGCCAGAACTTGTAACCGTAACCCCCGGCCAAATGTAGCAGGCCAATGCCCCAACACATATGAGGCACACTAGCAGGGGGGATAGACTACACAGCCCGTGCTAATGGGCAATCAAAAAATAAGTGTTGGATTGTTTCGTTGTGATCACAGATCGTGCACTTTGGACTCCCGCGCCAGTTTCGCTTTAGTAAATTGTCCTTTGTTAGGATCACCCCACGCTGTAAGTACCATAAAAAACCTTCGACTTGAGGGGGATTTTGAGTTTCCATAACTTTTTATATCTAAACACATTAGGAGAGGCCATCTGGGCGTTCTACATGGACTGGACTGAAAATTGGTTGATGCAACCCCCAGGAGAAAGTGTCATGCTCGGTAGACAGAGAAATGGAGGAAACTTGAGATGCTAGATCATACCATGCAATAAGTCGCTGACCCACTATGGGGCGATGAAATGCCAGATTGAGCGACAGCGTGGAAAGAACCGCTGCCACCATGGCATGTTTGTGCCTAACAATATTAAAGAGAGAAGGCAATTGCAAGGGTAAAGGAACACTCCCCAGCCAAATATCCTCCCAAACATGGGTCTGTGAGAAACCATGTACATTAAAATGACCAAGTTGAAAAAAAACTAGTCCTTAACATGCATTAGACCTGCCCAAAATTGTGAATCACCGCGACAAAAATCAACCTGTGCTAACATCCGAGTCTGTAAATATTTGTTTTGTAGCAACGTCTGCCACATCCTATCCTTGTTAAGCAACTTAAAAAACACTTAGCCAATAAATATTTGTTCTTCTGCTGAAGGTTCGGCACGCCCAGACAACCTTGGTCCTTGGGTCTACAGAGATAACTAGCAAAACCAAGTAAGAGTACTATTTGTAGCAATAGTACCGTGGTTCGTACCATTAGAGTTGTGTAGTATTTCCATTGTATTAGAGATATACCATATACACCTATACTCTTTTCTTATATATACTGGCCTATTGTCCTAGAGCAATACAAGTTGCCTTCATCATAACATGCTATCAGGACCTTCTCTAGGGATTTTTGGATCGATTTTCCCCATTGTTTCATCTCTGTAGTCGATTGATCTCTTCCTTCTCTAGAATCAATCTCGTTCCTTCTCTGGCAATTGCACGTTCCACTCCCCTTCTCCCAATCGTTCTCCACCACCTTGAACATTGATTGATCCGTTGCCGCTATCCTGCCCTCCAACTGCTGCCGCTGCTCTGCTCATCGCCGGTCCACGTCTTCTCCAGGTCTTTCTTGTTCTACAGCAACCATACTATCTGCCGTTCATCTGCATCTGCTCGTCTCGGTGGTGTGCCTCCCTGTCGAGCTCTCCCGGTTGGCCGCATGCCCCCTGCTCAGCCAAGCGCCTCCCACAGGTGAAAACCCACCTTCATCGTGCACTGTTTTCATTCCTCACTGTTTGGTGATCTTCAACGGTCCCAACTATCAGGATTGGGTCATGCATATGTGTCTTCAAATACGGGGTCAGTGCCTTTGAGATTTTTTGACGGGCGGTTGCCTTGTTCAGTTTGCCCTACTCATGTCGCGCCCTGCTAGTAAGTTAGCAGGGGAACATGAAATGACTTTAGGTTTTGTTGATCTTTTGCACAATGATTGTTTTGAAAAAGATCGTGCTCATGGTATCTTGTTCACTCAGGAATTGGTATCCATCCGTATTATACCGGTGGCTTCAGGTGGTATTCATATTTGGCATATGCCAGACCGAAATCTTTGGGGATGACTCTATATTACAATTTGGTGGAGAAACATTAGGACATCCTTGGGAAATTCACGAGGTGAAGCAGCTGATCAAGTGGCTTTCGAGATCTGTGTACAAGCTCTTAAAGGTGCAATCTTGCTCGTGAAGGAAATGATATTATTCGAGCAGCTTGCAAATGGATCATGAACTAGCCACAGCTTGTGAAGTAAGGAAGGCAATCAAATTCAAGTTCGAGCCTGTTCATACTATGTATAAATTGTTAAACCAAAATAGAAACAAGGTCCAAATAAAGAAGAAATAAAATAAAATAAATCAGTTACGAAATATAGTTTTTCTTTTGTAATCGATTGCAATTAAACTCGGCTTCATGTTTCTTGACCGAGGAGCCGTAAGGTGAAAATCTCATTTACGGTTCTATAAAGAGACGGATGGGTGACTTATTTGTCAACCGTTCCACTTTCAACCTAAAAAACTCAACTCTGCCTTACGTAAACTTGCCGGAGTATAATTAACCTCTGGATTTGAAATCACCGCTTCTATACCTGGTATTTGTCATAATTTACAAGAACATTATGTGGTAAGAGAGCATGGGTTAGGTATTTAGCCTTCATCCTCAAATCCATCTTCACGGGGGTGGCCACACCGAATATAAATATTGTTTAATCAACAAGAAAACCATTTGGAACGGCAATCGGAGCCCACTTGAAACGGTACGTCAACACATCAAATTCATCTTCTTAATGTGAGCATAACGACGAATTGCCGTGGAAGACAACGTGCAGTATTCATAACTAGTAGCAAGCCAACTATATAAGCCGATGCACACCCAGCAATTCCCGAAGCAGGCAAGCAACAAAGCCAAACACATCAGGAATCAGCGAAAGAGAGGGAGAGAAAACACAAGCTAGGGCCTAGGGTCCCTGAGATGGCCACCATCAGAGCTCTAGTCACCATGGCGCTCTTCCTACTGGTCGCACTCTCCACTTCCCACATTGCATCAGCTCTTCGTCCTAGCCTAGGTGTCTGCCGCGCCAGCGGCTACCTCCCGGGCAGGTCTGGCAACTGCGAGAAGAGCAACGACCCGGACTGCTGTGAGGACGGTAAGCGGTACCCGCAGTACCACTGCTCGCCACCAGTGACATCAAGCACCAAAGCTGTGCTGACGCTCAACAGCTTTGAGAAGGGCAAGGACGGCGGCGGCCCGTCAGAGTGCGACAACTCCTACCACAGCGACAAGGAGCTGGTCGTCGCTCTGTCTACTGGCTGGTTCAAGAACATGGCCCGCTGCGGGCACCGCATCAAGATCACTGCCAACGGCAACTCCGTGTACGCCAAGGTGGTGGACGAGTGCGACTCGGTATACGGCTGCGACGAGGACCACAACTACGAGCCGCCATGTGACAACAACATCGTTGACGCCTCGCCGGCGGTGTGGAACGCCCTGGGGCTCGATCAGAATGTTGGCATGGAGGATATCACCTGGTCAGATGAGTAAGCAGCCGAACTGCATAGCAGGCATACAAGAGTAGTCACTATGGAGATATATTTATCTTGAAGCGAGTACACAGATATATAGTATGTACAGAGTTATAATAGGAAGACGCCAGTAAATATGATGCCGTTTTAATATTTGAACTGAATAAATTACTGCTGGTTCATCTAGCACTTCGCGATGGATGACAGATTATCTAAGTACTAGTCGTCAACCCGTGCATTTGCACGGGCTGTGGGCAAATATTTTTATAATTTAAGTGAAATACGGTAAAAGCGAAATATCAAAATTTAGTAAGAAATCGATCGAGCTGGATTATCAATCTAACTGGAAAGTTGGAGTGAATGAAAACACATTAGAAACGCTAGCACGATAAAAGGAAAGATGCTAATAAATTGCATTAATAACTAATATTCAAATTATAAACTAAACTTATCAAGTAGTATGAGTCATAGGTGCATTATCTTTCGACAACCTCAAATCATATGAAGCAACAATTTTATCCTTGGACAATTTCTATCATCATAGTCTTGTTGTGAGTAGCGTCAATATGAAGCTGTTTGGAACTATCACCATGTGGAACATGTACTGGGTGGAGCCATTCACGTCAACCTATGGCTTGTTTTGCATGCTTGGCTGAAGCAAATTTCGTGGAAGCTACTTGTCTTGCTCTTTTTACACATAAATCAAGCCTAGTAGAGTCATAAAGTTCTGTCTTGCGCCGGTCCCTGTCTAGCACGTCCTTTGTACTCCATATGGCTTGGTATGTATGCATCAAATAACACGCTTCGATGGAACACATCGAGACGGTGGACACTGCAGCCAAGAACATCATCACCATCGTTTGAGTAATTCATCATTATGGCTATTATCTACCTCTCTCTATGTAAATAGATGAGGTGTTGAAAATTGACATGATCTCTAACATACATTCTGCACCGTTACTTTATATATATATATATGTTAGGAGAAAATTTTGAAAATATATATTATGAAAATAGTGACAAATATTATGAGTCAAATTTGACAAAGTTTGACTACACGTTTTCTAAAATTTCGTGTATTTCTAACTAGAGGTAATATTTTTATTTTCTTTTGTAATCATTTTTTTTCTTTTGATGAATATCACGTGATCATGTTATAGAAGTAACAAAAGGAAACTCGCGAATAGAGGGATTTTTACATCATATAAAAAGGAGTCCCAAGCATAAGACGCTTGTTTTCTTCCTTCAATTACATGACAGTTTCTTTAAGCACAAAAAGAGCCAATCCACTATCCATACGCGAGTCCAAGCCTAGTACGACTGCTTTGATTTTTCTTTCCTTCACGTACGGGACAATGGATTAAATCTCTTCTCTGCGATAAATCTCCAGATTTATAACTTAGGCCAATTCTGATGGATGGCTAGAAAATTTCTAGAGAGTAGAGAGTCTTTAATTAATATAGTAATAGGTAGATAGATAAAAATTTTCTGTAATCTGATCATACTTAATATGAAGTCTTTCTGTAATCTGATCGTACTTAATATGGAATCTTCTGTAATCTGATTCATTATAACTTGGCCCCACCAGAGATGGATGGTCAGATTTTTTTCTTTTTTCTTCGATTAACGTGGGAATTTCTAGAGAGTCTGTAATTAATATAGTAATAGATTACGTGTGGCACAACTACGGTGCCCCCTGATTACGGAAGCAAGTAAAAAGCCTTAAATATACAAAGTACTACGGCATGAGATAGCTAGCGAAAGCAAGCAATTGTCCCTGTAAGAACACTATTGGAGCAGCAGTACTGGAATTCATACCGTTAGAGGTTTATTGTATTTCCATCGTATCAGAGATATACCATCTACACCTATACACTTTTTTTATTATATATACATTGGTCAATTGACCTAGAGCAATACAAGTTGCCTTCGTCATAACATGGTATCAGGAGCCTTCTCTAGGGCTTTTTGGATTTATTTTCCCCATTGCTTTGTCTCTGCAGTCGATCGATCTCTTCTTTCTATAGAATCGAGCTTATCCCTTCTCTAGCAATTGCACGTTCCAGTCTCTTTCTCCCAATCAATCTCCGCCACCCCCAACATTGATTGATCTTTCGCCGCTGCTCTGCCCTCTAACTGCTGCCACTACTCTATTCATCACCGGGCCGCGTCTTCTCCACTATGACCTTCTATCTAGAGAAGAAAACTTGGTTCGGATGCTCCAGAAACCTTCCACTTGGAAGGTCCGGAGGCTCAACATTTAGCGAAAACAAAACCACCAGCTCCTTCGGAGGCTTCGAATAGAACTCACTCGGAGTGTCTGGACATGTTCAATGCAGAGGAACAGAACTCACTCGCACCGATGGGCCCGCTCCACCTCCAACGAAGTCTGAAGGGAGTCTGCACGCCTCGCAGTTGCCGCCAAGCACGTGTTGAGCTCTGCGTTCTCCCGGCGTAACCCGTCGAGAAGCACCTCCGCCTCGGCCTTCGCCTTCTCAGCATTGTGCAGCGCCGTCACGACCCGCCCCCGAGCGGCCCACGCGCATGACACCTGCTCCACCGCGAACAAACCCTGTGTCATGAAGAACAACATGAGTCAGACAAACAAGCCCGCACAAGCACGCAACCGAGGCGCCAAGACATCTCTTACCTTTAAGAGGAAAGACCGAGCCGCATCACATGTCTGGCCAACGGTCAATCCCTAGAACACGGTCTCTAGGTCGTCAACAGCAACCCGCTCTGTGACCTCCTGGTAGAACCCCGCCTCCGCTACGGTGTCGGTGAAGTGCAAGAGAGTGAGGCGCCCCGCCAGGCAAAGCGCGCTCACCACCCTAGAGGGAACGCTATCTCTAGTAATTGTCGGGAGCGCCGCGAGAGAGTGTACCGAGTGCGAATCAGAGTCGGGGGCCTCGGACACCCAGAACAGCGCCAACTCCTCGTCGCTCCCCGACGCCTCGGCCGGGGCAGCCACCACGCTAACAACCCGAGGCGAGAGGATGATTAGGTCATCGTCGGAGTCGGGGTGAAGCCCCCCCGGGGAAGGTATCGCAACACGCACGTCACGGCCCCCCCAGCGCTGCCTCAAGCTCACTAACGAGAGTGTCCACTCCTACCTCGGTCTCGGTCTGCGCCTCCGCCGCGTCACCCGTGTCGCCTTCATCGTCCTCCGGCGGGGACTCGCCATCCCACCCGGTACCGACAGGGGGGGCGCTGAAGAGGCCCTTTCTGATCCCGGGTCCCAAGCGGGGGAGGACTGGGGTAGTGTCACACCCTATTCTTCATAATCTTGCTTACCGGCATAACCGTAGATGCGTTAGGCATAATTTAAGTAGCATGCATCTTGTATACCTGACACCGCCACATACGCACCCTTCCCGTCTAAACCCTAACCCGAGAAAACCCTAGACCCACACACACGCAGTAAACCCTAAACCGCTTACGACAACTCATCCCGGAGTCTACCTAAGCAAGGGAGGGAGAATCCAGGAGACCTGCTATACTCCCCTCCACCCTACCGTGTCCCGGAACCCTTCCCCCTATTTAATTCCACTTCCGACTAAACCCCAATCACAACGCCGGTCACTCCCCGACCTTTCCATAAATTCCGAGTGTTCAATAGCATGAGCACGCCCAATTCAGAAATCCCGAGCGGCAGCCATCGAACACCTTTGTAAGGATTAGTTTACGCATGAAATGTTGAGTAAAGGTAGCAAAGTCAGGTCACGTTCAGCTCCAGGAACTTCTCCTTGATATTTCCATTAGGCATGAGCCCTCCCTGCACCCATTCCTTGTCCACTACCTCCTAACTCCATTCTTGATGCAACAAGTCAAGCTGCAGAGTCCACCTCGGTACCCTAGCATGTCCAGCACTGCAACTCCCCTACTCTCTCACGTCCCATCACCTCCAGTGGAGTTCATGCCATGCCAAGCACTATCAGCCAAGATGCTGCACCTCCGTCAGTTCAGACAAGTTTCCCAATGCCACTATAGCTCCCGAACACCTAATCTAGCAGCCCTGGCACCATTGCCACGCCCACGCACAGCCAAGCAGGCCTGGACGCCGATGCCACTCGGCATGCGCGTGGCCGCGCTCCGGCACTGCCCCGTGCCAGCTGCCTTTGTCAAAGCCGCGACGCCCGTCGTCCAGAGCCCCGGCCATCGCGCCACGGCGCTAGCTCGATTCACAGCCCGGCTGCCCTGCCTTGCTTCCCCGGAGCTGTCCCATCCGCATGACCGAGCCCTGCCTCAAAGCCATGCCGCTCGCCGCCGCTCGCGTCGTCCAACTCACCGAGAACACCGGCCGGTGCGCCACCTCCCTCTTTGACCCGTCGCCTCACCGACGTCCAGCTCATCGCCTCTGCAGAGCCTCGGGGGAGCTCCCCGCTGCACCTCGGGAGCAACCGCCGCGAAGCCCGACGCCAAAGCCGCGCCGCCCGCTGATACCTCGCCGCACCGAGCGCCAACTCGACGCGCCGCTCGCCGTCTCAGCACCGCCCAAGCCACCAAGTAGTGCCACGACCGTCCCTTCCCTCCTGCCACCTCGGCCTCGCCCCGGATTTGTCCCAACGCCGAGCTGCAGAGCCGCCAGCTCAATCCGCCGCTCCCGCCTATAAATAGGCCACCCGAGCGCCTCCCTCAAGCAGGCCATCCCCAAGCATCCCATCTACAAGCCAGTACTCCTCCACCCTCACCCCAGCAACCGCAGTCGAGCCCTGGTCATCACCGGAGTTTTTCCCCAAACAGAGCTCGCAACCTTCCTCTCTGTTCCGCACCAATCCGAACCGCCCCAGGTAGCCGAGCCAAGCCCCCTGGCCGAGGAGCGCCAAGCCGGTCGCTCTCTTCTCCCTGGAGCCCCCTTCCCCTCCGGTTAGTAGCTCGCCGCCGGGAGCCGTTGCCCAGCTGCCGCCGCCGCCGAGTGCAATAAGGAAGGGAGGTAAGAGCTAATGCCGCCTCGGGCCCAATTGGCCGTTTAATCCCAGCAGCCACGCCCCACCATTTTACGCTTTGTAGTATAGGAGGCGCGATCAGCTCTGGGCAGAAGGCGTAAAGCCAATTTAAACCGGTTCCTATACATGTTAGGCTCTCTGGTTCATCGATTGAAGCCTATTCAAATTTATTTTGCATATGCAGTTCTAGTTCTGAAATCTTCAGAAGATACCCTAGTTCTTGTATTCACAAAGTTGCAAAGTTAAATTAGTTTCAAGGTTTTAACAGTAGGGATTGAGTTAGGACATTAGTTCTAAATTCTTTAAATCCACACATGCCTTATACATGTAGAACTTCAGTATGATCAGATTAAACCTTTGCACTATCCGCACATTGAAGTAACCCTAAAACCATGAATCCATAAGAACAATAGCTTTGAGCATGCAACCCTAAGGACACGAGTTTTTCCTATCTGATTAGAAACCATCGTCATTTCATGTGACCTTTTTGCATGTTCTTGGATTTTTATTTGGAGTTGATTCGCTTGCTTCTTATTCGCCGATCTTTTCGACGTATAGTTAACGGAGTGCCGTACGTGCCGCGAGAGGATCCGACGTCACCTTCACGCCAAGAACAGGAACAGGACCCGGAGCTGCCAGGCAAGCTTCCCCTCCTTGAACATGTCGAATCCTATATTTGCTACGTCTAATTATTTTGTTTGCAAAATCTTGCATGCTAATTTATTATCACTGATATTTTATGTTAGTGAAGTTATACCGAATAGATGCATATGCCCTAGGTTTGAAATCCATCCTTTGTAACCCTAGGTCTAGTTAGTCGGCCGAAATCGGCCGGCAAGGTAGTAGGAATATAAGCAGTAGCTGTGCTTAGACCTGCTCTAGTTAAAACAAGTTTTACAAAAGTGCGGGAGGGATATGGGATCAAAACCTCGGCTTGTTTATACATGCCGAGGAAATCTTTTAAAAGGAAATATTTGTGAAAACCCCACATGAAATGATGAAGGATTTTGAATTCGGGCGGGAATGCTAAGGGTGTTATGAGGATGTAGAGTAGCCGGATGCTACTTGCGGAAGGAATGGTCGGGTAGCCGGTTGCTACCCGTGGAGTTGGTTGGTTATGGAGTCCCGCTCGAATCGGTTAAGGACCGAACCTAAGTGCCGCTGAATCAGTTCCCCCACCGTACGTCCACATGTCCTTTATGGGAAGGACTGGACCTGGTACCTCGTCTAATGCCGGAGCCCGGAATCGTGGGAAGTTAGGTTGAAGTGCTAGTGGATCCGGAAATCCCTAGAGGATCTCCACGGGACTGAGTAGGGGGAAAGCTCTTCATGGGTCTCACCGTATTGTGAGGGAAAAGCTCAGTAGAGTCCTACAAGGTACGTGGAACATGGTCCGACACAAAGGGGGAGAGTCCCATTTCTGTCAATTGAGAGGCAGAGGGTCGGGTAGTCCTCCTAGCGAGACCGGCTCTGGCGTGAACACGGGAGAAGGGTCTCGTTGTAATAGCCCTGCCAATACACCTTATGCGGTGTATCGTTAGCGCTCGGCATTAAGGGTGAATTACATCTTGTGGGTAAAGCCGTACCACCTCTGCAGAGGGTTAAAACTATTCGAATAGCCGCGTCCTCGGTCATGGACATGAACTGGTAAGGCCACACACTGGTTAGAATATGTTTTGGTTGTGAAAGCTGAAAAAGGGATTAAGGACGTGGGCATGATGTGTCCACAGGGTGCAATTTACGCTACCCGGATTGGTAGCTAGGAATTGCTGAAGGAAAGGCTAGTTACACTACCGGGGTAGTGTGAGCGGAAGCCGAAAGGGTATGCGGTGATGAGCGCGGCTATCCCGCGGAGGAGATAAAAGAGGTAGTCGGGACTACCTCGGATGATGAGGCATTACATTGGGACCTTTGTTTTACAAAATTCGCTTTTAATCTATTATTGTTATTTACAATAAAGACTTACATTTCCGCACAACATGAAACCTAGGTTAGAGCTCCCCTTTGAAATATCCCTTTGCATGAACTACGCCGTATTATTTCCCCGAGGGAAAAAGCTTGCGAGTACATTCAATGTACTCACCTGGCTTGTTGATTTGGCCAGATGAAGAAGAAGAGTGGCGCTCTGAGGACGATGTCAGCGACCACGAAGGCTAGGGCGTTCTCCCCAGTCAGTTGCCTGTGGATGGGCATATTGATGGGTTAATAACTGCGCTTTGCTATTTTCCGCTGCTACTTTTATTCGGCCAAGCGGCCATGTTGTTGAATAAAGACCATAATGGCATATTTATGTAAAATACTCGGTATTGTATGTGAATGCTATCAAGTTCTTGTGTGTACCGACTACTGATCCAGGGATCGGTACAGTAAACACGGGAGACGTATCCGGCCCTAAAACCGGGTACGCCACAGGTAGCGGAATCTTCGAATGCAAGATCGTCTCGCACGACGGCACCGAGAGCCACGCTGTCTCGGACTCGGGAGTAGATGAAGTGGCGGACGAGCCTGACTTGTCCACACAGGAGCCTGACGCCCGCTTCGAGGAAGGGGCCTCCCCCGCCTCGCCGTCTCGCGGACGTTTGGAGCTCCCCACACGCATTTCCTCACAAGTCAAGGGCCTGGGACGTGCGGGCACCTCCAGCTTGTAGTACGTGCACCCCCTATTCTCCCGGCTCTCGTGAATCGAGTTGAGCAGCGTCCACTCCCTCACGATGAGTCATCCCAAGAGCTCCGACGCTGCGTCCTTGGCGTGACAGACCCGACACCTATCACAAAGCGAATGAGGATGTGAAGCTAACAAAAAAATATGTGGAAGAGCTTGGAATTAAAGCGAGGAAGTCATACCCTCTCGAGGGGGACAACGCTGAAAAGCACACCCGCTCGCCCTACCCTTGAGGGGCAAGGAACGAGCTCCAAGTCCCACGCCGTGGAGAGTGGGTCAATCCCCAACAAACAGTACTCCTCGATGAGGTCGTGCATCCCAAACCGGCGCGACATGCGCCCGAGCTCCTTGATCCGGGTCGTCTCCGTGCTGGACAGGTCAACAGGCACTGCACTGCTCACCTGAAAGGAGTCGGAGGCGCGGGTGAACATCTTCTCGTCATCGTGGATGAAGAACCATGCCCTCTCCCAATCGCCCCATTGCCCCTTGGACGCTTGGGCTGGGTAGTCAACAGGAAGGCCCTTCCGCGGCGCGCGCTTCCTGAAGCTCAAGGCTCCAAAGTGAGAAAGAAAGTCGCCACTCTTCATCTCGAGAAGGGTGGTCGAGACCACAGGCTCGTAGAACCAAGCGAAGAGTCGCGGGGTGGCCTTCATCTGCATGGTCCTCAACGCCCACTCAAAGACTGCTAGCTTCACGAACACCGATGGGTGAAGATTGGAAACCACGACTTTGTAGTACTCCAGGAGGTCGTAGAAGAACTCGCACGCTGGCAAGCAAAGCCCAGCATCAAACTACGCGGCGAAGACGACGACGCCACTACCGTCGCAGCTGGCTCGCCTCGCACCCACTGGAGGGACCAAGCCTGGGCACTCCTTCCCCGGAGTAGCAGCGGGAAGCTTGCCGGCCCGCACCAAACCGTCAATCAACTCTTGATCAGCGGTGGAGCGCCCAAGCCACGAAGTGTACTTCATCCCCTCGACGGACTTCTCCTTAGCCATCACCCCCTGAGTACACGAGCGAGGACGAAAGGATAGCGTTACCGCGCCGGCAGTAACTAGCAAAAACATGGCGCCAAGTGTGTAGGGATGTAAAAGGCAAAGGAGCGGACATCGCAGTCATCAACCAACGAGTACCTCGCTGCGCCGCTGCATGGGCACGACGTCCGTCGCTATGATGAGGTGTCTGGAGCTGCACGGCACGTCAAGCCCGGGGGTCCTGTGTTGAGCCCTCGAGAGTGCCCGCTCGACCGCCTCACGATCCGGTCGCCGCCTCATATCACGGTGGGGCTGAACGCCTAGTCGCTCCGCGGCCTTGGTGAGAAAAGTCGTCCCTGTCCCGCTCGCTCCTTTGCTGCTCCCGAGGTGAAGACCTCGAAGACTGTCTGCGTCGAACGGGGCTACGGCCGACACGGCGAG
The DNA here is from genome assembly GCA_019208055.1 of Stipa capillata. Classification (NCBI taxonomy): domain Eukaryota; kingdom Viridiplantae; phylum Streptophyta; class Magnoliopsida; order Poales; family Poaceae; genus Stipa; species Stipa capillata. The sequence goes on along the minus strand of JAGXJF010005166.1, from coordinate 276,151 downwards.
CCCCGTTACCGCCCGCGCGTCGCGCCGCCTCGCTCCCCACGGCCTGAACGGGGGCCTCGCCAGCGCGCCCTCCACGTTGCCCTAGAATGTCATGGGGGTCTTGAGTGAACGGGACCACGGTCGCTGCGACGCGATCGCTGCGATGGGTCCCGTCACTGTCTCCTCTCCAGCGCACGCTCCACGTAGCCCCGGAATGTCACGGGGGTCTTGAGTGAACGAGACCGCGGTCGATGCGACACGGTCGCTACGACGGGACCCGTCACTATCTCCTCGCCAATCGGTCCTAGATATCGCAAGTCAGAGAGAGGCAAAAGCTGGTGAACCTGTTAAGTCCCTGCAAGAGAAAGTGAACAGACATGGGAACAAGAAATCATCCTGCGGGACACGCCGCACCTAGAAACAAAAGCATGCACAGACACAACATCGCCACGGCATTTACAAACACGTCTCGCCAACCACGCTAAAGGGACGAGTACGGCAACGAGGACACATACGCGCGGCGTTGACCAGACTACATCGCTCAGCTCGAATTGTACAGACATGGCAAAAAGCAAGAAAAAGGAAGGAGCGTCTACACGTGCGACGACGTGCATCTCTTATATCGCCTACCCAAGACACCGCTATGACTCATTTACGAGAAGCATGACTGATGCACGACAATACAAAAATACAGTAGCAATCCATTGTTCGAAATAAGTAAACATTACGACAACGACCCGCCAGAGGAAGAACACGGTGACAGTTCATTCTACATCTAGTCCCTCTCATACAGGATGCGCGGCGAGAACTCCCCTCATGCCGCGACGCAGCCACCCGATACCCCATACATCACACGCGCCACGGTGAGCAGTTGACTCAAACAAAGATATGCGCGAGCCAGAATTGTCACCCTTGGAGCGTAAAGGACGCGGCAACGTGGCGTGGAGATGTAGCGGCGCCACTTCTGACCTGCAAAAATGGAGACACGAGAGGGCGGCCACCCAGGCAACAGGAGGCGACAGCGCGGGCCCACGGGGCAGCAGCGGCCTAGCCCACGTGCGGCGGTGGCGTGAGCTCGGCGCTAGCTCCCGCAACGGCGGTGGCAAGCGGCGGCTCCCCCCTGGCGGCTCGAGCGACGGCCCACGAGTTGACTCGACCCGGCAACCGCAGAGGCCACGGCGACCAAGGAGGCGCGGGCGCTCCCCCAGGCGGCTCGGCCAGTGGCCCACGAAGTGGCACGACCGAGCGGCCACGGAGGCCACGACGACCGTGGCGGGTGGTGGCGACCGTGGCAGGCGGCGGCGGCCGAGAAGTGGCGGGTGACGGTGGCCGCGCGGACGGCGGCGCCCGAGAGGCAGCGGCGGCGGCGACCACGCAGCAGAAGGTGGCGCACGGCTACGGTGGAGGCGGCGGCCCGAGTGGCGCTGGCAGCGGGGATCGGAGCTGCGGAGGCGGCGGCCCGAGCGGCGCTGGTGGCGGGGAACGAAGCGCCGGCGGCGGCTTCAGTAGGTGGGCGGCGGCGGCGCGGGTGGCATGAGGGGCGGCGAGGAGAAGGCCCCAAGGAGCGCGCGGGGCTTTATAGCCGCCGCCCCAGGTGACTTAGCCGGCCCAGCAAGGGCCCGTTAGGGCGTTCAGCCAGGCGCAGTAAAGAGGAAAAAAAAGGAGAAAGAAGAAAAGGAGAGAAAGAAAAAGAAAGAAGAGAAAAAAAGGGGGGAAAAGAAAAAAAAAGAAGAAAATCCTAGAGCTCTATATAATGCCATGCCAAATATGTGCAGCCACTCAGCAAGAATTTGAAGTCTATGAAATTGCGAAGCAATTACTGTTCTTTGAGCCCTATATAAAGTACGTACTCAACCCACACTACTTATGCATCGAGCAAGAGTTCAATCAAAAGCCTCACATTGCACAAGAGCAAGGTGGCAACTGGCAAGTAGCCAACTAAGCATGGCTAACACAAAGCTACTAGCCATGCTTGCTCTCTTGCAGGTCCTGTCCCTCCATATCCATGGCGTCTCAGCGTCCGCGGTCAGCAAGCACAAGCCAAAGCCCAGTGGCGGCCGCTGCCATATCAGCGGCTTCCTCCACGGCAAGGCCGGCAAGTGCAACAAGGAGAACGGCTCCGACTGTTGCGTCCCCGGCCACCGCTACCCGCAGTTCAGGTGCTCGCCCAAGGTGTCCGCCAAGACGACGGCAACCCTGACGCTTAACAGCTTCGCCCGCGGGGGCGATGGTGGCGGACCGTCGTTCTGCGACAACCATTTCCACGGGGACAGTGAGCTGGTGGTGGCGCTGTCCACTGGGTGGCTGCAGCTCGACGGCATGCGACGGTGCAACAAGATGATCCGCATTCACGGGAACGGGCGGTCCGTGCTGGCCAAGGTCGTCGATGAGTGCGACTCGGTGAACGGCTGTGACGAGGAGCACAACTTCGAGCCACCGTGCGCGAACAACATCGTGGACGGGTCGCCGGCGGTGTGGAAGGCGCTGGGGCTCAACGAGCACATGGGAGAGTTCAAGATCACTTGGTCTGATGTGTGAGCTGAGGCATGGCGACATCACGCTATTCTACAGTTAGAGGTACACACATAGGAAACTGTGTGCTCCTCACTTATATAAAGCAAAAAGTATGTGTGATGCTACTCTTGCTGACGGAGCAGCTGCTAAATAAGCCTGTTGGGAAGAGGTCCTGCGCTACTCGGTTTCGACGTTTTTTGTACTTAGAGGAGATCAGCGCAGCACCAACCTCATCGCGATGTCAAGACCGCTCAATGCCAACTCCGTGACAACACCGACCTCGTCGTGACGCCAAGACCGCTCAGTACCGACTCCGCGACTACATCAAGTCTGTTACCACGCCAAGACCGCTCAATGCCGAGTCCGTGACAGCAACAAGTTCGTGCATGACGGGCGAGACCCACGGGATATTCCCAGAATATTCCGGATGAAAAGACCTACACGCCCCAAGGGCATTAGTACATCTAGGGGCATAATTGTAAAATACCTGAGGGCATTCCTGTAATCTCCCCTACCCCTCCATTCTCCCTATAAATAGAGGAACACCCCTTCCATTTGGGGGATCCAAAAAAATTCAGAAACACTAGTTTGCTTGCAGCTCCTCCTTTCCTCTAGTTTGCAATACCGCAGCGGGTTCCTCACGACGTAGTTTCCCGTGCAACCCTTGTAGGTCCGTGAAGCCATACAGGGATGCCATAAGTTTACTGTCTAGCCTCGTTGCTACGACAAAGCCATTTCTTGATATTTGCCATTACAACCAAAATCATGTACTTGTTGTTTTCCCGTTATTATGGGTGCTACTACTATATTTCCCTTGGTTTGCTCAACAAAATAATGCACCAGTATATTATATGTTACCAACTTGGTAATGGCATTTCCCTCAAAAAAAAACTTGGTAATGGCATTGTGATCTTATGCGGTGCAAGGCAATTTATTTTTCAGCTGTTTGAATAGTTCAGCTAGTTGAAACATCTTCAAAGAAAATCACACAACGGCAGACCAAATTTTAGGTATATACATCTGTATAAATAATAGGTAAAATTTACGATATCTCCTTCATTTAGGGATAGAAATTTACATCTATATAAAAAATAAGGACGTGACATCTCCTTCGCTATGAGGATAGAAATTATTGAAAAGTGATCCGAATTCAGTTACCGTATTAGATATGGCATCGACTCATACTAGACGTAGCATCATACGGTGTGAGCATTCGCGCTGGTACCGGCATAACTGAGTATAACTTATTGTCTATAGTTACATAATTAGATATGAGAGAGAGCTAACTTGATTAGTACATTAGATAGCATGTTGTCTCGTGCATTGTAATACTCCTTTCATATAATGAGATTATGTCTTCGTGTGTCCGTGATTTTTCTTGTAAAGATCTTTTATGTAAAATTTTTTATCTCTTATCTCTAGATCAATCTTTAATATCACAATAAGTAGTAATAGAGCAAGATTACGACATTCTATCCAGATAAAAAAAAGAAACTGTTGACGCGGTCGCTCAGGGCGAAGGATTGCGCATCGTATCTCCGTCAACTCGTCGAGAAATCATCCGCGTCATCACGTACTCGGCGATTCCACTCGTCTCCGTTCCGTCACATGTTGCCGCTCGGAGTCAGAGCAGGCGTCGGCTTTCGGTCAAGTCGAGTCCGAAGCAAATCGCGGAGGAGCAACAGGTACTATTAAACCTTGAGCCGAGAGCAGCAGATCGAAACCCAAAGCGATCAATCGGAAGCACCCAAGCGAAAGATAGCATCAAGTCCCGAGACAAGATATCGATCAGAAGACGTGAGGAAATAAATCACAGGAGATCAAGAGTAGACATCGTCACGTGAACATACAAGATCAAATCCATCTCCAAATTGCTACGTCCACCAAACCGTGGTCACCAGGGAAGTTTCATCTACTCAAATTTCTTTGCTTCGTTCAAATTAATTCTACCAGCGTTCTGATCTGGATTGCTATTTGCACCCTACAAGCGTACCAGGTCAAGCGCCGGCTCACGCAACAACAGCATCGATCCACGACTCCCTCAAAAACTACTAGAGTGCCAAACGAGGGTTTCATCTATTCAATAATGACTCTGAGCAAAGGTAGATATAGACAATTTTTATCGGCTTCTACCTTGACTCTGTTATGAGCGTTGACCCATGCTATACCCTAGCAACTATTTCAGCGCCAGTTCTACAAGTCATCGTTCCGCACCATCTCTATCGATGATTTGCCACCTTAGTTGATCATCGTTTAATTAGCAATTATTGATTTGCTTTCATTCGAGGTGGAGTTTCAGGCCACAGTGCCAACTTTGGCGATTTCATTGCGGCAACTATTTTTGGCATTTTCTATGATGATCATTTGTCTTCTTTGGGTTATAACACGTGGAGTCTCAAGGTATAATTAGTTTATTTATGACTATTGAATTTCCACTCAAGATATTGGGTTGCTTTCGTACTTTCAAGTTGAGGAGGTATTTTCAAGTCAACCTGTTGGTAGCCAACATATACTCTTTCAAGTTTAGTTGTTTTGCATGTGAAGATTTTGCTCCAACTTAAGTTCGGCATAAGGAATTATATGCAAGGAGGAGTATGTTTTTGCATAGATACTACAACATTTAGTACTGCTCTAATACGCCCCAGTTGTCTTTGCTCAATCAAAGGGGTCTAGTGCAAAGTTTGTTTCTACTCCATTAGGACAAAACCCATTAGGGGGCACTAGATGCACTTTCAATCTCCCCCTTTTTGGTGATTGATGACAACACGATTAAAACTTCAAATTGGATATAAAAGGTTTGTGTTTTGAGTTTCATGATGTAGAGATAGCTCCCCCTAAATATGTGCACTATTTGAAAATAGTTTTGAATGCAAGTGCACATTTTTGAGGAATTTTGAGGAGCTTCCCCTACATCTTGGAACTCGTGGGAATGCATTGTATAAGATAAACATTAATAGCACAGTGCACAAGAGATGATCATTAGAGATATAAACATGCATATAATAAATAATTAAACTGAGCATATCTAAGAAAAGTATCAAACACAAAGATCACCAAATAGAGTTTACAAACCAATACAAGAATTATCGAATAAAAGGCAAGGTTTGTAACTCTTCTATCCTAGAAAGATTTTCTTCACGCTCCCCCTTTCTTCTTTCTTCAACTTCCCTTTTTAATCTTTTAATCTCTCCCCCTTTGGTATCAATGGACCAAAAAGGCTTAAGCAGATGGAGGAGCACCAGATGCTGAGGCATGATGGGAGGCTTGAGGAGCTGGAGCTGAGGCTTGTGCTGGGGCCTTAGATGGTGATGTAGCAGTGTCTTCAGGCTGGACAGTGGAAATGGAGGTACTTGGAGTGACTCTATAATGCACGGAAGAGAGTGACTGAGCACACCAGGGATAAGTTTCTTTGATACCCTGTGCTGCCAATTCTTCTTCAGGATAGTATTTTTTTAGAAGCACCCAAGATCTCCTTAGGGTTTCCCTGTCAGCTGTTTGGGACACCATGGCCATGTTGTATAGAGCATTTAGATCATGCCTGACTAGCTTTTGTTCTTTCCTCATTTGATGTATTTCCTGAAGAATTTGATCAATCTTGAAGGTTTCTTCAGGCTTTTGCACTTCAGGTGATTGAGGTTGGCTTTCCGAATGATAAAACTGAGGATCATCACTAGCCATTGGCTCTCTTTCTTCGCGTGCCTGGGGTGCAGAGGGCTAGGGAGGTGGGGAAGGAACAGCAGCAGGTTGCTTGCCTTTGCCCTTGACTTGAGCTGCTTTCTTCACTAGATCTTCATATTGAGAGGGTGTGAACTTGGTGTGAGTGGAGTCACAGTGGAAAGCAATATCAGTTTTGTTCAGGAGGAATTTCATCAAGTAAGGAGCATAGGACAGCTGCTTGATATGGTCTGCAATAGCCTCTGACATAAAATGTCCAAAGAAATCTACCAGGTTGAAGGGGACATGAGTCATAATCTTTAGAAGAAGGTTCCTTGCTCTATGATGGATTTCATCTTGGTTCTCTTTCTTGGGAGCAAGGGTCTTCCTCAGAATCTTGATGACAGTATTGGCAGGATAAGTGAAATATGCAGTCTTGCCAAGCACACAGTCTCTGTCTTCACGATACAAAGACTTCAGTCCTTCCTTAGGTAGAATGTCTTTGTCATGAATTTTGACGTCTTCAGAGTTTATGTCCATGCCAAGCCCTATCCTTGCAACAAATTCTTCAAAGGTGGCTTCGTATTTGGAATGCACTGTCATCCATTCAAGCTTCCAGGTATTTGAGTGAGAGTCACTTCCTGAGATATAGAGAGTAGCATAGAATTGAAGAATGAGCTCTTCATTCCAATCCTGCCTGAAGGTTATGAATTCTTCAATTCCCACTTGTCTTAGGGCATCCAGGACAGGTGCAAAGCATCTGTGCTTCTCAAGGTATGCTAGGTCAACATATTGATGTTTGAAGATTCTATTCTTCTTGAAGAGTGTTGTCTGATAGAAATCTTGTTGAGTCCTAGCCCAAAACCTTGGGTCAGATGCATCTCTGGCATACTCATAGGGATTGAAGTCCCATCTAATTTCTCTTAGTTCTTCATTTGTCATCTTGTTGTGTTCAACAACAGGTTGAGGACTTCGGCCTTGATTAGGAATCCTCTGAGTTGGGGCAAGCACCACTAAGGTGGCATTGACTTTAATATTTTGTTGCTCCCTCAGTTCTAGATCATCTTCATCCATATGAACTCTGACTTTCTTCAGAGCTGATCTTGTCCTTTGACTTGGCCTGGGTGGCAACTTGTCACCCTTTTTCTGCTTAGCTGCCTTCTTTTTCTTCTCAGCAGGGGCAGCTGGTCTAGGAGTTACATATTGTTTCCTATTCCTTCTTTCATATTGAGGAATAGGGTCCTGTTCTTCAGGAGCATCAGCTTCAGCAGCAGCAGCAGGTTCTTCAATGATTTCTTCAGGCTGAGCTGCTGGTTGTTCAAGGACTTCTTCTGGCTGAGCTGATGATTCTTCAGCCTGTTGTTCAGCTTGAATAGTTGGTTCTTCAATGTGTTTTTCAGGCTGTGTGGTAGGTTCCTCAATAGATGGAGCTGCTGTTGTTACTTCAGGAACCTTTGAGCTCTCTGTAGGTTGCTCTTCTTGAGCTTTAGCCTGTGGCTTATTCTGAGCTGCAGGTTCTTCAACCTGAGTAGCTGGACCTTCTAGAGCTGGTGTCCTCACAGGACTTACATGTGGTGAGGAGGGCCTCACAGGGGAGCTAGCAGCTCTTGGATGTGAAGAAGTTTGAGGTTCCCTGATCACAAACCCTGTAAGCTGAGGATTTGCTTTTCTTAATTTAGCAGCCTTCTTATCTGCTTTCTTCTTTCTGACTCCTGCAAGTGCTGCAGCTTTGGTCAACTCTTGGCCTTTTTCTTCTTCAGCACCTTGCTCTGCTACAAGAGCTTTGAATCTTGTAAAGCTTTCTTTGCTCTTTGAGGTAGCAGCTTTGAGTTTCTTCATTTCAGCTTCTCTTCTTGCCTTCTCTTTTTGAAAGGCTTCCAGCTTAGCCTAACTTTTTCTAGCATCAGCATAAATTTTTAGTCTCTCTTGGACTAGTGCTTCCTTTCTGGCCATTTCTTCAGGGGTGATAATAGCCACTGTGCCAGCTTGAGCTTGTTTAGCAGCTCTCTCTTTGGCTTCTAATTCTCTGCCAAGCTTTTGTGCTTTAGCTGCTTCTCAGTCTTCCTCTGCCTTTTTCATTTTTAATGCAGCCCTTAGCCCTATTGGGATGTTCTCTTCAATATTTGAATCTGAAGGAGCTGCTTGGGGTCAGTTGGCTTAAGGAATGAAGACTTTTGAGGAGTGAGAGTTCTGCTCTCTCTCACTTTGGTAACTGCTTTCCTCACCTTTTGAGGACGAGGAGATTACTCTTTCTGAGGAATGGATTGGGAAGCTCTAGGGGCTTCCTTCCTCTTCTTGACTTCTTCAAGACTTGCAGCAGTTGGTCCTTTGGATCTAGCAGGGGCCTTCTTGGCAACCTTTTCTTCAAAGATCTTTTTCTAGTAAGCAGTCACATATTGACCAGCTTTTTCTTGTTTTTCCCAATATCTTCTAATCTTCTGATGCCTGTGTTTTCTTTCCATGGCAGTTTCTCTGGGAGGAGTACTCATTTTTAATTCTTTAGGCACTTCATATGCCATGTTCTGCAACTTTCTTTGGCCTGAGGTTGCTGAGGACCCAGCTTGAGTCCTTGACCTTTTTGGAGAAGGAGGAGAAAGTTCTCTAGAACTACTAGTGGCCCTGTCAGGATCACTGTCACTGACTTGAATGTCATAGTTCTGCTCAGCATTTGAATCACTTTGATCTGAACTCATATTGACTCCTGTGAAGCATAAGGGATACGAAGAGAAAAGATAAGATCACAAATGCACTCAACAGACACAGTTTTGAAGAAAAATAATTTTTAGCTGAAGAATTGGTGGTTTCTTCAAAGTCGGTACGACCGGTTTCACTTCCGGAAGTGCCAGGCTTGTGCTTCAGCATTGCAGAGCACAAACTCGGAACTACCGGTTTGAAATCGGTAATGCCGAGATTTGTTGAAGAACAAACCGTTCAATTCAATAGGCGCAGAATGAGGGAAATCTAAAAATGGCGCCTAAAATCCTAAGAAATTTTGATTTGATAGGTGAGAAGATCTCAGATTGAGAATGTACCCTGAGATTGAACTCGCGCGACCGAGGAATTTGAAGAGAGGGTTGCGGATTCCAAGCCGTGCCCTAACTCGGTGCGGCAGCGGGAAGTCCGAGCATCGAAACCGATGTTTCCGGCGAGTCGGATGAAGAACAGCGGCGGCGCTGAGGTTTTTAGGGTTTTCTGTGGAAGTTCAAGCGACGCGGAGGAGAAAAATTGGTCTATTTATAGCAAAGGGTTCTCGGAAAAACCGGAGATGCGGTTCGCGAAGAAACCAGATCTGCCGTTGAGAGTCCTCAAACTCGGTGATGCCGAAGAAAATCTCGGTAGCATCGGAATTGAGTACTGGAGGACGACTCAAAACTCTTCACAGATTTCAGAGTCACAACAGAGATGATTCTCGGTTATGCCAGGATTTGAAAACCGGAATGACCGAAGAATCATTTCAAAGAAGAAACTGACTCTAGGGTTTCATCTCGGAAGCACCGGAAGAAAAATCGGTGATGCCGAGAATGGTTTTAACAATGCACTTGTGAAGACTTAGCATGAACACTTAAGATACATTTAGATGGATCTGAGGTTAGGGTCCATTGTCATCCACTTAGAGAAATACCAGCTGAAGAAAATAAGCTATAAGTTGGATGATCATCAGGACTAAAATCAGGAATAAATAAGATCCATATCAAATGTGGTGGTTTGAAACCACCATGTATGAATATATTGATTTAGAACCACATATCAATTTTGTGAAGAGGGTTCTATGAATCATATTCATCAATAAGCACATATGTTTCTTTTCTCACATACTTGGATGTATATATTCATTGAGAGAACTGTACTTACCCCTAATGTGTTCACATCTAAAGCATCAACATCAAGTTACGATATGAACATGTAAGCATGGTTTCAAGTCAGGTTTCGAGAATCTAAGATATTTAGCTCACTCCGCAACTCGCAAAACCTATGCTCATCTAAGGGTTTTGTGAAGATATCTGCTAATTATTTATCCGTCCTCACGTGGCTAATAATAATATCACCTTTTGCAACATGATCCCTAATGAAGTGGTGACAGATGTCTATGTGTTTTGTGGGGGAATGTTGTACGGGGTTATTGGCTATCTTGATTGCGCTTTCGTTATCATACAAAAGAGGCACTTCTTTTATCATAATTCCATAATCCTTCAAAGTTTGCCTCATCCACAACAATTGAGCGCAACAAGAACCTGCGGATATATATTCAGCTTCGGCAGTGGATAGGGAAACCGAGTTTTGCTTTTTGGAAGACCAACTAACTAACGATCTACCAAGGAATTAGCATGTTCCGGAGGTGGACTTCCTATCAACCTTGTTTTCTACATAATCTGAGTCCGAATATCCAACAAGATTGAAACTAGCCCCTTTGGGATACCACAGCCCTAAGTTGAGAGTAAAGACCAAATATCGAAGAATTCTCTTTACGGCCGTGAGGTGACACTCCTTAGGAGCTGTTTAAAACCGTGCACACATGCAAATACTTAACATGATGTCGGGCCTAGATGCACAAAGATAAAGCAAGGAACCAATCATAGAACGGTATACCTTTTGATCAATGGATTTACCGTCTTCATTTAGATCGAGGTGGCTATTCGTTTGCATTGGAGTATGGATTCCTTTTGCTTTCTCTATGTCGAACTTCTTAAACATGTCCCTTATGTACTTCTCTTGGGAGATGAAGATTCTATTTTTGAGTTGCTTCACTTGAAGACCTAGGAAGAACTTCAACTCTCCCATCATGGACATCTCAAATTTCTCGGCCATCATTTCTCCGAACTCTTTGCTGGAATTGTGGTTAGTTGATCCAAAAATAATATCGTCCACATATATTTGGTATACAAAGAGTTCACCATCCATAATTTTGGTGAAAAGAGTACAATCAATTTTTTCAGTTTTGAATCCTTTAGTAAGTAGAAACTTCTTAAGACACTCATACCATGCTCTAGGAGCTTGTTTGAGTCCATATAGTGCCTTATGAAGTTTATATACGCTGTTTGGAAATTTTGGATCATCAAAATCGGGTGGTTGTTCAACATATACTAATTCTTCAATTTCACCATTTAGAAATACACTTTTAACATCCATTTGATATAATAAGATATTATGATGGTTTGCATATGCTAACAAGATTCTAATAGCTTCTAGTCTAACTACGGGTGCATAAGTCTCACCGAAGTCCAAACCTTCCACTTGCGTGTAGCCTTGGGCGACGAGACGTGCTTTGTTACGCACCAGTTGACCATCTTCATCTTGCTTGTTCCGAAACACCCATTTCGTTCCTATGACGTTGTGCTCCTTGGGGTTCGGTCTATCAACCAATGTCCACACTTTGTTGCATTCGAAGTTGTTCAGTTCTTCTTGCATCGCAATCACCCAATCTTCATCATCCATAGCTTCGTCGATCCTAGTTGGTTCCAAAGAGAAAACAAACGAGTAGTGCTCACAAAAATTTGAAAGTCTAGCACGTGAGCGGGTTTGTGGACCTTTGGATATGTCACTTATAATCTTGTCGACGGGATCACTGTCTTGAATCTATTTTGCAAGTCTTGGGTGATGTGGACCACTTTGAGCTTGAAGTCTTGTTTGAGCTTCATCTTCGGCATTTGCTTCATTGTCATCACTTCCCACTTGAGGTTCTTGACTTGAGAAGGATGGTGTGTCTTCTTGAGATGAAGCGCTTTCTTTGACTTCAACTGGCTTCACTTCCCCAATAGCCATATTCTTCAATGCTTCAGTGGGGACAAGTTTATCTACAACACTTGGCAGTTGCTCTACTTGGGAGCCATTAGTTTCATCGAATTACACATCCACCATTTCTTTAACTTTTCGTGTGAAGTTGTTGAAGACATGGTAAGTGTGCGAACTCGAGCCATAACCGAGAAAGAAACACTCGTGTGATTTTGGGGCAAATTTAGATGTGCGTTGCTTATCAAGAACATAGCATTTAGATTCAAATACACGAAAGTATGCAATGTTAGGTTTGTTACCGGTTAGTAGCTCATATGAGGTTTTTTTCATGAACTTGTGAAAATAGAGACGATTGATGGCATAGCATACGGTGTTGATGGCGTCCGTCCAAAATCGACTTGGCGTGTTGTATTCTTCAAGCATTGTGCGCACCATCTCAATTAGGGTTCTATTTTTCCTTTCAACAACACCTTTTTGTTGAGGCATGTAGGCGGCGGAGAACTCATGATCAATGCCTTCTTCATCAAAAAAGTCATCGACGTTGGTGTTTTTGAACTCCGTCCCGTTGTCGCTTCGCACCTTCTTGATCTTTAGTTCGAATTCATTTTGTGCTTTTCTTGCAAATATTTTGAAGCATTCTTGGGTCCTAGCTTTATCCTCAAGAAAATATACCAAGTGAATCTAGTAAAGTCATCGACAATGACAAGACCGTAAGCGTTACCTCCGAAGCTCTTGTAGATATTTGGACCAAATAAGTCCATGTGAAGTAGCTCGAGAGGATTTGTTGTTGTCATGACGGTCTTGGTGGGATGCTTCGACTTTACCTGCTTCCCATCTTGGCATGGACTACAAAGGTAATCATTTTCAAATGACACATTAGTAATTTCAAGGATATGCTTACATTTGACCAATTTATCTAGGTTCCTCATTCCTACGTGTCCAAGTCTTCGATGCCATAGCCATCCTTTTGAAGACTTTGCAATTAAGCATGTGGTAACTTGAGGACATTTAGAAAAGCCAATAAGATATAGATTGCCTTTTCTTACCCCTTTGAAGATCAAGGATTTATCATCACTTTTGAATACTTAGAAATCAATTTTAGTAAATAGTACATCAAGATCAAGATTGGTTAATTGTGCAATGGACATTAAATTGAATCCAAGGGACTTGACAAGCATAACATTGGCAATAGACTTGTCTTTGGATATAGCAACTTTACCTAGTCCCATTACCTTTCCTTTACCATTATCTCCAAATGTAATGCTTCGAGTAGGTGAAGTATTTGGCGTGAATTCATCAAACATGCTTTCGTCTCCGGTCATGTGATCAGTGCATCCACTATCAAGCACCCATTCTCGTCCTCCAGAGGCGTAGTTTCTTTTAGGTACCCATATCTTTTTGGGTCCATATTTGTTAGCGGTTGAGACACTGTTAGATGTCAAATACATTGGGTCTAAGGCTAGCGATGTGGTCTTTGCGTACCCAAATGATTTTGCAAGAAGCCACATCTCTACTCTTGTGCCAAACGTATTTGGCATACACTTTACCCTTTTGGGTTTTAGCTAATCTATAGTTGGCATCATAGTTAGCATGCATGGTGCATAATCTTTACGAGCATAGTCATTATAATGAGTAAGTTCGATATTCTTCCCTCTTCCAAGGACCCACTTGGTCTTGGGATATTGCTCAGGTCTCCATTTGGTTCCATCGGAGTTGTAGCTTGGGATGAAGCTTAACCTTTCTTTCTTCGAATTCATCGATTGCTTGCGAAGAAGCTCTCTCAGAGATTCACTTCCTTTGCAGCATTTGAAGAAACCGAACTTGAGGAGATTCTTCATCCTAGCATTCTCATTCATAATTGCTATGGTCTCCATAGATGGAGTGTTAGGAGAACAAGAGACCATAATAGCATTTGAAGATGAAGCATTTGAATGCATGTTGCTAGATGATGTAGATGGAGGCATGGCATTTGATGATGCAATACATTTTAAGCATGGAGAATTAAAACCTTCTTGATTCTCACTAATTTGTTTGGCGATGAGAGAATCGTTTTCGAATCTAAGTTTATCATGAGCCACTTTTAAAGACTCAAGATCTTACTTCTTGTTGAAGAAATCAACACCAAGCTTCTCATGATTCTCAACTAGTGATTCATGAGCCTTAGCAAGATCAAGGTGTTTTGACTTGAGTTTATTCAACTCACGAGTCAATTTCTTGTTTTTCTCCATCTCATCAACAAGCAAACTTTCTTGATTTTCAAGGATGATTTCTTGTTCCATAAGAGTTTTAGCAAGAGTCCTATAGCTAGGTTTTATATTTTCTAACTCATCACTCATAAGGTCATCATCACTATCATCATAGTTAAGAGATTTTAAAGTTACCTTGGACCCTTTAGCCATAAGGAATGTGGAAGACTCGTTGTCGCTTGGCATGTCAAAGATTGACCGTGCCTTGGTCGGTGAAGACCATGCGAGTCCCGCCATTCCTGTTTCAGAGTCCAAGGAAGAAGCTTCGGAGCTTGAAGAATCACTAGCGTTTGAATCCCACTCCTTGCGAAGGTAGGCTTTCGCCTTGTCCTTCCCAAAAGAGTCCCCAAACTGGCTAACCGGCTAGGAAATGCCAAATCTCCAATAGTAACAAGTTTGAACTCTAGGCTCGAATAAGCTCTTGCTTGGATGCTCAAATAGATCTCAGATCTCTCAAAGCTTTCCTCTCTCAAAATGGATCTCAAGGAGTCAAGAGAAAAGGGGAACACAGGTGTGAGAGAATGTCTTTTTGTGCAAAGTGTCCTACGGAGCCCGCAGGGGGTCAGGGACCATTTATAGCCGCAGCTCGGAAAAGAGTCGTTGGGCACAAAGATTCTTCTTCGGCACAACCGGAATACAAAACCGAAAGCACCGAGTTTCAAACCAACGGTCAGATCTGAGGAACTCAGATGCACAGCGGAAGTCTTCAACACAAAGTCGGTAGTTCCGAAAGGAACACGATCACATCGAAATTAAAGATTATACTCCGCAGAGTTACTTCCAGAAGCGATTCCCGGTAGTGCTGACTTTGAAGATGGTTAAACCGAGATTTGAAGTGTTGACACGTTCTTCTCCCACAGAGAAGAAACTCGGTCAAACCGGAAGCCAACTCGGTAACACAGCTTGTCAAATAGATCTAAGTCCAGAAGAGATTCTCAGTACCACCAGAAACAGAACCGGTAAAACCGAAGACAACACACATGGGACTTAGTCTAGGGCAACAGAAGACCTAAGTTCAGAAGAGATTCTCGGTGCAACTAGAAACGAAACCGGTAGAACCGAAGACATCAAGAATGGGACTTAGTCTGAGACAACATAAGACCTAAGTCCAGAAAGGATTCTCGGTACACCCGGAAACGAAACCGGTGAAACCGAAGACATCGAGAATGGGACTTAGTCTAAGACATCAGAAGCATATCCCGGAAGCACTGGTCTTTAAGAACGGAAATACCGGTTTTCAAAACATGAAACTAGGGCAAACCCTAAACGGCAGGGTTCCCTAACTCTCCGACATAGAGGCCATTCTCGGTAGCACCGAGTTGAAGACTGGTCATGCCGCAATTGAAGCTCTTCGAGGCTTGAGATGACTCAGTCTTCAAACCTCGCAACAGAGGCCAATCTCGGTACATCCGATTCTTCAAACCGGTATTACCGAAAATTACTGTCTGTGTCTTACAAAAAGATTTCAAAGAAGTCTTTTGAGATTTTGATTGAGCACACATGAAGATTCTTCCTCTAACCTAGATATCTCACCCCTCTTAATTGGCGGCTTGTTCTTATAGACTCAAATGATCTTTTGATCATATCAAAGACTAGAAAATCACCACTAATCTTCTAGGTCCAAACCTTCCTTCATCTTTAACTTTTTAGGGGTCGACATCCGCTGGTTAAACCAACTACTTGGGGACTATACACCTGAATACACTCAGTAAACCATTAGTCCCTTGAATCATTTGTCATTAATCATCAAAACCCATTAGGGGGCGCTAGATGCACTTTCAAGGAGTATTTTTTTGCATAGATACTACAACATTTAGTACTGCTCTAGTACGCCTAAGTTGTCGTTGCTCAATCAAAGGGGTCTAGTGCAGAGTTTGTTTCTACTCCATTGATGACACATTGAGAGTTCTTCTTTCATCTAAACAGTTATTCCACAGGAACTAGTTTTTAACCATATCATGGATTTCAGTTACCTTTCGGCAGTTTGATGTACGTGCTGATCACACATGCAAGTTGCTCTCCAATGAATGTTGTTTGCCGAGCATTGTGTTCCAGGCGGAGAATGTTAGCTTCCATGATATGAGTTTTCCGTTGTGTTTATCTAGCACCACAGATGATACATTGGCTTATACCATTTGATTATTGAGCATTTATTATTAGGTTGGATTAGAGGTCAGTTACACAGACTCAGACTTTTGCTGGGGTTATGAATTGATGAAGACCCAAGTCTGTTCGTCTGCTTTGTTAATAGCTGTGTGTTTGGACCTACTGCTGATATGCTCAATTTAGCTTCATATGAAGCATTTTGGACAAGACTGTTCCAATCTTTATGGTTGAGATTAGTCTTACGGACTTTCGACATACAAGGTTTATTGATGATGATATGATTGGAGGAGTTCATTGATTTCTTTGACTACTGGAGGGAATTCGGTTCGAGATGGAGATTGTTAAAAAGTGATCTGAATTCAATTACCGTGTTGGACACGACGTCGACTCATGCTAGACGTAGCATCATGCGGTGGGGATTCACGCTGATTGTAACCGAGTACAATTCATTGTCTTCTCCTCCAAGGGCTCATTGTCTTGTCCTTCAAGGACTCTTGTACATTGCTCATATATATGCCCCTGTAGTCACATAATTAGATGAGAGAGAGAGCCACCTTGATTAGCACATTAGATGGCCTGTCCTCTCGTGCATTGTAATACTCCTCCCATATAGTGAGATTACGCCTTCGTGCGTCCATGATTTTTCCTGCAAGGATTTTCCACGTAAAAATATTTATCTCTTGTATCTAGATCAATTTCTAATATTGCAACAGAAATTTCCACATTCATTAGAAACAGGTGGTACACATGATATCTTCTTCGCTCTTAGGATAGCAATTCCTACATTAATTTAATATAATAAGAAATTTTCACATAAATCACAAAAAATAATGGGGGTGCTACAAATCGGCATTGCCGATATTAGCATTCCATCAGCATAGATCTCAGCCGTCGGATGTGATGGTATGATTAGTAATAAACATGATAAAAAAGCTAAATTTACGAGAAACAATTTTAGTGACTATATGAAACAACTGCAGTGATCATACGAAACATGGACAACTGTCTGTATGCAATACGTAGCATGGGCTCCTTCTGTTATGGCAACATATAAACATATAGTTAAAACATATGTAACAAACTTGTTAAACGAATGCAATAACATGCAACACACGATAACACACGATGTAGATCCGATTTTTAAGCAAAAAAATCCCAGAATTTCAGGAAACAAACTCCGAATTTAGTTGGTTCAATGTACGATTGGATTGGCCAGATTGGACATCCGTGGAAACATTATTGTCGTGATACAGAAACATATGATAAAACATGTGTAACAAACATTTTGAACCAATGCAATAACAATGTCATTGTACAATGGAAATAATCTTTGTGCGATAGAAACATCTAATTTTATGAACAGTTTATTTTATTTCCTACACAACAATAATTTATTTCCCACACAACAATTGTTTGTTTCCCGGGCGTGATGCCGCGATGGGCACCATGAACACGGCGGCCAGGTCGTGTGGCACCGGGAAGAAGAACCCCCACGGCGGCGTGGCCGTCGACAAACGTCCACGTCGCTTCCTCTTGCTTGGCATCAGTGCTTCCTCTTGATCTTCGTCCATGGCGCTTCCTCTTCCTCTAGCCGCGCCGTCGACGGGACAACACAGCCAGCATTGATGCCACCATCCTACCGTGGCGACGGAGGCGAGCGTGTCAACTAGGCGTGCAGCGTAGCACACAGAGACGGACTTGCAGATGTTGTCGGTGCAGGAGCAAAGGGTGGGGAAGTGGACGGCGAGCCCAGCGGGGAGGATGCAGTTGGTGGCGCCTGGGAAGCGAAGTCGGGCGATGCCACACCATGAAGCGCTTGCGCTTGGACGAGGCCCTGGCCTCCGGCGTGGCAGGAGCCTGAGACGTAGAAGAGCATGGCGCGGTGGAGGTCAACGACGGAGTGTAGGAAGTTCGCAGTGTCGTCCGGGGAGGAGTCAAGGAAGAGGGAGTAGAAGGAGTTGTCATCGAAATGCCACCTGTGGAGGAGCACGGTGGCGGTGGCAACGGTGTGGTCGACGACGGTGATGGGAAGCGTGCAGCGGTGACCCAAGGGACTGCAGGTGCCGGTGCACTGCACCATTGCTTCTTGGTTAATTTGCAGGGGTAAGGGGATCGAGGAGTGACTCAATAAAACGATTCACTAACAAGAAAATAAAGCGATCGAGGGCCAAATATTCTAGAATTGATTGAGGGCGGTGACTATGCTTCGTAATTCATTAGAAAATTTTAATCCGCTGAATTATATTAGATGAAAGGCTATAGAACACAATTAAGAATGGAGATAAATCGGTATGCCCAACTAGAGTTTACCGAAAAGAATTAAGTGGCCCACACGTTCACATAGATCATTTTTGTTGGCGGCGTTCACGTAGTCTGGAAAGGGTGAGCGCACACTGCAAAGTTTGCTGAATTTTGTCTTTTTGTGTTGGACTTTTGCCCATTGGGCCGGTTTCCACGCATAACAGAGATTCCATCTAATTCGTCAAATTTAAATAGTTATCTATTTTTATAGCTGTATTTTTTATAACAAGATCCTCAAAACTATATCTCACTTATATATATGCTATGACAAAATATTTTTGGACGACTTTTTGGATCTACTATATGATTTACGACCAGTCTACTGCAAAATTCCAGTCGTCCTACATAATCATCATCTACTACACCTTTTGGTCTACTGCATTTGTTTATTATCGTATACTGCAATCTTTTGTCATTGCGTAGTGCATTTTTGACTGCCATGTACTGCACTTTTTAGTCTTCGTCTACTATATTTTTTCTATCATTGTTTACTATATTTTTTGGTCGTCTTACACTACAATTTGTATCTTTGTGTTCTGCATTTTTGGTCATCGTCTACTACACTTTTTGTCATCCTCTATTGCATTTTTTTGTTGTCGTGTATTGTAATTATACTACATTTTTGGGCTATCGTATACTGCATTTTTTTTGCCATCGTACTGTAGATTTTTGGTTATTGTCTACTGTTTTTCTAGCCATCATGTACTATATTTTTTGGTCATCGTCTGCAACAATTTTTTGGTCGTTGTGTACTATATAATTTGTTCTATTGTTTGAAAGTCAGCATATTTTGACTGTAGTCTATTGTATTTTGTGTTGTTGTCTCTTATATTTTCTGGTAGATGCGTATTGGACATTCGTCTACCATATTTTTTACAGTTGTATTTTTTCCCACCTGATATTTCCCACCTTTTTCACCGACATTGCTCAGGAAAACATGTCAATGAAAAGCGATAAAAGGTTAACAAAAAAGAATGAAACCCGCAAAAAAAAACTCGGTGGAGAAACATTGAACATCAACTATAAAACCGGCGGAAAAGACAAAACAACCAGTGGAAAAGGGAATGAAAACCAGAAGAGAAACCAGTGGAGAATAGTGGAAAAAACAAGACAAGAAATCCCTGGTAGAAAAAGCGACGAAAAAGCCGGTTAAAACCGTTCACAAAACCAACAAAAATACCTAGAAAGAAGACGGTGGGAAGACCAAGAAACAGATAAAACAAAAACCCAATAAAACGACGAGAGATGCGATCCAAACCTCCAAGCGCTGAGGTTCGCTGCCAAGAAAAAGAAAAAGAACAGAAAAAATAGAAAGAAAGAGACAAAGACGACAAGAAGAAAAAGCACCAGCTGCCCTCGCCGAGCGGGGGGGCGCTGCTAGCACCGCGGTAGTTAGCGCTAGCGCTAATAGAGGTTCATTGTTAACTCTTACATGTGTTTACCGCGGTATTTTCTGGTAAACGTATTTTTTACCAGGCAGGCGCTTCCATGTTAATTTCCTTAAATGTCTAAGTGCTTCACGAAAGCAAGCATAATTTGGTTTATTAAAAAGAATTCTAAAAAGTAACGTAATTAGTGGAGTACTAACTATCAATACATATGTTTATAAGTATAAGTGAAGGCACCACATATGTTATGGATAGACATTCTAATCTACAAATATAGAAATTCTAAACATTAATCCAAAAGAGAAAGAAAGACCTACATCATTGATATCCGTAGGGCCAGCTTATGAGTACGTAGATTGGTTAAAAAAAAATCTATATCCTTTATTTTGGTGAGATTAGAGTATAAAGTTGTAGATTAGTTTTAGAGGAAAAAAATTTAGTGAGACAACATTATAACGACGTAGACTATTCTTGAAAAGAAAAAGAGCTATATCGTTTATTTTGGTAGTGTCAGATTATAACAGTGTAAATTAGTAGAAAATGTAGTGAATATTCCATTCAAAAACAACAATTTGGAGGCACAAATTGCGCACGAACACTCCACTAAAATAAAAATAGTGCACACATTAATTAGAAAAGGTCGAATCGAGAGAAAAGAAAAAATCTACACCATTTATTTTGATGTGGCAGATTATAACAATGTAGATTAGTTTATAGAAAGTAAAATATGTCCAACTTATTTTAACAAGTCTAGATTATAACAGCTAATATTAAGTATATAATAAAATTCGTATTTTAGCAAAGATCTTCACATAATTATGGGAATCCAGCCGCCCAAATTGGGCGTGCTACTCTGCTAGTTATAAAACATTCTTTTAATGAGTCACCTACTCTGCTAGTTATAAAAACATTTTTTTAATGAGTCACAGAAACTTTTAACAAGACAAGATACTGCAGAAATCCCCTAATAGTTACATCCGTGGACGCCTGGCACTCTGGCAGGATTTGATCTTTCTCTAACAAGACCCAGAGTAACCAATCGCCTGTACTATCCTCTGACCTTGTATACAACAATTGCTAACTAAAACTGGAAAGAAAATACGCATTTGGACGATACACGTTTATGTACCAGTGTACTAGTTAGTCCACAGCGCAGTCTAATAGGTCACCATTAATTGTTATTGACCCACGTAACAGGTCTCAACCAGACAACCATTTGGCACGGCAATCAGAAATCAGAACCACTTGAAACGCTATGTCAACACATCAAGCTCATCTACTTAATCTGAACATCGCAACGAATTGATGTGGAAAACAACCTAATAATGTTCATAACTAGTAGCATGGAGCTACTCCCAAATGAGGCAAGCAATACACCGAAGACACGCAAAGAATCAGTAAAAGAGAGGGAGAGCATAGAGGCTAGAGTACCTAAGATGGCCACTGGCCACCATGAGAGCTGCCACCATGTCAATCTTCCTCCTGTCTGCGCTCTCCACCGCCCACGTTGCATTTTCTCTCCACCCCGGTCTCGGGGTCTTCTGGACTAGCGGCTACCTCCCGGGAAGGTCCAGCGTCTTCGAGAAGAGCAACGGCAAAAGGTACCTGCAGTACTGTAACGGAACCGAATTTTGCAAAAATTCCAAAATCCCGAAGTCCCCCTGGGCCGAATCCTCTCTACTCAACCTAACCCACTTTTCTTTTCTCGGCCCACTCGGCCCACCTCTGTCATCTCCTTCCTCCCATCACCGCTGCCCGTCGCGCTGCCCATTGTGCCGCTTCGGCTTGACGCCGGTAACGGGTGGACCCCGTTCTCCGCAGCAGCCTCACTCCCGATGCCACGCCGGATCCACGTGTCGCCTTCTCCCCGCGCTTGCTCTGCCCCACCGCTCAACATCTCGGTACCACCGTCCCCGCCCTTCTCTGCGTGCCGCTGCCATCACTGCCGAAGCTCGCCGCTCGAGTCTGAGCTCGCAGTCGACGAGCGCCGAGACGACGCCACGCAACCGGAGCTCTAGCCACCTCCCCTCCCAAGCCCTATCCCGACGCCCGAGCGACCACCGCTCGTTGCCCTATAAATCCCCACGGGGATCTCTCACTCCCGAGCTCTCCCTCTTCGTCGTGCTCCCTTCCCTTCCTCCTGAGCTTCTCCACCTCCTCCCTGAGCTTCCCCCCTCCCCTCCGAGCACCGACGAGCTTGTCGTCGTCGCCTCCGCCTCCGGCGAGGTAGGCCGAGCTCATCCCCTCGTCGCCGAGAAAAAACCCTGCAGTACCTCCCCTCTTTCTCCCCGAAAATGAAGTCACCACCTTCCCTAGATGCTCCCAGTCCCCTCAATTGCGGCCACTGAGCCTCATCGGCGACAGATTTCAGCCCCGTCGCCAGCGGCCACCGTCTCCCCCACCTCCTCTGTTTTTCCCCTCCCCTACCGAGGCCTCCAACCTCTCCTCATAACAGGCCGGCCCAGTCTTCCTCCTGGGCCAGTCCCGAGCGCCACGGGCCGGTTTAGGCCGGCCCAATTCTCAAATTCTTTTTCTTTTCATTTATTTATTTACCCGACAAGCCGAAGCCCAATAACAGCCCAGTACCAATCCACTTTGAGCCCATCTCGCATAGATTTTTTTATTTTCTTTTTTGTTGAGCCTAAGCCCAAGCCCATGTTCAACCTAGCCCATATCCAGCCCAACCCGAGGGCCCTAATGGGCCCAATATTATTTTGCGGGCACCCTAAAAACCCTATTATATATCGTTTCGATCGTCTCGACGACACGGTTCCAATTTTCCACCCCATTCCTCCAAATTCTCACTTTTTAGCACCCAAAACCCGCAAAACCCTCTTAACCCACATATATCCCGACCTCCCTCCGAAACCCTAACCCGCATCCTATGTCTCCTTTTATCTTTCCAATACCCTAGTTTCAACCTCACACATCCCACCTCTTATTTCCAATGTTATTTTTAATTAATTTACAGTTTGCTCATAACTCGCATTCATCGAGCCTGGACTTATATATGTTTGTGTGTGCTTGGATCTTTTTGCAACTAGGAAACGATAGTGACGATCCGACGCTGGGGAAGGATCCCGACGACGAAGGACTCCCTGAAGACTTCAATCCAACAGACCCCGGTGCAGTAGGCAAGTCACACTTCTTGTTCATATTGATCCCACATGCCAATCTACTTATTGTATTACTAGTCTTGTTATTTGTTGGGGGAAGGGTCCCCGTGCTACCCGAACTGACGGGCTTCCCCACGCAATGTCAAGACCCCCCTCCCTGAGTCAACACGTTCTACCCGGCGTCCGCTAACCCCGTTGGCATCACCATTGGCATCAAGGCCACGTCCTGTCCCGACGAGCGTCCAGGTCACGTCCTGTCCCGACGAGCGTCCAGGCCACGTCCTGTCCCGACAAGCGTCGAGGCTACGCTTCACCCCATCGCCAAGGGTAACACGTCGTCAAGGACCACCCCAACGTCCGACGTCGCCGAGGGTTACATCGACATCGTCAAGGTCCGCGTCGACGTCGTCAGAGGCCACCGCGACGCTCTTAAAGATGCCTCCAGAGATGCTAAAGAATATTCCCTAAATATGCCCGGGAATATTCTTTCGATATCCTCTAAGGATGGTCAAATGACCATAATGCCCTTGTAAATTCCCTCTCTTGTGAGGGCAAAATTGTAATCTTTCATTTTTCATTTTCAAACCCTATAAATACCCCCCAGGGGGTAGAGAAAAAGGGATCCCACTTTCATTTCCCCCCATCGCGAGCTCTGTATTCCGTGCCCTAATTCGAATAGTAATTTCCGTTATCGACTGTCTCGTGTGTGTTGGCTCTCGCTCGTTTGTCCCCCGCACGCCCGGCGGTCGCTATAGCCGACCGGGGGTGCCACAAATACACTGTCTAGGCTCGTACCTACGACAGTTGGCGCCGACCGTGGGGACACGGGCAAGAAGTCATGTCAATTAGGATGACGACGAGGAGAAGCTCGAGAACGACGTCAGCAACAGCGATGCACGCGGCCTCACCACAGGCACGGCTGACAGTAGGGGCTTGTCATTGTCATCGCCCTCGGCGATGCTCGTCGCTGACATCACGAAGGAGCTTAGTGGTGCCCGCGTCAACGACCCGTCGGCCGCTAACCTCCGAGCCGACTACTCATCAACCGACGTCTGCGCTGTCGGACTCCCCGCGGCTGCGATCGACGTGGTAAACTCTGAAGCACGCGTCGAAACGGAGCGACACCAGGGGCTTGACGTTGACATCGCCATCGTCCACCGTGCACCTCTGCCGCGCTCGTCCGCCGCATGCCTCAGCCGTGCCGCACGCATCCGCCGCGCGCGCTCGCCGCGACAAGGACTCCGCCGCGCCGCGCTCGTCCACCGCGCTCATCTGCCGTATGCGTCCGCCGTGCCGCTCACATCCGCCGCACGCCTCAGTCGGGCCGCGCTCGCCCGCCGCGACAAGGTCTTCCGCCGCGCGCGGCCCGCCGCGACAAGGTCTTCCGCCGCGCGCTGGCCCGCCCGCCGCGACAAGGTCGTCCGCCGTGCCGCGCCCGTCCGCCGTGCTCATCTGCCGTATGCATCCGCCATGCCGCGCACATCCGCCGCACGCCTCAGCCGTGCTGCGCTCGTCCACCGCACACGTCCACCGTGCCGCGCGCGTCCGTCGCACTCATCCGCCGCGACAAGGTCTTCCGCCGCGCGCAGCCCGCCGCGACAAGGTCTTCCGCCGCGCCGCGCTCGTCCGCCGCGCTCATCTGCCGTATGCGTCCGCCATGCCGCGCACATCCGCCGCACGCCTCAGCCGTGCTGCGCTCGTCCACCGCACACGTCCACCGTGCCGCGCGCGTCCGTCGCACTCATCCGCCGCGACAAGGTCTTCCGCCGCACGCGCCCGCCGCGACAAGGTCTTCCGCCGCGCGCGGCCGCCGCAACAAGGTCTTCCGCCGCGCGTGTCCATCGTGCTGCGCTCATCCGTCGCGCTCATCCGCCGCACGCGTCCACCGCGCTGCGGTCTTCCGCCGTGTTCGTCCGCCACACGCGTCCGCCGCGCCGCACTCGTCATCAACGTCGCCCTCGTCCGCGCTCTCGGGCTTGGCGTCCGCGGCGCCCGCCCTCGGCGGCAGCAGGGGCTCGTCGTTGACATCGCCATCACGCGCGCTCTTGGACTTGGTGGCTTCCGTGCCCGTCCTCGACGACATCAGGGGCTCGTCAACATGGCATCAAGCCCCCCCCTCCGTGACAGGGTTCAATCATCTCCGTCCGGGATAGTGTCCCTTCCCTCCGGGGTCGCGCGACAAAAGCTCCCCGCGATGTAGTGTCCCTTCCCTCCGGAGTCGTGCGACATGCCCATGCCAGGCGAAGCACCAATGCACTCCTTGCTACGCCGGTGGGCATCAAAGGTTGTGGTTAGGGAAGGCCATAAGCGCTCTCAGACATGTCCTCGAGCGCTAGGTTTTTTCGTTGGGAGGCAGGGTGCTACGCACCTTGCAACAAATGCCTCAACGCTCTCCCCGGGCACGGTCCGTGTGTGCCTCGACACCTTCCGCGCTCGGCACCATCTGGACAAGGGGCTCCCCCCAGAAACAAAGCCAAGCTGTCAGGCGTCATCACTCTGCTCGACATCGACATGCCTTGCACGGTGTCAAACACGCCTCGCGCGGCGTTGACACTCTGCCCAGCGTCGGCGTCTTCCGTCCGGCATAGCCGTGCTCCTCGGCCCCGACGCACTTCGCCGTCACGAACATGCTCTGCCGAAGTCGACATGCTCCTCAGCGTTGACATGCTCCTCAGCGTTGACATGCTCCGTCGACGTAGATGGGTACTGAGATTCCCTCCTAAGGACGAAGAGCCGCGATATGACCAGTCAACCGGGGTGCGAGCGGCGACCGCAGCGATCCGTCGAGGCGTCTCCGTCGCGTCATCGACCTCGTCGCTCCGTCGTGGCGTCTCCGTCACGTCGTCCAACGCGGCGTCCAGCGTGGCGCTCCATCGCGACGTCGACCGCGGCGCTCCGTCGTGGCGCAAAGAGCCACGCCACCCAAGTCTCTGTCGCGGCGTCGACCGCGTCGCTCCGTCCCGGCACAAGGGGCTACGCCAACCAAGTACCCCGTCGCGGCGTCCAACGCGGCGTCTAGCATAATGCTCCGACGCCGTCCCCGCGACCCGCGGCGCGCAACAGCGTCACGCACCAGCGCTCCCTTACAGCGTCGCAAGGACGGTGGGGGAGCGGGGTGGCGAGACGGGCAACCGGGGTGCGAGCGGCGATCGCAGCGATCCGTTGAGGTGTCTCCGGCGCGTCATCGACCTCGTCGCTCCGTCGTGGCGTCTCCATCACGTCGTCCAACGGGGCGTCCAGCGTGGCGCTCCATCGCGACGTCGACCGCAGCGCTCCGTCGTGGCGCAAAGAGCCACGCCACACAAGTACCCCGTCGCGGCGTCCAACGCAGCGTCTAGCATAGTGCTCCGACGCCGTCCCCGCGACCCGCGGCATGCAACAGCGTCACGCACCAGCGCTCCCTTACAGCATCGCAAGGACGGTGGGGGAGCGGGGTGGCGAGGCAGGCAACCGGGGTGCGAGCGGCGATCGCGGCGATCCGTCGAGGTGTCTCCGTCGCGCATCGTCAGCACGGCGTCCGCACGTCGTCCGCGCGTCAACCGCACGACGTCCGCACGTCGTCCGCGCGCGTCGACTGCACGATGTCCGCACGTCGTTCACCCGTCGTCAGCGCGTCATCTGTGCGTCGTAGCCCGTCGCCCGCATGTCATTCGCCCGTCGTCAGCGCGTCATCCGCGCGTCGTCAGCCCGTCGCCCGCGCGTCGTTCGCCCGTCGTCAGCCCGTCGTCAGCCCGTCGCCCGCGCGTCGTCAGCATGTCATCCGCGCGTCGACAGCACGACGTCCGCACGGGAACGACCGAGCCACCGGGTGTAGCGGTCGCCCTCGCCAGCCTCCGTCCCGTCCGTGTCAGCGCCGGCCGTAGTCCCCTGTCCCTTGGCGCGCATCTCCTTGGCCTCCGAACGCCTCTCCGCGGGGGGTCCTCGCGCCGGTGCAGAAGGTCCGCGTGCCTCCGCGCACCCCGCCGCGGGGGGTCCGCATGCCCCCACGAGCGCCTCCGAGCGCCCCTCCGCAGGGGGTCCGCGCGCCCCAGCAGAGTGTCGACGCGCCCCCGCGGAGGGCGGCGCGCGTCGCTCCGCCGAGGGTCCTCGCGTCCTCGTATGCAGCTTCTCGCGTGCGGTGTCTCGACGTCCCGAAGACGAGTCCCGACCTCCCGGACGACCCTCACGATGCGACGGCATCGTTGGCGAGCTCGCTCCTCGCCGCCCCTGCGACCCTCGGCGTGCAACGGCGTCGCGCACCAGCGCTCCCTTCAAGCGTCGCGAGGACGGTGGGGGAGCGATGTCGCGACACGGGCAACCGGGGTGCAGGCAGTGGCACACGGAGGCGGTGACAGGATGGAGTTAGCGCAGCTCGTGGCGGTGTAGGCGGAGGCGGTGATGACGGTCGCGGCGTTCGCAAACGTCCTGGCAATGGCGGCAAACAGGAGGCGACAGCACAAACAAAACAAATTTACACGCCCGCGGTGCCCCAGTGGCAGCAACGTTCAGGAGGCGTGATCAGCTGAAACACACAACCGGGACAGCCCGACCACCACAGCAGCAGTACAAAAAAAAACAAGCAAACAGTGGCGAACACGGTGCTCCGGTGCTCCGGCGCGACCCAACGGCGGCCCCCGGCGAAGGCGCGATGACAGCGCGGCAGCGGCTCGCAAGGCTCGCGGCTCACGGCGGTTCCCGGGGCTTATTGGGCCCGCGGCAGTGGCTCGCAGACGCGGGGCTCGGGGCGAGCGCTCCCGAACGCCGGGGCGGCAAGCGGGCTCCGGGACGGGCGGCGCGGCCCAGGCGGCTCGGCCCCGGTGGAGCCGCGGGTCCGGCGTCGGCGGCGCGGCCCGGGAGGCGCGGCGGCAACCCGCAGGCGGGCGGCCCCCGGCGTCGGCGGCGTGGCCCGGGAGGCGCGGCGGCAGCTCGTGGGCGGGCGGACCCGGCGGTGCCGGAGACCGGCCCCGAGCGGCAGCACGAGCGCCGGGGCGGCGCGGCCGGTCGGAGCAAGGCGGCGACCCGGGGAGCAAGGCGGCGGAGGCGGCGCGGCTGACCGGGGCGGCGTGGCCGGTCGGAGCAGAGGCGGCGACCCGGGGGGCAAGGCGGCGACGGCGGCGGACTCCCGGAGGCGGCGAGCTCCCGAGCGGCGCGGCGCCCTCGCGGCTGGCCGGGGCGGCGCGGCCGGTCGGAGCAGAGGCGGCGACCCGGGGGGCAAGGCTGCGACGGCGGCGGACTCCCCGGAGGCGGCGGTCTCCCGAGCGGTGCGGTGCCCCCGGGCGCCAAGCGGCGGCGGCGCGCGGGGAGCAGAGGGCGGCGGCGGCGCAAGGGGTGAGGGAGGCCGGAGGCGGCGCAAGGGGTGAGGAAGGCCGGCGTCGGCGCAAGAGGCAACGGCAGCGGGGTGGTGTTAAGTGGCGGCGGAGTGGGAAAGTAGGCAGGGCAAATGGGAGGCAGAGCAAATGGGGGGGTGTGGTGGAGGAGATAAAAATCTCCCCCACCCCCCAACCGTCCAGAGGGCATGGCGCACGGCGTAGGGGCATGGGCTGCAGCCCTTTAGTCAAAAGGTGTAGGCGCCTGGCAGAAAAGAAAAGAGAAAAAAGGAAAGAAGAAAAGGAGAGAAAAGAAAAGAAAAGGGGAGAAAGAAAAGAAGAGAGAAAAAAAAAGAGAGGAAGAAAATCCGTCGAGCAGGGGGCTCCGCCCCCCGCACCCCCCGAGGATAATTGTGCAAAAGAAGAAGAAGAAAAGGAAAAGAGGAGGAAAAGAAAAAAAAGGGGGTGGGAGAAGCCGTCGGCCCGGCCTGCGCGCCAACCCCTCGAAATTGGTGCGCCGGCTCGGACGGGCGTCGCTCGACCGCCCAAACCGGCAAGGGGCTACTGTTGGGGGAAGGGTCCCCGCGCTACCCGAACTGACAGGCTTCCCCCCGCAATGTCAAGACCCCCCTCCCTGAGTCAACACGTTCTACCCGGCGTCCGCTAACCCCGTTGGCATCACCATTGGCATCAAGGCCACGTCCTGTCCCGACGAGCGTCCAGGTCACGTCCTGTCCCGACGAGCGTCCAGGTCACGTCCTGTCCCGACGAGCGTCCAGGCCACGTCCTGTCCCGACAAGCATCGAGGCTACGCTTCACCCCATCGCCAAGGGTAACACGTCGTCAAGGACCACCCCAACGTCCGACGTCGCCGAGGGTTACATCGACATCGTCAAGGTCCGCGTCGACGTCGTCAGAGGCCACCGCGACGCTCTTAAAGATGCCTCCAGAGATGCTAAAGAATATTCCCTAAATATGCGCGGGAATACTCTTTCGATATCCTCTAAGGATGGTCAAATGACCATAATGCCCTTGTAGATTCCCTCTCTTGTGAGGGCAAAATTGTAATCTTTCATTTTTCATTTTCAAACCCTATAAATACCCCCCCAGGGGGTAGAGAAAAAGGGATCCCACTTTCATTTCCCCCCATCGCGAGCTCTGTATTCCGTGCCCTAATTCGAATAGTAATTTCCGTTATCGACTGTCTCGTGTGTGTTGGCTCTCGCTCGTTTGTCCCCCGCACGCCCGGCGGTCGCTGTAGCCGACCGGGGGTGCCACAAATACACTGTCTAGGCTCGTACCTACGACATTATTATTTTTCGCATGTTAATTTCATATGTGCTATCTTTGAATGACATGATTGTGTAGTTATTACCTACCACCCCACAGCCCAGTTAATTTTTATAGGCCATATTCACCTTGATAAACTTAGAATAAATATTAATCGTATCAGTATCCTTCACCAGCATTAGAGGTTAGGCTAGACAATATTCAGGGATATTGATAACCCTAGTTCAAAACCCGGAGTATGTGTTTTTAAAAGAGAAATTGCTGACGGATAGGGACAGAGAAGATGGGGCCCTTCACGTATTGATTGGGCAGCCATACCCCTTCTGTGGAGTAAGGGCAATCAGGTGGATTGCCTTACTCGGGGCAGTTAAGGACAAGACCCTTGTGCTTAGTGATGAACATAGAACCACTCAACCACATGTTCGACTTATCGAGCCTGGCCTAGTAAATCTGCTCTACCCGCTGAACAACTACAGACTAGTTTGCCGTTCCACTTAGCAGAAGCGAATGAGGTGATAGGCCATTTATTGGGAAATTATAACTAAAACTCACCCGACTCCCGGATCGCGAAGTTGACACTGGCCCGTCGGCTCCCAGGAGAGCAAGTGACGTAGTGTTTCTGAGTAGAAACTTCAAAAGATAAAGCAGATAAAAAGCCTTGTTAACGTACCTCTGTCGACACACCGATGGACATGTGTATGACTACAGTGACACCAAGAGGTATGGGTATCATGTGGGTAAAGTTGAGCCGCTCTACAGAGTTAAATCAAAAGGTATTTGAATACGCCGTGCTTCCGGTTAATGAAGCTATATTTAGAGGTGATTCTCGGTACAAGGTAGAAGTAGAACTTGATGATGTCTAATTGAATTTGACGCTGACCTAGCAGGGTTGCTAAAACACAAAGTTTTATAGTTGAGATGTTTTAATGAAGAGATTTTAATCACTAAGTCGGAGCCTAGGACTATACATCCACCAAATATTAAGCCGTACACCCCTCCTTGAAATCCAGAGCATATAGCTAATAGCACACTTTCCCAACATGGCTTGCTGAGTACGTCATGTAATCATTACTGCACCAACCATTACAGTTGTACAGGAAAATGAAGAAGGCGCATATGACGAAGAATACTTTGACGAAGATGAGTACAAGTTTTAGATCTTATCCGTGCTCGAAGCGCCTGTTGAATAGGTCCATTTTTGGTTGTAATGTAAACTTTGGGCTCGGATGCCCCAGTCTACTGTAAACTTAACCGCTACTAAGCATATTTTCCCCATTTTGTAATAAAATTTGTTTGTTCAAACCGTTGTGTTGATGATGTAACTGTTCTACGTTCGTAATTGAGAAACTCATGCGGCTCCGAAAATCAGGGTCTGTGACAAGTACCACTGCTCGCCGCCGGTCACCGCGACCACGAGGCCATCCTGACGCCCAACAGCTTAAAAAAAGCAAGGACGGCGGCGGCCCGTCAGAGTGCAACAACGTGTTACACAGCGACAAGGAGATGGTCGTCGCTCTGTCCACAGGCTGGTCTAAAAACATAGCGAGCTTGCTAGAGGCACCACATCAAAATTTTCTCTTTGCTTTGTTTCAAATGAAGTTCCTTGCCGTCTCAAAAAAAAAGTTCCTTTAATATTTTATTATCCTTATCTTCTATATTCTATTACAGAATCGCAAAATACCCCCCAGATTAAGTCTTTTGCCATAGCACACTGCCACATTCCAGTTTTTTATAACAAAGGCCTTCCCGGCTGGCTTTTACTAGAAAGCCAAATTGCAAATAGGCAAACAAAATACAAAGAGTTCAGTACATTCCGGTTTCCAGAGGTTTCTATATCCCTGGTTCAAACAGCAGCCCGTATTATTCATCTGCGTCTGTTGAGAAATCTGATAATCTACTCCTCAAATATTTATATTTAGATAAACCGATGCTTCGTGGAAGAGAATAAATATCTATTTACTTGAATAATGCATCCTCAGGCTAGAATTATACTGTAGGATCCTTCCCTATTGTTTTGTTCCAAAGAAAAATGGTCCCTAAGGTATCTAGGAGGCTCATTAGCTATGCATGGACAACACTAACTTTCAATGCCTCTATCTGATAATGGCATTAGAAACCAAAAACAATGTAACAAAAGCAAGACATCTGGCGACAATCCACAAGCGCTTAAATGCCTCTATCGATCTGGACATAGACCGCGGAAATTAAAGAAGTTTTAGAGATCACTGCACGTTTCTGCCGGTGGAACGGCACGAACATAGCGAAATCATAAGGAGTTCGGTTTTCATATGTAAAATAAATTACTTGTCATTTGTCAACTATCATTCTACTTGAAATATGAATCACTAATATCAAAGCTCTAGTGAGTAGCATTGCGATTCACATAGGAAATAATATAATCCCGACGTACACAAGTAAAAATGTGATGACGATGGAACAACATTTCTAGACAAGTCCACATCAAATTTCTTGCTCAAAAACTAACCTTGGGGTTGACGAACCAAGAAAAGGGACAACATGTTACATGTCCAGTTAAAGCAGTGGCATAGTTCAGTCTAAAAAGACCCCAGTGACATAGGAATTGCTGAAATATTTTTCCGAGAGCTCTGTCTAACGCCATGTCAAATATGTACAGCCACTCAGCAAGAAATTGAAGTCCATGAAAGAAATTCCTTACCAATTGCCTCCCAATCTTCTATACTACATTATAAAAGCACCAGTTTAGCAGATCCAATAACCTCCACCCTCCATCTTCACTAATCTCTCTAATCCAACGTGTAATATTTGTCTAATGATGTAGCAAATCACATCATCACTCCTAATCATCCCGATCTCTCCTAATCCTCATCCTCATCAAATCAAAAACAACCCGCCCCTGCCGCCACGATCTCTCGTACCGCCCCTACGGCCGCGAGCCCTCCCGCCCCCTACCGCCGCTGCGCCGCTCCCCGCTCCTGCCACCGCTGCTGCCCCCATCGCCCCTGTTCCCGAGCCGGTTGTCTCCCCTGCCGCCCCCGGTGCCGCTCTTCCCTCCCGCCGCGAGCCCGCCCGGCTGCCCGCTCGCCCCCTGCCGTCGCTGCGCCGCCCCCCGCCCCTGCCACCGCTGCCAGTCGCCCTGCCCCCAAGCCGCTGGTCACCCGTGCCCCTGGTGCCGCTTGTCTCCGCTACGAGCCGCTCGGCTGCCCACTCGCCCCCTGCCGTCGCTGCGCCGCCCCCCGCCCCTGCCGCCGCTGCCAGTCGCCTTGCCCCCAAGCCGCTGGTCGCCCCTGCTGGCCGTCGACCCTGCCGCCCCCATCGCCGCCGGTCGACCCTGCCGCCTCTGTGCCACTCGCTGCTGCCCCCATCGCCCCCGCACCCGAGCCGCCGGTCACCCTACCGCGCCCGGCGCCGCTCTCCCCTGCCGGCCCCAGCGCCGCTCGCCGCTGCCCCCATCGCCCCTGCCCCGGCACCGCTGCTCGCCCGCTGCCCCCCATCGTTGTCCGCTCTCCCTCAGCGGACGCAGCCGTAGTCACGGAACGTCCATTGCTGGCCTGATCGAGTAGCCAGCATCAACAAGGGATTGTGCCATCAAGGATCTCCGCTTCATCTTCAACTTGCAGACCCGTATCACCTGCTGTTCATTGGCCAAGCTAGCAAAAATTAGTTAATGAACCAAAGATTAAGCTTTTCCTCTTTGTACCTAGGTTGCTTTCAATGAACTATTAATAAATTTAGGTTGCTAAAGAATCATTTGAATTGAGCACTGCTTCTGGTTACCATAGTTCTGTGCAGTTCAGCTGATTGGTTGTTTCTTTCTTTTCAGCTTTGTGATCTATTGAGAGAGGAGCATAAAAGAACTTCCTGGGTAGGCCTATACTATGTATTCATGAGTTTTTGTGTTTTGCATATTTCAGGTCTCGGGATGGCTCTAATTGGATCTCTTCTTCCTTTATATAACATAACCTTGGACGGATGTTAGCCTTTGGACCTTGCATGCTTCTGTTAAAGAAAACTGTGTTTAGTGAGGCATAATTTTGTGGTTTTCTGTGCTTCCTTGCAGGCTGCTAAAAAAACTATAGGCAAAAGCAAAACCAATTTGAACTGTGCTTCCTTGCAGGCTGCTAAAAAACTATAGGCACAAGCAAAACCAATTGAACAATATTGAACACTGGCAGAAGGTTTGTTATTTAAACTTCTGTTATTTGGTATTTTATCTCACCCTTTTGGCGTAGGATGCTGATTCTTACTGTCTTCTGGTTCCTTGTCCCAGGGAGTTGCCAGCATTGATGGTGAGTTATAGTTCAATTATTCTGTCATGCATATATGTTTCTTGTAACATACTGATAGTTTTGCAACTGTCAGCGTCAAGCTGTTGCTACATGATTAGCATGTATCTCTTTGGTTGGCTTATTTATAACAATTCTTCTGTGCTATCTGTGCGTGTTTTGTTGTTATGTCTGCTGATGAGTAGTAGTTGAGATTTGGACTCCCTCCGTCTTGATATAAGGGGTATTTTGACTGTCCAATTTGTGATCTGTTGCGAGAGGAGCATAAAAGAACTTCCTGGGTATTCTTGCTGCTAAGCTGCCTATAGTATGTATTCATGAGTTTGTGTGTGTTGCATATTTCAGGTCTCGTGATGGCTCTAATTGGATCTCTTCTTAGTTTATATATAGCTTATATGTGTTTGTACTGAGCTGCATAATAAGCAAAACTGTGCAAAGACAAACTTGTTGAGAAAACAAATGCAAAGTTCATAGCTAGCTAAGATCCCAATTATTGCATCTTGCTGTTTGTTTCAATCAAAGTTTGCATTCTAGGATTCTAAATGTTGTCTGGATCTCTGTTGTGTGTCTAACAAATCTTTCCATTCATGTGTATAAACAAGGTGTAACATTCTCAGACAATTTAACATTTGCTCACTAATATTCCTCGCAGATGAAAAATCAATTAGATCCATCTTCATGTAGATCGGGGGAGCGTTCTCCCTTTAAAGACCTAACAAATACAACGACTGATGGGGTTGCAAATCCAATGACTAATGATCATTTACAACGTAAGCGACAAAGTGGTCAAGGTTGGTATGCCCGAATGTCTGATGAGAAGAAAGCGGAATACCTAAAGAAGCAGCGTATAGCTCGCCAACAAAAGAAGGCTGCAGCTCTAAATGTTAGTTACGTCGAAGAACCTCAATCTTCTTTGTTGGGGTCTATGGAGCGTACCCCTTTAAATGATGTAACCAACACAGAGATGATAAATGGTAAATTGATTAACTTCGACTCTTGCTTTATTGTATGATGATCGTCTGATGATGATAACTAATATGACTACCTCTTGCGTGCTAGGTGCGTCATGTAGGGCTTCTAACCCAACGAGTAGTGATCATCAATTGCCAGAAAATAAGCAGAAATGTAAACGAGCAAGTGGCCAAGGGTGGTATGCTCGACTGTCTGATGAGAAGAAGGTAGAATACCTAAAGAAGCAGCAGATATCCCGCCAACGAAAGAAAGTTGCAGGTCTCAGTGGGAATGCTGAACAACCTCGATCATCCACCCCGCTGGTGTCAGCTGGTAAGATAACTAATTACTTTATATATAGTCATTCATGCCAAGGCACTTGTCATCTCATATATTGCTGCAACAACTTTAGAGATTGGTCAAATGGTATCAGGACAATCTGGTGTCACCAAGCTCATGAACACACCAAGTGAAGGAGGTATATATTACTTGCTATTTGTGCCTTAGTCCGTTATACATATTGCAGCATATCTCACTTTTATTTTTTCTTTGTGTCTCTAGGTAGTCACAATACAGCAAAGACATCATTGTTACAACAATTCACTCAATGCAGTGACTCAAATATGACGGTAGACGACGATATTGATTGGCTGCATAGGAATGATACGTACGAGCGACAAACGAGAGCTGTTGAGAACACTCAAATCTCAAGTTGCTCCATTCAAATTTCAGGTAAATGACCAGTAATTGCTTGGTGGTAAATTATGGCTCGCAACAATAGGCTTAGTAATTATTTTTGGTAAATGTTGTGACTTAATATTCTTTGAAATTGACATGTAAATTTAAATTGTCCATGCATTGGTTTCAGATAGACAATATTCCATGTCGGCCAATCAACTAAATGCATATAATGAAAAGAAACGACGCCTTGCTAGGGAACGATACTCATCGATGACAACGGAACAAAGGAAAATTCTCTTGTATAGGAACCGGGAGTACAAGAAAGGAATAAAACAAACCATAACATTGTCTGACCAATCTGACATTGCTCTGGCTTCAGGTGGACCTGCATACAGGTCACCAAGTACACCTGCGATACATGGAGAAGAGTCAAAAAATAACCCTATAGGTATTTTAACTTGCGATTGTAATATAGTATTTTATGTATGATTGCATTGTCTGCATTTCTATGTACCGTTCGAGTTGATTTTGATATATTTCCAGATGAGAACGAGAATGAAAGGGATCCAAACGGAATTTTTGAGCCTATGGAACCACTTGCTGAATTGGAAGGTATATTGTCATTTATTTTTATTGTTGCATTTCCATCTAGGCTTCATACAGTCCAACATTGACAATTGATCTGATATTATTTACTCATAGAATGCTTGGACACCATAGAAGAGGAACAAACACAGTATGATGATGATGATGAATGTAGGATATTCAGTGGACAAGGTAAAATCTTATATGAATTATTTGTATTTTCATTTTCGTGAACCATGATTAATTTTGTACCTCGGTATTATTTCAACTCACGTCCGGTCAGGTGATGAGTTCGAATCATACATATTGACTGGTCATGTCGCTCGTGGTATCCAGAAGCATGATCCTTATGACATCATATACAAAAACCTACCACCCAGTCATCATGTTCTGAAGCCAGCAAAAGAGTGTGCCTATTGTGGAGCAAAAAGGTTCCAATATGAGGGACCTGCATTCTGTTGCAGAAAAGGAAAAGTCAAAATTTTTATTCCAGAGGTCCCTGCAGAGTTGCGACGCTTGTTTACAAGTCAAGATGATGAGGATGCAAAATATTTCAGAAAACATATACGGTATTTCAACTCCCACTTCTCCTTCACAAGTCTTGGAGTTACCCTTGACCATCGAGTTAGTAGTGCATCAGGAACTGGTATATATACATTCCGTGCACATGGACAGTTGTATCATCGTCTGGACCATTTGATACCTGGTGGTAATGGGCCCCGTCATTTGCAGCTCTATATTTATGATACGGATGAAACTTTGTCACACAGAGTTCAAAGGTCTCCAGATCTTGATATCAACCTCATACGGAATATTCTGCAGATATTAGATCTCAACCCTTATGTGCAGACTTTTACGAGCATTGGACACGTTCCAAATTTAGATGAATATAGGATTTCACTGAATACAGATATAAGGCTAGACCAACGAAGGTACAATGCCCCCACCACTTCTCAAGTGGCTGCGATATGGGTTGAAGGGACCGACACACAGAACTGTTTTGATAGGAGTGTTATCGTGTATGGAAGAGGAGATGGTCCCCGATATATCAGAGCATACCATGGGTGCTATGATCCTTTGGCATATCCATTATTTTTTCCTGGTGGGGAGACTGGCTGGAATCGTTGGATGCCATATAATGACGCCCATGATGACACCTTTCAAGGCCTAGGTCGTAGTTCTACAGAAAATGAAGATTTACCTACAGGTATTTATACACATCATTGATTTTTCTGGTAAAGTTTGGCCGCTTTGTTCATATGATGCTACTATTATTAACTGTTAGTTATATAATTTTGTTATCAATCATCTTGTAGATGACAACCATTACGACAATCAAGATGATGATTTCATTAGTAGGATGGGCGATGCAGTCGACTCTACAAGATATGTTAGCGCAAGGGAGTATTATTGTTTCAAGCTGCAAGTCAGAAAAACCCTTTTTAATATCTTGTTGTTTGGGGGCCGCCTTTTCCAACAATGGGCTGTCGACATGTACATTAAGATTGAGTCTATGAGGCTTGATTTCTATTCCAAGCCAAAGAATCAGAAACTAATACGTGCTGAACTCTACCAGGTACTATCGATTCTATGATTTCTAAATTCTAAAATTTTGATAAGACCATGCATTAGGTATGGAGTTGTTTACTAATGTTTAAGTTTTTTTTTGTAGGGTGTTGTTGACATCCTTGCTGCTGGCGAGTCACGTGGTTCTGAGGTTGGGTAAACGAATCGTGCTCCCACGCACTTTTCCTGGAGGCGATCGAGACATGCAGCGAAGATTCCTTGATGCAATGGCGATAGTCCAACGGTTTGGGAAGCTGGATTACTTC
Organism: Stipa capillata; assembly: GCA_019208055.1. Lineage (NCBI taxonomy): Eukaryota > Viridiplantae > Streptophyta > Magnoliopsida > Poales > Poaceae > Stipa > Stipa capillata. The sequence goes on along the minus strand of JAGXJF010005166.1, from coordinate 238,228 downwards.
ATCACGATGACTTGTAACCCATACTGGGATGAGATAACGGTGAATCTTGCACCTGGGCAGACACCACAAGACCGTCCAGATCTTGTGGCAAGAGTATACAGGGCTAAGCTGCGAGATATGCATGATCTTTTGAACAAGAAGAAATACTTTGGTGAAGTTGCAGCATATGTCCATGTTACTGAGTTCCAGAAGAGGGGCCTCCCCCATGAGCACTTCCTGTTGATCATGCGCTCGGGTAGTAAGCTAACAAACCCAGACGGTTACGATATGGTGATATCTGCAGAGATTCCTGACAAGGAGAAGTACCCTGTATTGCATTCTCTGGTCATCAAACACATGCTGCATGGACCTTGTGGTGCTCTCAGAAAAACTTGTGCTTGCATGATAGACGGGGAATGTCGTTTTCGCTATCCTCGACAGTTCTGCCCCGCTACTCAGCAAGGAAAGGACTCATATCCTATCTATAGGAGGAGGGACGATGGGCGTCGAGTAAAGGTCAGGGGATCTGTGTTGGATAATAGATGGGTGGTCCCGTACAACCCTGGTCTGCTTATGCAATATAACTGTCACATCAATGTCGAAGCATGCTCGAGCATTAAGGCAGTCAAGTATTTGTTCAAGTACATCTATAAAGGACATGACCGTGCATCCTTCTCGGTCGAGGCAGGTATAATCAATGATGGTGGGATAATCAATGAGATTTGCCAATATAGGGATGCACGCTACGTATCCCCTCCAGAGGCTATCCATAGGATTTTTGGTTTCCATATGTTTGGTGTCTCTCCTGCTGTTCTGCAACTTCAGCTTCATTTGCCCAACATGCATACTGTCGCATTCAAAGGTTCTGATAATTTGGAGGATGTCGTTAGTCGGCCGTCTTCTTCGAGGACCATGCTTACTGAGTACTTCAATATCAACCAGGTGGATAGTTATGCACGGACTTTCTTGTATAGGGACTTCCCAGAACACTTCCGATGGGTTAAGGGTAGTAAGAAGTGGCAACGAAGAAAACAGAGAGGACAGATTGGAAGAATTGTGTATGCGCGCCCTGCTGAAGGGGAGAGGTACTTCTTACGTGTCCTCCTGAATCATGTCCGAGGAGCAACTTCATATCAGGATTTAAAAAGTGTACATGGCAAACTGTGCTTGACCTTTAGAGAGGCGTGTGAGCAAAGAGGCCTCATAGAGCACGATGGATCCCTTGATGACTACCTTACTGAGGCGGCGACTTTCCAGATGCCTTGTGCTCTTAGACGACTGTTTGCGACGATTTTGGTATTCTGCGAAGCTACCAACATCCGAGGTTTGTGGGAGAAGCATCTAGAAGCAATGTCTGAAGATTTCCGTCGCAGCCAAACCAGCGAGGCAGAACTTAAACAAATGGTCCTTAGAGACATTAGGGATTTGGTACATTCAATGGGGAAGGATATTAGAAGTTATGGCCTTCCGCATGTGGTTGAAATAGGTGATTGTTCAGGCGACCGTATGAGAGAGCTCAGAGAGGAGTTATCTGTCGGTGTGGACCAAGAACATCTAGATCTTTATACATCTTTGAACGATGAGCAGTGGGCTGTGTTCAATGAAATCATAGATCACGTGAACAACAACATGAGCCAAATATTTTTTGTCGATGGTCCAGGAGGCACGGGAAAGACGTACCTGTACAAGGCACTGCTTGCTAGGGTGCGTTCGATGGGCCTAATAGCCATTGCAACTGCAACATCTGGTATAGCAGCGTCGATCATGCCCGGTGGACGGACTGCACACTCCAGGTTCAAGATTCCAATTTAGCTCGCTGACAATAGCATGTGCAATTTCACCAAGCAGAGTGGTACTGCGGAGTTGCTTCGTAGGGCGTCCCTGATAATCTGGGATGAAGTTGCCATGACAAAGCGTCAAGCAGTTGAGACACTCGATAAGTCATTACAAGATATTATGGGATGTGGTTTGCCTTTTGGGGGGGAAGATTTTGGTGTTTGGTGGAGATTTCAGGCAGGTCCTTCCTGTGGTGACCCGGGGGACAAGAGCACAGATCACTGACGCTACATTGCAGAGATCTTATCTATGGGAGAAGATTAGGAAGATACGTCTCACACGCAATATGAGGGCACAAACTGACCCATGGTTCTCTGAATACCTCCTAAGAATTGGCAATGGAACTGAAGAGACAATTGGTGATGATTATGTCTGCCTCCCTGATGACATTGTGATCGGTTACACTGCCAATGAAGAAGCAATTAACAAGCTCATCCAAGACGTGTTCCCATCGCTACATGACAATGCTAGATCAGGAGCGTACATGAGCACACGTGCTATTCTTTCAACCAAGAATGAGCACGTGGACGATCTGAATGCAAAGATGATCGACAAGTTTCCAGGCCAAGAAAAGGTATACCATAGCTTTGACTCTGTTGAAGATGATTCGCACAATAACTACCCGATTGACTTTCTAAACTCCCTCACGCCAAATGGCTTGCCCCCACATGTTCTGAAAGTCAAAGTCAACTGTCCTGTCATTCTCCTCCAAAATCTTGATCCTCACAACGGCCTGTGCAATGGAACAAGGCTAATGATTAGAACCTTCCAAGATAATGCAATTGACGCCGAGATTGTTGGTGGCCAACATGCTGGAAAGAGGGTGTTCATACCTAGAATCCCTTTGTCGCCATCGGATGACATTTCACTTCCTTTCAAGTTTAAGAGGAAACAGTTCCCCATCCGACTGAGTTTTGCGATGACCATAAATAAGGCGCAGGGACAAACCATTCCAAATATTGGTATTTTCCTTCCCGAGCCTGTGTTCTCCCACGGCCAACTTCATGTTGCATTGTCAAGGGGTGTGTCAAGGCAGACGACCTGGATTCTAGCAAAGCCAAACAAAGAAATAGATCCCAATGGAAAAAGCACCAAGAACATTGTCTACAGAGAGGTCTTAGAGGGATGACATAGGTCTGTTGTTCCTTCGTGTCATTGCATTTGTAGTACTATGAACTCTCTATGTATCCTCTTCCAGCTCCTTGAAAAACTATCTAATAGGTAAAACATACTGCTTGCTGATAAGAAGTGCTGCATGAGAAGCACATTTATTAGCTTACAACACAGCCACACAGCAGGTTAGAATAATGCAAATTCCAACTAAATGGTAAGAAAGAAGACATGAAAAAATACTAGCAATCACCAATATATACATGCCTGGTGTTCTTCCATGTACTGTTTGACCAATTATGTGTATAGTTGATTAGCTGTGGTTATGGATCTTCTAATTGTGTTATTACCCAATCAACCCTCCTTTTGTTATATGTTTTGTGTATTGGACACTTTGTTTCCAATATTGTACTGTTGGTATGGTAGAGCTTGTTAAATTCCTGGCTAGGATTTTTTGGTATACAATTAGCTAATGTGGCTCTTGTGTCCTCAGATTTGCAGGGCTCATCCTATAATCATGATGCCAATACTCTATACCCTCTTTGTTTCTGTCTATGTGCAGATGCACCCTTTTTCATTTCACTTGTGTTAACACTGTATGCTATAGGGAACACACCTGAAATTGAAGGATGAAAGAAGGATATGAGTCTCATGAACTATTTATGTTACACAGTTAGTTTTGAATTATAATGTGCAGTAGAACAAGGTAGTGAGTTTTCTGAGTTCCGAGAGAAGATATCTATTTTGTTTCTTCTTTGATCTAATTTATTTCATCCATGCCAACATATTTACTGCAAAAGGAGGTCTGGTGAACAAGTGCAAAATGTGATCCACGAGCAAGCAGTCACTTATTGTTCTTATCTGTGCACTTCAGTTTGCTCCCCTTTTTCTTTAAATGTACACGTCTTTTTTTGACTATCTTCTTCACAGGTACTGCAGCGGGTAGTTCTTTGAGAGAAGATAAGCCGGAAACATTTGCTAACAGGTAAGAAGCCATTACTCTGTCCTTCAGTGCACTATTGCCATATTTGCAGTGGAAAGCTACGTTTATTTTTGTTTCCATCAATGCAGAGATGCCATAATAGAGGCCCTTCCGAGTTATGATGATCCATACATCAAAGTGCCAAGAGTGCTGAACAAAGAATCCTGTAGTCTGTAGATCAAAAATTTGAGATTGTCGAAATTATATGCCATTGTACAAGTACAACCCGGCATGGTGAAATAATGGAACCTGGAAAAGATGGACCAAGCTATCAGAAAGTCGAGTTAAGTTCAGCATTATTTAGACTTAACGGCATGTTTCAAGAATTTGAGGGACAAATTTGGAATATCTGCAGCAAAAGATCCATTTTTTATACGCCATTATGCTTTCAGACCAAATACATTGCTCCTTTCAGTTTTCTTAATTTGTTTTCAAGTTTCTTCAATGTGATGGACCTTTATCCCTCCGTCTCCCAAGCATACAATGGTTTCCAAGTATTTTCATAAAGAGCAGTACCTTTTCATATAGTGCGGATTAGTAGCGTGGATGCGGCGGTGGCAGTTTATGCAGGCTGCATGCCTTTGGACGTAAACGGCAGGAGTTAAATGCTGAAGCTCACGACTTGAGCGGCCACTTCCCTTAGTGAAGGACGTCATGTGTGGCCTCCGTCTATGCTTGAGATTACTTGCTCGCCAATGAATGTTATTCGATAAAGCTCCCCGTTCCTCTCTAAGAAAATGATATAACTCTCCAGTCTAATTGTGTGCCAATTAACCCAGATCAACACACCATGAACGTGTATCAAGATTTGATCACACATTGCAGAGCAGAGTAACAGATAAAAACAATACAAACGTGCAGCAACATTTCATCATCACAAATTGCAGAGCAGAGTAACAAATAAAAGAGGACGGAAAGCACACTTTAGCTGATTCAAACTCCCATTATCATGATCCATATCTTTACATGTATTAGTTGTGCATATATTTAAAGTATATACATACATACAGCCCAAGAACAGCCCAGTTATGGAGAAAAAAAAACCCTAGGATGGCTACTTAATAAGCATGCAGTGCAGCCTCACGTCCTCCTCAGCCTCACGATCTCCCCTGCAGTGCAGCCGTCGCCTCCTTCCCCTGCAGCGCAGTGCTGCTTCCTCCCCTGCCCCCAGGCCTTGATTTCCACCAAGCTCTCTCCAGGGAGTCAGCGTCACTGTCTTCTGGAGCAACATGGTCAAGGTTAGATCTTGCCCAATCGATGCATTAAGTTGACTGAGAATGTTTTTGAATAAGACAAATAGATATCTTGTGTTATGGTTATACCCCCTTTTAACACCAGGAGCCTATGGTATTAATCTAGGCACCGACAATTAGATACTGTCAAAAGCACATGGTGCAGTTGGAAAAAAAATTATAATAAGATCTATGGAACTTGACAAGGTTGCAAAATATAGAAATCTAAATCTCAGTATACATGTGACAACTTGACAGATCTCATGAGAAACACTAACAAAATTAGATGTGGCAAAGCTCCAATATTCCAGAAATTTATAGTGGACAAACCAGATTATTTTTTTCCTGAATAATATGATGAGAGTCACTTGAACATACCTCACCAAAAGGGTGTGAACCTGGATTTGTTTCGAGCTCTTATTGCAAGTGCTGGAGACTGAGAAGGACTATTTACAAGCCTGCAATAGTACAGTTGTATACTTAGAAAGGATAGGCACATAACTATAGTACAGAATACGTGATCAAGCCTTTTACTAGTCAAATAATCGAGCATCTCTGCTTTGTGAATCCATCCCTGCTAATAGTAGCAGAACTAGGACCAACTGTAGTAGTAATCACTTGTCCACTGGTTTAGTATACTACACAGGAGAGAACGAATGTTCCCTTGGAATATAATAAATAACATGATGTATCACTAAATTTCTACTAACTTGGTCATCCTTAGTAAGTAATAGCGTGTGCGTACACAAGAGAGTGTGATCAGATCTTACTGAAGTATGTGCAGATAGGTTTCTAAAATAATAGCTACTGGTTGCACATAGATAATTATAATATAGGAAAAACATTGTTTGCCAAAATACAACCATCAGGATGCCCCTTTTTTCTTTGAGAATCAAAACCAACTATACAGATATTCTGATTAGAGATATGTCCATATTTAAACTGTGTTGACTCCAACTTCAACTAAGTATGATAAGGAAGAGCAATCATGGGCAGGCATAGGTGTCGAACAACAAACCTAAAGCAGTGATATCAACACTGTAAATGTTTCTATGTTGCAATAAACATATCCAAGAAGTAGAATTTGCAAAGCATAAAAATAGGGACTGATGAACTCTAATAGTATCAAATGATTTCGCAAGTACGTTCTCTCGTGTGCTTGCTCTAGCAGACATGTAATAAGTTGATCAGTAAAAACCACACTTGATCTTGGAAATTATCAAATTGGTAAAAGGTAGCAATAAATTTCGAAGAGAAGTGCTGAAAAGGGTGGAGTTTAAAACCAGTTCTTGTTGAGTGATGCCAACAATATGCATAGCCTTTTTATGTTTCAACCTGTGTTTCACTTTTGCAGATTACATGTGTGACAGAATCTACCGATAGCAGCCTCGGGGAGATTATGTTGGAAGAGACCGCAAGCTCAAATCAACCATCCCAGCAGGAAGTAATAGAAGAGAAAATAGATGAGTTAACTCGTGATAAGGAGATGCAAAAATCATCAGAACCTTTGCAGACAAATCAACCATCCTACCAGGAAGTAGTAGAAGAGAAAATAGATGAGTTAACTCGTGACAAGGAGATGCAGAAATTATCAGAACCTTTGCAGACAAATCAACCATCCCAGCAGGAAGTAGCAGAAGAGAAAATAGATGAGTTAACTCGTGATGATCTAGGTATGTAGCCTTATGAAATATTCTGCATGCTTAAGAAATCTTATTCAGTCCTTTATCCTTTTCTTTAGGCTTTAACAATTTCAAGTTACAGATAAAATGGAAACTGATGATGATTACAATTGCTTCTTGGATGAAGAGCATGTAAGCTATTATCTTAATTTCTTTAATTCAATTGTATGCTTCTTTTGTTCACAGAAATATAACTTTTATGAAATTGGGTTGAGGTAGGATACCATACAGATGAACGAGATGCAGATACAGAAATATATGCCAAAACATAACAAACCAAAAACGGCGAAAAATACAAAAGTTATCTCAGAAGGTACATAACAAATCCATCGATGTTTTTCTTTTCTTATATTATTACTATTTCCTTCATAAGTAATTTACATCAATATTGCAGATTATGTTTGCACCGCCGATGATGTGTCCGTCATTAAATATATCAAATCCTTACCAAAAGAAAACACTTTGGTGGACATCGATGATGTTTTTATTAAAAGGATCGATTTCGACTGCCTTCTACATGACGGCATATACTTGAATGGCGACGTAAGTACAACTTTATAAAACAGTTCTTCTTAACTCAAACATCTAATCTAAAATTATTTGTACTTCAAATTATAGGTCATATCTGCATACATATATTGTATAAGTGCTCAAGAACATCTACGAGAGAGGACGGATGGAAATGTGTATTTAGAGAATACATGCATCTCTGGATTACTAAAGCGAGATGGCGACATTGAGATAAGCCAAGCAGATAATGCACGTAACAGCATCATACTAAGAGTGGATAAATATCTAGATCATGACATGGTTAGTCTTAACTTCCTATAGCTGAATTCAATTTATTTTTCATGTTTGACTAACTTCCTACATTTGCTTCAATTTATTGTTCATGTTTGGCTGGTAGGGGTTTTGTCTCTTTTATTATTACATAGTTGCCAAAGCTCCAAAAAAAGAATGACAAAGTGAAAGCTAATGAATTCTAACAGGAATTTAGAAATTGTTATCTTTGCCATGGTAAGTCTTAATTTAGGAATTTAGAAATTCTGACAGGACCATGATATGGTTAGTCTTAGCTTCCTACATATGAATTCAACTTATTATTTACTTTTGACTGTCTGTGGCTTCAACTAACCCAACATTTGCTTCAGGTCTTCATTCCAGTTAATGTGGAAAATTTTCATTGGTACCTAGCTGTTATCAACGCCCGAAAACGTGAGATACAGGTACTTGACTCACTAGGTGCTACAATGAACCGCAGCGACCTCACTACTATGGTGAGTAATTACTACATCCTTACGCCTTTTTGATTAAGATTTTCACTTATTTTTCCTGCAATGCTAATACTTTGTTATTTTTGTCGTTTAAAAGTTGCGAGGACTAGAAAAGCATCTCAACTTTGCATCAGAACAAAAAGAGTTAAAATTCCATAAGTGGAAGGACCTACGCATTACGACATGGCCAGTCGTAGAATATATACAGCAAGCAACACAGATAGATGGGTACACCTCCTAACTCAGCAAAATCCATATGGTGGATTTCATCACATAAAACCTATTTAAGCTAGAGCATGCATAACATTATCTCCTGTAAATTATTGGAATGTATATAAACACCAAGACTTAGGCTATATATTTCCTTCCCTTTTCCATGTACATGGTGAAAATGAAATCAAGGGCATTTTTTAGCATTAATGCAGTAGTCAAACTTACTATTTGCATTTTAAGGCCACCATAAATTAATGCATATGAATAGTTAGTTAGGAGTATAAAGCTGAGTTATCCAAGCTGGATTTGGGGTGTGGATAAGACAAGGGGTGGAGTGGTTATGATTTTTTGGGTGTGTTTTGATTGGAATTCAGAAATCAAAATGGTTAAGAATAGATAAGAAAACGCAAGTGTACTTATTGTTTTGCTCATGACAGAGAGTTGGAGTCACATGAAGCAATGACTTATCTAGGCAAAATGGGTATTACAAAATGGGGTACTATGTGGAATATTTAAACTTTTAGTGCTTCGGCTTGTGGGGTAGATAGACACATGATCATTGAATATTGGGAGTTCAATAAATACTACAAAAATTAAATAGCATGGCTTTTTAGTCGCCATCAAGCTTGAACTGCAATAAGAAATGTAAAAGATCATGCACCTGCTTAAACAAATATGTATGTCATGATCTTCCTCCTACTATATTCTAAAGTTACAAATATAGTATATTTGTGGTCAAACATTTAGAAGGATTACTGCAGGCATTTCGAAATAAGTAAAATTAAATAGCATGGCTTTTTAATTGCCCTCAAGCTTGAACTGCAATAAGGAACATGTAACACAGAAAAGGACATCCGAACAAAACTCTCACCTGAATAAAGGCTACAACATCTGCCTCAGCAGTACCTCCAATTTCTCCAATGAGAACAATACCTAAAAGGCACATAGCAATTTTACCAATAAAAATGACACTTAAGAGGGATATAACAGCTTTGAAAGATGAGAACAATAACTCAAAGACATACAAAATTAATATTTTTCCTTCCCGTTGGTTAAATTAAATAAAGGTGTACGTTAATATATTTTTAATCTTGTAGCTCATCATGCGGGCTGTTTATGGTCAACTTCATGGAATACTGGACAGGAAATATTCTATCTGACCGTGTTACACAGGTATATCGGTTAGGATCACAAAAAATTATCTATGTTAAATTATTCTCTTACAATTAATTGTGCTTACTATTTTGCAGGAGGATATGAAAAATTTTAGGCAGAAATTAGCTGTCATTTTGGTTGACTCGGAGCTAAACAAGAACAAACAAAGTCCAATGCACGAAGGTATCGAAGGCAAAGAAGAAATCTCCAAAGATGTCGTGACTTTGCAAAGTCCTCCTAAGCGAACAAAACGACCAAACTCATTTGAGAAAACCGAAGACCACACATCCTTACGTGACCTTTCTCCTTGCATCAGGCCGACAAACAGTCAATTGGTAGACGAACTTTGCATACATATCATGATGATTAATGATGCCGAGTCTTTGGAGTAAGTCACTTTTGTTCAAAAAAATATATGTAGCGTTCATATAAGTTATTCTTATGCCATTGTACTTTGTTTGACAGGAAGGAATGGGTGCTAAGCTCTAAACCATACCCAGTTAGCTTAAGTCTCAAAAAATTACAAGACATACTGAAGATGGACAAATCTATGGACGGCGATTGTTTCAACATGGCTGTACGGATACTTGCATGCGACGAACTCCATATGTTGAGAGATACCCCAGTTCACTACATGGACCTGATGTTTTGCGTAAGTTATTACAATCACATAATCACTCTTTGCATCAAATTTCTAAACCTTCTTTCTATCTCAGACGGTGTCCGACTTCGCACGAGACCCGAGGCGTCGTGGAAGGCTTGATGTTAAACGGTTGGCACAATTGTTTGATAGCTGGCCTGGAATAGACTGCAATATCTCTAAGTGCAAGTTGGTAAGATTGGTTTCTTTGTCCATTGGTGTCGTGATTTACGTATTGCTAACGCCTATCGTATGTAGATTTTATTGCCATATGCTTTCCTCGGAAAGTACATGTTGTTCGTCTTAGACCAGGATGCGAGAACTGTCACTATATTGGACTCAGTTCCTATACCGGCTCAGTTTAAACACACTCCAGTCATGAGGTATATATTTAAAATTCAAAAAATTGCCATTAACCTTAAGCTTGCCTTTGAAGTAAGAAACCCTGAGTGGAACGACGATATTTATGTATGGCGTCGCATATTGACTGTTGGTGCTCCGACAAACCCAAACAGGTAACTTGGTTTGAACCACATTATAGCTTATTTTACTTTATCTAACGGACAAGGTAACAATTCATATATCTACAGTGCCTTGTCAGGTTATTTCGTTTTTAATTTCATGCGCTCGTGGAATGGTGAAGCACTAGAACCACCAGTTTGCAAGGTGAGAATTCTCGAGTGCACATTTCTACACACTTTACACGTGGACCCTCCACGACAATGACATAAAATGCACATGCAGGATGGTTACGAATTAAGGAAGCGGTTTTTGATACACTTATTGAAGTACAATGGAAATGAATCTGAAGATAACATCCCTCACATGGAACGATTTTTTCTTAAGTGCATCAGGAAATAGATGCTTTAGAAAGAGATAATTAGTTGTAGCTTATCTCTTAATAGCTGTTTTTTGGATTCAAATAAATGTTAAGTTGTAATATTAAGCAATATTACTATACTCTTTTGTACTTATGCAAATTCCACATGCATTGGTTAAGACATGTGTTGCAATTTAAAATTTAAAAGTTAATGCAGGAAATATTGGTGCTACTGAAATTTGTGAAGTTTACCATGTAGCTATGTTCTACAGGGTTCATGGGAGAAGCAAGTATTCAGGCTAATTAAAATGCTTCTCAATATGATTTGACTATGTCAGAAATAGCATCTCTGTTTCAGAAATTAGAAAAGGAGTAAAAATATGTGATCTATTTAGAAAAGGAGTAAAGATCTTCAGGAGATGAGTCAACCATACCAGTCAGCTCCTTAACATCCTGTACCGATCCAATCTTCTACAAAAATCCTCTATCATCTTTGCCTCCAGAAACCACAAGTGATGCATCTATAGGACTGCACACAGTAGCAAAGACCTCATCTATACCCAGGGTAAATATAAAGAAACTCAGATGTGTAAAAAGAAATTTGCAGCAGAAATAATTCACTTGCCTGAGGCCGGTCTTGAGCTTGTTACCAAGTGCTCTGCTCCTACAGTCATTCCGACCACACACGCAAACATCGACACTGTCTGAGTACATGAGCTCCCATCTCTACCGCTCACATGCCGCCGACGAGCTCCTTAATCCGCAGCATGAGGTCCCGGGACTCGGGGAACTCCGGGAAGACGTAGAAGCAGATAAACAAAATTAGGTCTTCAGGAAAAAATTAGACAAAAAGACAAATCTCCAAATGCTGTTTTGATTCCATTAGTTCCGTTGAGTAAGAAATCCTAATAGAAACCAAAATCGACAACACAAGAATTTCTTCAGCATAATCAACATTTGGACTGGACTCAAATTACTATTAACCAAAATACATCCTCCTCACTCATGTAAAGAAGCAGCAACCCAGCTATAAATCCCATTCCATGCATCATGATCACACAAAAGAAACAGCATATTACTCCAAAGAATATGTTCATCTCCATATAATACATTGGCAGGCTGACCACTAGCTGAAAGTCAAAGCCTCACTGAAGTAACGAATGAGCAACTAAAAGAGATACTGAAATGATAGAGGTAACCCATTCATCTGAAAATAAAATAGCCAAACCACATGGAAGTTGAGAATAAGAAAATAGTTGCAGAAGTAATGAGATATCACATGAGCAGCAGGGTAGCAAAATTAAGACAATCCACTTGCTTCATAGGTCTTCGTAATCGAGACTTGCATGAAACTATGAGCAGACTGATCTTATCAGGGTTCGGAAGCAACAGCGAAAACCTCCAGACATCTCATACTCCAAACTGCTATTACAATAATCAACAAACACGCACCTCTGAAGTTTCTTGATCCCATACATCCCAAACAAGATACCCGTCCAGACATTCACCACCATTGCGCCGGGGGTCCGGGGCCAGTCCACCTCGCCAAGGATCTTACCCTTCTTTAGGTTCAGTCGAGAAGAGGGATTTCCACCATCTTTGCTTCCAGGATTATCAGAAATCGCTGCGGGATCTGCATTTGTTTCGTTGGGCACAAAGGACGCCAGCGCTTTAATAAACAAAACATTCTCTGCCATAAGACCTGCAGACCAGACCACAAACAACGGGCAAACAAGATATCATTCCTGAACTTCCAAGTATTCCATAACATAGCAGTGGAAATCATATTGACAGCAGCATTATTTTGATTACTGCTTCATAACTGAGCTACTTGCTCATAATTGAGCCCAATATCTTTTAGGACTATCACAGATAACTCAGCCCACATGATCCTAACCACATCACATTGAAAAAGCAAATGTTGTATAGACTCCGAATCATTACACAACAGACAACTCTTATCAGCAACATGCTGTCTCTTAGCAAGGTTATCTCTTGTTAAAAGCTTATTATGGAGACAACAACCAGAGGAACACTGGCATTCTAGGTGGAACATGCAATTGCCACATGGCAGGGATAAACACAGGTGTAATTCCTCTCGAATTAACTACTGCATATAAGGATTGAGAAGTAAACAACCCTGAATTATGTAATTTCCAGGCCATTTGATCCTCATTCTCACTGAAAGTCAGTGAGGACACCGTTTGAACCAACTCCTGCCATTGTTCTATCAATCTGGGACAAAACCCCCTCCATCATAAATAGAAGATTTCCCAGAAATGGATAGCTACTACTGAAATCAAGATTGGAAAAAACATTAACGGAGCATGAGGTGTTGTGTTAGCTACAAGCCTAAATGATAGAATGAGCGTCCAATATCCCCTGTCGGAAGATATCAGAGTTGGACCTCGGGAGGCATTTCCCCAGCACAGATTGCAGCCTTCTTGGGTCGGGGAGGGCGCCGCTCGGGTCGGGGACAAGGGGAGCACCGCCGGACGGGACGCCGAGACGCCACCGCCGCCGCGCCTACCCAAGACGCCGCCGCGCTGCGCCACCCAAGCCGCCTGCGATGCCGCCGTACCGAGCCGCCCGCGTGCTCGGGATGCCGAGACCCCGCCACCGTCGCACCTGCCCGGGACGCCACCGCGCTGCACCGCCCACGCCGGCTGCGATGCTCGCTTGCTCGGGTCGGGGAGGCCGCCGCCGGCGAACGGGATGGGGGGAGCGCTGCCGAGACAGGACGGGATGGGGCGAGCGTGCTGTGTTTTTTTTCGAGATAAAGCATGCTGTGTTGGTTGCGAGGAGGGCGATGGGGCAGCGGGGGTTGCCGACGGCGGAGATCCCGGCGAGGCGCGTGGTGGCGGCGAGGAGACGCCGGAGCGCGGCGGCAGGGTGAGGCTCGACCTCCATTGATGCAGTACCCGCGGACCACCGCTACGGAAAGGTAGGAGAGGCCGGTGGCATTGTCGCCGGCGAGGGAGCCCATGGCGGCGGCGGCTCATGGGAGGACAGAGGGGGGCGCGGCGGTGAGGCCGATGAGGCGGTGATGTTTTCGGTGGAGAGAGAGTGAGAGGAATGGGGAAAGTGGTAAAGAGAGAGTGAGAGGGATGGGGAAATCAGATGAGAAGAGAGAGAGAGTAGAGAAATAGAAAATGAGTTTTATTTTGGAGAATTACATATGCCATATTTGCTTAGTTGATCAAAATAAATTATGTTTGCATAATAAAATATGAAGACTACATTGAATATTTCATAGTTTTATATAAAAAAAGTTGATTTGGATGTAATTGAACCACAATTAAAATTCTAATGAAATTACACTGTGGTCAATATAATTTATAATTATTTATAGTTACAATTAGTTGAGACGTGTGCTTAACTAAAGAACATTATATGTTTTTTTGGATGTTATGTGAAAAGGACTCAAGCAAGTTTGAAAAAGATTGTTATCTACTCTGGTCGGACTGAAAATTATGAGGACAATTGAGAAGACGTCGCATTATGTAAGCTTTATCTCGACAGTGCCTACAAATATTTATCTGAGTATTATTTTCAAACAAAATAAAATCGATGAGAAGATAATTCCAAAATTTGGTGAGATTATATTAGAGTATTTATAACTTCAAAATTTAGAAAGAGGCCAATATTTAGTGAGGTATATATTAGACAATGCAACCACATTGTGTGTGCTTGGTTACTATGATTACTATTATTTTTAAAATTTTATTAATAATTACAGTATAAATATTATATAATATTTTTTATAATCGTAATTTGCATTAGTCGAGACGTGTGTTGCACGTGCACGTTTACTAGTTCCTGTTAAGTAGCAGTGTATTAGATAAGACCCTGCCTTGTGTATCTCAAACTAATTGGCACTGCCACTATGCTTAGCAGTAGTACTACTGTCGATTGGTACTGCAAAAACAACAACTCTACTTGATGTAGACGACCCCTCGATTAGAATAAGGTAGACCATAAACTGTACTCTAGGTCGTCGGGCACACAGGTCTAATCTTCCATTCTTACTTTCGCAATAATAATAATAGTAGTAGTAATAATAATCTTCCATTCCCAGTGGCATGTGGATGAGAAACTGAACAATAGTAATCCAGCGTTGGAGGGAACCAACACATACACAAATGCGTACTAACCGACGGAGCCGGCGCCAGATGGGCACCGGGGAGGCGGCGCCTGCAACCTAGGTGGAAGATGAGAGGCCAGTGGATAGGAGAGCGTCTGGGCCGGGAGAGAGTTCCTTACTAGAATATCATAATGTCTTGGCCCATGTAGTTAAGACGTTAATCAAGGGGATAACCGTTTGGAACGGCACGTCAGTTGGTCAAGTCCGTCTAGTTAAATCTGAAGTAGCAACGGATTGCCGTAGCAGACAACAAATTCATGTTCTTAATTAGTGGGAAGAAGAACTTGTCTTTGCAAAGCCCGAATATACTCGTTAATATCGTTGCAACAAGATGTGAACATTTTACATGTCTAGAACAAACTTACGCTCTCTGCGACACTATGTACTGAAGCTTTGGGTACGTGCAGATGGCCCGGCCTCTGGATACTGGCTTCAACCACTTCTTCCCACAAAATAACTCTCCACCAGGTAACCTACATAATATGGCAGATTGCCAGGGCCTAGAAGTAGTACACACACAAGTAAAACAGTAAAGGATCACCAGCAGAATGGATCATTCATATCATCGCAACCTTTACACGCGTCTACAACAAACTCTATATTTTCTGTGGAAAAAAAGAATCATTCCTGTATGTACACCCCCGTACGATCTTGCTACGTTTCCACTTTCCAATGTCTCGACAAAGTAGTGCCTGCACGATGATGTATATTCAGATTCAGGTATTCAGTTACTTTTACCTCTGTGCTGCGAGTACTCTGTCCGCAGCATGTTGAGAACATAATCGTCAAGCTGTTCCAGTTGGCCCGAGTCTCGCAGCTTGGGATACAGATGGCCCGCACTCCTGATGCTGCGAAGACGATGAACTGGACAGAAGCGTTCGTACTGGAATTCAGGCAGGTGGTAATTACTTTAAAGCTCTCGTCCTTGACTCCCTCCAGTAACCAGAAGTCAGCCAAGGATGAGAGCTCCACATAAGGCCTTAGGTGAGGAAGGTGCTCTTCGCTGCACAGATTTTTCCATCGGCAGTCCAGTGTAACTTTAGGCAGCTCGCCTGAGTAGAACCAACGGACCAGTTTGTCCAACGCTTGCCACCCGAGTGGAACTCGGATAACGTCTGAGAAGCTGCACACATGGTTCTTATCAGTCATTTGAGACATTCATGAAATAGCCTTATCAATTGCCAACAAATTGATTCATCGCAAAAGTAAATAAATAAATAAAATAAAAACCAACAAAATATGAGTGGTCTTAAATAATGTAACAATGCATATTTTACAGGAAAATGAACAGATGCGCAATATTTATGTAAAATATTCACTTGAAGAAATTGAGAAACAAAAGGCTCACCTCTCATGCATCCCAGATTGAAATGCTCTGAGGTACTCACAGTTCAGGCTCAACACCATTTTATGGCAATGAACATGCGGAGCCCATAATTGGCATGAGCCAAGGTAACACTTCATTTCCTCATTTTATTGAGCCTCCAAAATTATGTTCCTGAAATTAATATGCTTCAAAAGTACTTCAAGACAAGTTAACAAAACTAGACAGAGAGCAAAATAAAAGATAGTATCCAAAAATAAAAACCTCTTGAACATAGTATCCACAAAATTAGAAATGGTAGTTTAAAGTGGATAACAGAAGACCAGCTGTAGTTGTTCTGGGCCTCTAGTCTATGATTCAAAACTATTAAAAGTAGCATGAGAATGCAAATGAACAAAAATAATAACAGTTTTACGAATAACCAGGACTTTTAGCAAATAATAGCCACCCAACCTCATATGTTCTGATAGAAGTCACGACAACTAAAAAGTACATACTGTATTATGGCCTCTTAGCTCACAGGTTGGAATCAATGAACAGCGTGATTAAAGGCCAAAATTACGAGAAGGAATGTTCAGCTGGTTCAAGTGCTCCAGTAAGATCATATCTGGGAATATCGGAGTTCCATCTGGGTTGCTCTTTCTGAAGCATCTCTTGCAATGATTTCAAGTGATAATACTTCGTGAGTGTTCTTACTGATTTAACAATGTTGTCCTCTACCATGGCAAAACCAGTGTGTGCGTATTCCAAAGTTTTCTTCAAGGAGCAACTATCTACACAATCAGTCATTCCAACACGATAAATTGATTTGCCCCATTCATCTGTAATTTTTCCATCACTGCCAAGAAGAGATTTTGGACATGGAAACAACTTAGGACACTTTGCTGATATGATGGCTGCATAAGCATTTAGAGATTCACCATTTGAAAGCAACAGGTCCAGATAAACTAGGTTGTTATCATCTAATGCACTTCTCATCTTTCCTCCCAACTTGCTTGAGGAACCACAGTGGCCAAAAAAACTCAGCATGTGTTCAATATAGCACTTGGGTCCTGGGCTCATGCTTTGACATAAAGCATGTTCAAGAATTCTAATCAAACCTTGGGTATAATGATCTCTGCAATTATGGCACACAATGCCCATCTCCAAATTCCCTTGACAGTGAACACTAACCAAGCTTATGCTCTACAGAAGATTGAACAGCACCACAAGACCATACAATAAAACACTATTTTCACCTTCCCACTCTTCACCGAGACAGCAGCAACACAAACTTCCATAAAAACAAAATTGCAGATGAGAAGTGACTTTTGACCTCGTAATATGTATATCGTTGTGCATACGTTCCTTGTTAATGGACAATACATCTACAGAATTCCTCTTGTTAAGGAGGTTATGGTAAGGTTGTAATAGCTCCAGGCACGCTAGGTTCATCAGGTTGATCATAATTTTGGCACGGTCAGATGATGTGGTAACACTTCTCTTAGTATTTGATTCTAATGATGACAGCAGACTGTTCAAGTAGTCATCACCTAAAGGTAGAACAACTTCTGAAAGTCTAGAACTTGCCTCAGACAAAATGTATCTGCTGGGAGAGAGAAGCATCATCAGAACTGCCCTCAAAGCCGGCTCCTGCACATATTTGGACAATTTCATGGGGCTGCTCCGCATGACATCTGCTGCCAGCGAGCTATACAAGAAAAGCAATGTAAGTCGATGCATAGCATTCACCTGTAAAGTTCATGACAGTACTGAAATAAAATTATACTGTAGCGAAGTAACTTTCAAATGGGATGATACCTAGTACCTACCAAGCACAAGATATGAGTGCCTGCAGGGTACAATCTTGCCATTTCCGTACAGTGAGGTACTCATTGTTGCAATGAACTGCTAGATATCCGAGTATATCCCATACATACGGATGTATATCCATGAAGTTTATGGAAACCATCTTGAACAGCTCTTCATCGTTGCACTGAATTTGATGGACTTGATGTGGTGGTATGCAGCAACCGGTAAGAATGTTATATAATACTATATCAATAGCATTAGACCAAAAGCATCGACGATGATTCCCAGCATAACGAAGAACCAACAGTACGGTATGGCACCCCTCTGTTGCTAACAATTTTTCATCACTTTTTGACATTGTGTCGATTATGCCTTGAACAATAGGCTGACAATGTGAAGTCATAACTGATTACAGCCCTTTGAAGATCGCTGCAGATGACAAAGCAATTTTAATTTTTATAACAAAAGACAATATAAATATGATCCATATGTCATATTAGTTTATCATCAAAATCAAGTGAATATAACTCTTACCAATAGAACCTGGCAGAGTTCAATGCTTCAATCCTAGTAATGCCTGGACGCAATGTTCCCATAAGCTCACCAATCTTAGCCATTAACACTTCACTCTCGAGAAAGATCATCACTCCATTGCCACATAGAGCTGAATTACAGTCACAAATGTTCAGGTATAAAAAGGAAAGTGAAGGAGAAGAAAAAGATTTTTGAGGAGAACTACCAAACAAAAGTACCTAAAGCAGCATATAGCTTAAGAGCTTCAACACAAATTGTCATTCCAGTGCTAAGACAGTATTGTGCTAGCTTCCCCATCAAGTTGCAGTTACTCCATACATGGTATCTTGAAGAAGGCCAAATCCACGATATGGTTGTTAGCAGTGATCATTTCCGTCAGATAGTTTAGTGGATGGACATCATGGGCGTAACTCTGCAAGGCTGAAACAATACTCGCAACTACGTTGGTTCTCTCCAAGGCTTCCCAAATTCTGTATGAATCAAACCTCTTGCTGTCCCTAGGTTGTTCAATATGCAATTCAACGCACTTGCACATGAGATAGCTATAGGTAGCTGATCTCCAGACAACTGGCACGAGAGGGATGTAACAATCTCCAAAATTGGGTATTGGCGAATGAATGGCCTACAGTGTTAATTAACTTCGAAACATTCTTTGTCTGAAGAATGCCTTCCAACACTATTGAGTATAACTAGGGTTGAAAACGGTACGGAAACGGTCGGAAAAATGTCTTACCGTTTCCATTTCCGCACTCTTTTATCGGAACAGAAACGAATAGGAAAACTCCGGAAAGGAAACGGAAACGGAAAGTACCGGAAACGAATACGAGACGAATACGGTCAAAAACGAAAACGATAACGAATATTTGTTAGAACACAAGAACCCCTTGAACCGTGCACAAAAACACAAAAAAGTAACATGACACAAAGAATATATATTACATAACCAATTATATTTGTACGAAAGTAGGAAGGGTTAGCTTGTTAGGGATAGGAGATTTAGATGGGCTGGATGGGTGAATGACTAAATGGGCCAGAACTTTTACACGGGCTTATTTGGAAATGTTTCGTTTTTTCTTATATGGAATTTCTGTTTCCGTTTTCATTTCTGACTGAAATCGCCGTACCGTTTCCGTTTCCATTTTAGTTTCCGTACTGAGAAATTCCATTTTCGTTTCCGTGTAAGAGCTTCCATTTCCGGTTTTTCCGGAAACGGACGAAAAATTTCCGTTCCGTTTTCAACCCTAAGTATAACCAAAATTAACTCCTGGTAAACAAATAAGTTGGTCACAATCAAAGTGGAGGACTTTCAGGATTTCAATACTTTTTTTTCGAGAAAGTGCACGCAAAAGCTTTGCGTCTCATTGCATCTATGGAAAGAATTTTGTACAAGCCTACGACTAGGCCATTACAACTCAACACCATAGCAAGCTACAACCGACGGAAGCTAGACAGACATTACAACAGACGCATCAACAACACTCACCATTCTAAGACTTGAATAAGTTAACTCACAAGTGTTGGTCAAAGCAGCTGAGCCGGGCATAGTAATGCTTCTACATATATATATACATATAGAGAGAGAGAGACCAAATTGGGGTTTACCTTAGGAGGATGCCGCGTCATTTCCTTGGAGAAACAACCATGAGAAGCTGTCAGTTCTTCGAGCGCATGAGACTGTATTCCAGCATCACTTGATTGCCATTTCTTTGCACCGTCTCCATCAGACCTGACATGATCATAAATTCAATTTGATTGAAAAAATGATCATAAATTCAACTAAGAACGCAAATATTTGCAACAAAAGAAAAAAAATCAAAAATCTTCCGTTCATCAATCTTTTGGTTTGGCCATTTCAGCCTCCAATTTGCTTTTCCGGATTATAAAATAACTCCATCTAGGCTTTGGGTGAGGGACTGCCAAGGTAAATTATCTTCTTTAGCTACTACCCAAGTTGAACAAATTCCCGGTTCGGAAAAAAGTAGAACCAACAGTACGATGGTATGTACAGATGCTGAGATGCAACCGGCTTGGGAGGCCCGGAGACAAGTTTGGTGAGTAGATCGCAATTACGTACGTGGAGAGGCCCAGGGAGGTGGCGTCGTGGAGGCGGGTGCGGAGCTGCTCGCCTCCGCCGTCGCCCTTCTTCCTGCTCTTCTCCCTCCCGGACGAGGCGGCCCCAGGAAGCATCGCGGCGCCGGCACGTCTGCTCTAGCACAGTTGGGAGTTCCAAGTGTAGTATTACATAGCTCTAAGATGGCCACTGCCAAGAGCTGGCTATCTTCCTCCTGGTCGCGCTCTCCACCTCCCACATCGCATCCTCCCTTCGCACGGGCCTTGGAGTCTGCCGCGCCAGCGGCTACCTCCCTGGAGAGTCCGCCAACTGCAAGAATAGAAACGATCCGGATTGTTGCATCGACGGTAAGAGGTACCCACATTACCTGTTGGGGAGGTCGGTCCGGGTAGCCCGTATCGTTAGCTAATCTCGTAATGTTTATTTCCATGATTATTGAGCAGGATAACGTATAAGGGGAAGGATCCTCTGGGACGAGGTTGGGGTGCGACATCAGGACGAGGTGAACCGTGCAGAAGGTCCACAGACCCCAGTCCCCGAAGCGGTGAGCCGAGGTAAGGATCAACCGGATCAAGAAGGAACGGGGCCGGGCGGCATTTTGCACCGACGAGGAGTATCTGGTATATACTTGTGCATATAGTAGATGCAAACGAGAGGGAGAATATGAATCGGCCATGCCGCATGTATAGGAGTTAGGGTACCACCGTAAAACTACCTAGAGGCAGGCATGTACATTCACTTCAGAGGTCGCCCCCATCTAATGCGGGGCATCCCTCGCCTTGAAGGCGGAGAACAAAAAATTTAATTACACATTGATCGGCTCGACGTCTCGCCTAGTATTTTTCTTGCATTTTTGGTCATTAATCTTCGTGGGTTAATCAAGGGCCGAGGTAGTAGTCGCGAGGGTTCTTCAGATCGTCCCCTTAGCACTTCGACCTCAGGGACCGGGGTGCCCAAAGTTTACTATCCGAGGGCGACTCCCAAGTACGACTTAACTACGCCGTGACTCGACCCGCTCCTAGCAGTGACGCGTGCCTCGGTCTCATCTTGGGAGGCAACGACGCTCAAAGTCATGCCCCCAAGTACGACTTAACTACGCCGCAATTCGACCCGCTCCTAGCGGCGATGTGTGCCTCGGGCTCGTCTTGGGAGGCAACGATGCTAAAAGCCGTGCCCCCAAGTACGACTTAACTATGCCGCGACTCGACCTGCTCCTAACGGCGATGCGTGCCTTGGTCTCGTCTTGGGAGGCAACGGCGCTCAAAGCTGTGCCCCCAAGTATGGCTTAACTACGCGGCGACTTAATGACTTAACTATGCCGCGACGCGCCCCACCCACACTGACGACACATAGCTCAGTCTGGGGTCAAGCTTAGGACCGTTCGCACGAGGACGACATGGAATGCGACAAACCAGAAGTCGGACAAGCATGAAGAAGAAAGCACGCTTATTAAAGTAAGTTACAACAAAGGCAATCGCGCACACTTCGCGATTGCCGTTCTTTCGGTAGGGAGGGGGAGATGACGACAAAGTCTCCTCATCAAAACACATGCATTATAAAGAATGGCCCGCATCCATTCCTATTCGTCCAGCCGCCTTGTCTTCAACTAGATTGACAACAAAGGCTAAAAGGAGCAGGTCACCCCTGCTGTCAAAGGTAGTTTCCATGGCGCCCTGTCCTGTCTTCTCGGCCGACGTTGTCGCCATAGCGACATGCTCAACAGACTCCACATCCGCCATGAGGGACTTCCTTTCCTTCGCCCGCGGGCGGGGCGAAGAGTGTTTATGCGACAACGCCACAGGGGGATGAGTTCCATGTCGCCCGGCTGGCGACTTATATCATGAGGGCAGGCTTTGCAAGCAGGCATAATGAAAAAGATGAAATATCACAGCAAGCATCAGACATCAGGATATTAACACCATATTGGGCGGATGAGATTCATGGTTTGCCACATCCGGCGAGACAGCAGTGATGCAGCGACGAGCAAAAGACAAGTTACAAATATGCGGTCGAGACGAGCTCTAGACCTTAGGGCGAGATGACTTGGCAGCCCCTCCGCTCGAGGCGCCCTTAGAAGCTCCGGACAACTTGCGAGACTTCTGGATCCCTTCAACATATTTACTCCCCTTTTTGCGGGATCCCCAGACCGATGTCATGAAAGCATCGGCTTTGCCCTTGAACTTATCACGAACAGAGACGACATCCACGGTCTTCGAGGCGACATAGTTCGGGGCCGAGAAGACCGACGGGACCGCACGATTCGCAAGGTAGGCACACCCTAGGAGAGTTGCACCGCGGCCCGGGCGTTGTCCTGTTCAAAGGAAAAGCTGGCGAGATGGATATCGCTGCAAACCTTTGTGGCCCACTTCATCCCCTCTGCCTCGTCTAGTTCGGGTCCGTGGATTCAAGGCCGCCGACCTCGAGCCCGATACCGCCGGCAGCCAACTCAGCTGCGTGCCACAAGGGATGAACCAACGGGGAAACTCGCCTGTCTCATTCGGCAAGGAACTCGAGCCACTCGTGCACCAAGTCAAGGTCCACGTGAAGCTGGCCGACCTCCTTGAGGGCCGACGCAGACTTCACCTGTTCCTTGGTCAGTAGCACAGCGATCGTGTCAGCCCTCTCCCTCTCCGCGGCCAAGTCCTCCTCTACCCCTCTCCTCGCCAGAGCGATGTCCTTTTCTAGCTGGGCAGCGTGGTCCTTCGCCGCTGCAAGCTCAGTCTTCAGCCGCTCCACCTTGTCCGATTTGGCGTCGAGACGACTTGAGAGCGCCTTGTTTTTCTTCACCTCGGCGTCGAGGACGGAGAGGACATCGGATGTGCGCCATTCTGCCTCAGCCACGTTCCCCGCTGCCTTGCTCATGCAGACCTTGAGGAGTGAGAGTGGTTCAGCTGCGAGCATGCACTGCCATAGACGAAGAGGTTAGGCTTTAAGCTCACAGTAAGAAGCGGGCGCGCACAGGGAGGGTGTTGCAGTACCTTTAAGGCCACGGACCGAGCGGCCGCGTCGATTTGCGTGGCCAACATACCGGCGAAGCTGGCTGTCACGTCCTCCTCCGCTAACCGCATCTCGGGATGGCATACCAACTCCATTTCTAACGATGGCAAGGTAAGGATGCCTGGTTCGAGTCGCCCTGAGAAATTCACTTGGGGACGAGGGCGCTAGAGGGTGGTGCCGAGGGAACCTTGGTCCCTAGACGCCTGCTTGGTGGCTGATGTGGAGGATATTACCGTCACCTGCACCTCTATGGGACGAGGCGATGAGGCGGCCATCCCCTTTGCGGTGGGAGCGGGGGAGGAAGGACATAGTCCCATGTCCACCTGGTCGGCCGTCGCCACATCTTCACGGATCCCTGGACGTGGCGAACTCACCCCAGGGCAGTGGGGGCTGCCAAGGGGCTCTCCACCACAGTGTCCCCCGGGAGCACGTCGACCGCCTCGCCGATGTTCACGTCGGACGAGGACGAGGACTCGAGCCAGGAAAATTTCTTTGTTGTCACAGTAGTTGAGTGGAATGCCCAGGAAGGCTCCCCATCGGCCCCTTGCCTAAGCCCGGTCCGGGCTTCGCTGGAGCCTCGGGCAGCCCTTTGTCCACAGGAGGTTCCTCGTCACCCCCCGACGTGGGACCCTACCTCGGACCCTTCCTCGTCCGAGTCATCCGAGTTAGCCTCAGTCTCGCGCTGCTCGCTCTCGTCCTCCGACCAGTTTGCCAGCTCCTTGGCGATGCGCACCTTCTGCTTCCCCTTGGGAGAAGTCTAGGCGGCGCGTTTTCGCTTCTCGCCTGCCTTCGAATCCTAAATAGGGCGATGTCTGGGCATGGAGGGACCTCCCATTTAAAAAGCTCGCAGGCTCAGTTCTGACGTGCGGGTATCAAGCTTCGGATGGCCTTCACTTCGGACGGCAAGTATCATCCAAGAATGATGTTCGCATCCTTCTCGGCCCGAGAAAGGTCGTACCCTACAAGGGGAAATGATCGGCAAGCAATGAGTACGTGATAGAGCTGACATTACAATAGAAAGTAAGGGCTAGCGAGTTATCTGTGGTAGGCTCGTACCCGTAGAAGTCGCATGGCCCAAGGGGCTTCCCCTCCGGGGTGGGAACGATCTTCATCGTCCAACCGATCGAAAGAAGGCGAATCCTCAACAAAAGATACTCCTCGACGAGGTCCCGTGAGGAAAACTGCTGGCCCATCTAGGCGAAGGCGTCGTGTTGGGCCATGTCGGCCGACGTGAGGAGAAGCTTGTGGGGGGTATAACCGGGTACGGTTTTGTTGCCGGTGAAGCCGAGGTTGTCCACCTTATAGTAAAACCACTCATTCCTCCAATTTTTCCACTTGTTCTTGAGCGCCATAACTGGATATGAGATGTCGGTCCGATGATTGCCGCGAAAGCCCACGGTGCCATAGAGTGACGTCGCCCCGCTATGGACGGTGACCGACGTCATGATGGGCTCGTGAAAGAGGGCCAAGTAGGACGCCGTGCTTTGCATTCCCATGGATCTCACGGCCCATTCGAAGATCGCTAGGCACGCAATCACCATGGGATCAGGTCAGAGATCTCTAGGCCAAAGTAATCGAGGATGAGCTGGACGATGGGAGCGGCCGGGAAGGTGATCCCGGCTCGAAATTGCGATGCGAACACCAAGATATGTCCTTCCACGGGTGCAGCGTAGGTGCTACCCTCTTTCGAGAGGACGAGGCCATGTTCCTCCGAGTTGAGAGGAAAACACCCGACATCTCAGAGTCGGGTTAGGGTGACCTCGGATGCCTGCGACGCCCCTAGCCAGCGAGAGACGATCGTCTTGTCGGCCACCTTCTTCCCCTTCTTTAGTGCGGCAATCTGCTTGTTGGTCGACATGGATGGAGGGTTTCCTTCATGAAGAGCGATGTCGTCCAACAGACGCTTAAGGGCGACCCAGCGCGAGCGCTGAATGTTGCTAGGGTGGGGACGATGTGCGACACGAGGAGGAATCTGCGGGCGAGATCGCGGAGCGTGGAGCAAGCGAGAGCAGGAGAGTGTATATCGGCCGTCTGGAGCGCAATGTGAGCGGGGCCGGGGGGACCCCAGGGGGTATTTATAGCCCAGGCGGTGGTCCGATAATCGAGGCGGGTTAACGAGCGTGGGGTGACAGTCACGGAGGAAGCCGTTAGGCTCGGAACTGCAACTAGGGCTGGGCAACGGCCATAACGAAGACGGACCGTCCAGCTGGAATTTAGCAAAGGGCGGTCAGTTTGGCAGGGATCTAGCAACAAAGACTGGGAATGGCGCATTAAACAATGACTCGGGCCAAGCAAGGCACCTCGTCCGGGGCTACCTTCGAAACTCCTCCCCCCGGCCTTAGAGAACGAACGCGGCCTCGGCCCATGACGCTCTCACAGCCCGAGGCCACAAGGGGCTGCTGTTGGGGAGGTTGGCCCGGGTAGCCTGGATGAGGTACCCCCTAAAAACGTATCATTGATTTTAGCTAATCTCATAATGTTCATTTACGTGATTGTTGAGCAGGATGACATATAAAGGGAAGGACCGTCCAGGAGGAGTTTGGGGTGCGACATCAGGACAAGGTGAACCAAACCTGAAAGACGACGTGCGGAAGGTCTCCAGGCCCCGGGCCCCAGAGCGGTGGGCCAAGGCAAGGATCAACTGGATCAAGAAGAAATGGGGCCGGGCGGCGTTCCGCACCGGCGAGGAGCATCTGGTATATACTGGCGCATATAGTAGGTTCAACGAGGGAGAGAATACGAATCGGCCCCGCCGCATGTAATAGGAGTCAGGGTACCACCGTAAAACTGCCTAGGGGCAGGCATGTACATTCACTTCAGAGGTCACCCCCGCCTATAAAAGGCGTGGCATCCCTCGCCTCGAAGGCAGAGAACAAAAAAATTTAATTACACGTTGATCAGCTCAACGTCTCGCCCAGTCTTTTTCTTGCATTTTTGGTCATTAATCTTCGCGGGTTAATCAAGGGCCGAGGTAGTAGTCGCGGGGGTTCTTTAGTCGTCCCCTTAGCACTTCAGCCTCAGGGACCGGGGTGCCCAAAGTTTACTGTCCGAGGACGACTTCGTTGACAGTACCACTGCTTGTCGCCGGTTACCGCCACCACAAAGACCATCTTGATGCTCAACAGCTTCGAAGGGTAAGGATAGCAACAGACCTCTGAGTGCCACAATGTTTACCACAGGGATAAGGAGATGGTCGTCACACTCTCCACTTGCTGGTTCAAGAACATGGCCCCGATACGGCCACTCACATCAAGATCACCACCAATGGTAAGTCGGTGTACGCCAAGATGGTGGACGAGTACGGTTGTGATGTCTGTGACGACGCCAAGATGGTGGATGAGTTGGTGTCCATGCACGGCTGTGACGACGACCACAACAACAGCCGCTCTGTGACAATAACATCGTCGATGCCTCCTCAACGATGTGGAACGCCCTAAGGCTCGACCAGAGCGCTGGTACGAAGGGCATCACCTGGTCTGATGAGTGAACGGCTGGTGATGTCTGTGTCGTATTGCTTTCGCTCTTATGACGAGGACATCTCTATCGCTGATATAACTACAGTACCTGCTGCCACTACTCAAGCTGTTGTGACTCTTCAAGTAACACATGCTACCACTCCTCAAGCTGATATACAAAGACCGATGATAAGAGCACGTGTACATCAACTTAATTATCACATAACTTTGTGTCTCAATGTGCACTCAAATATTATGAAGATTTTGGTGCTCTCTAATGTATATGATATTCTATTATTTAGAAACCATGGATTTGAAGATGATGACAGCAAGATTAGAGAAGATGAAGCTAGGAGCAGCAAGATAAGAACCAAGAAAGATGATGATGATTTGCCATCCAGATATTACAAGAATTTTAAGTGACTATAAGGAAGTAATGGAGAGATGGCCGAAGCCTCCTACATGAAGACTTGATATTTTTTAGCAACCCCTCCATATGGTTTTGAGCCACATCTAGTTGGGCTTGGGGTAAAATTAGACATATTTTGGAGTTGTAATCTAGGGAGGAGTTTGTTTTAAAGTTGGATTTAGCCACGCCCTTGGCTAGCCAAAATCCCCTCCTCTCTTTTAAATTGGACCTAAAACCCCCTCTAGAACTCGGATTTTATTAGATTGGTTTTTCCAGTTGTGCAAACTTTCGTTGTTTCTCCTATTTGGCTATTCAGCAATAACATCTTTGAAACCCCAACGTTTCAATAAATTTTGTCCATAATTCTATTCACAATATTTAGATTGCTTACTATTATTATTTTTTACTTGTTCTTCGATTGCTCGTAGGGAAATATTGTAGTGGTGAGGTCGGTCGTGTTTCTAGCAAGGTCGATAACTTCTCGAAGTTGGTTCAACGCTCACAAAGTGCAACATTCGTTGTACGGTCATAGCCAGATCACGAGAATCGTTGTCTCCACCAAATCAAAATTTACCTTCTCATCCCCGTGGCCATCTCCATTGTCGTATATATAATTTTCATTGTCTCATGTACATACTAGTTGTAGCCTAATAGGGGAGTTCAGGTTCTGTATACGATGTAGTTCAGAATAAACAGTGCATCGTATAGTTAGCACTGGCGAGAAGTTCACGTGTGTTCTTCAAGCGTATACTAGCGAGCAGTGTGGTGCAGAAAGCATTGGAGCTTGACACTACTGTTACTGAGCAGAGCATCATTGCATGGCGTAATGAGTTCAGAGGCCCATGTAAGACACATGAGAAAGCTGCATGCGCGTGCTCAGGAATAACTGAACACTAGTATAACAAAATAGTAACAAACATCTCATTCATATTCGCTGGACAAAACAGTAAGAAACAGAAACTCAAGTGGTGTTCACACAGCAGATACCAAAGACAGTAAAATTCCATAGAATCTTGTCTCGACCTCTGTGAACAGATACCAAAGACAGTAAAATTCCATAGAATCTTGTCTCGACCTCTGCAGAAGGTTCACTTGAACGATTGCGTCTAAATTACAGCATGTATGCAGCACCTGATAAAAGCACCCAATGTCCAATCCAGAGGATTCCATGATGGTAACTTGGCAAACATAGCCGGTCAACTCACGAGAAATCAGTACATACAAATCTTTTAGGTTATCCGGCTTTGCACAGATCGTATAACCTCAAATGACTTCTACGAGTCTTTCCCAAACTAACTTCTGATCTGGTATTTGTTTAATGCTGCCCACGGGTAAAAAAAACTGTGTTAATACTTAATACCTTACATAAAATATTTAGAAATGGTTGCCTTGTAACACAAAACGAATACAGAACATGGAAAATTATGCAAATAAAAAATGCTTAATAAACAAAACGTCAGATGGAACTTGCCTGTAAAGAATTTCTCCACCACGTAGCTTCTTTGATATCCAATCCGGAGACAGATCCTCTAAAATATGTAACTGTTCTTCTATCTCTCCTGTCAAGTGATAGGCCAAATATGGGGAAGAGAAAAGGATAATCAGTACAGCTTTGAGAAAGATTAAGTACAGAAAGGGTTGGAACTGTTAGATCAACGCCATACCTGTCTCTTCTATCTCCAAGTTATTGGCAAGAATATTGTGAAAGAGTTCCTGTTTAGTGATTAGTGAATTCTTGGTAGATCCAGAGATACTGCAGACTATGTCGAATGTGACACGTAAAGAGTCTAGCTTTTCCTGGGAATTCACTGAGGGTACTTGATTCGTTTTGTCTTTATCATTTTCCTGCAAGTTGCAAGATTGTCTGGTCAGAAAATAAGCAGCACAGAGAAGACTAATGAGTTCTCTTATGATTTCTTCCAGTCTTTGTTCTGTTAAAACAGAAAAGGTGCGGAGTTTGTCATTCACCATGGAAAAATATAGAAAATGAAGACAAACATCAAAGATGACTAGGTGAGTACAGTCTTTCTTATACAGTTACACTGCATTTCTACCCTTCAACAAAACCAAGCATTCTGTCCTACTGGACCATCAGCCTGCCTCAGCTCAGGTTATGAGATCATGAGGTAATTGCCATTTCTAAGCATATATTTTAAGACAAATGATTCTATTTTTAGGCATTATTTTGAAAAAGAGAAGTACTGCCAACCTTCTTAGTAACTGAACAGCCACTCTGGCCACTACGTTGACTATTGTGCTAGAATAAAGTAATTAAGAGGTCTATTTGTCGTAATTCACATTAAAGTCATGTTAGTGAAACCAAAATGACATACATGATACATTGTACAGTAAAGTTTTTAAAAGAACGAGAATGCAAGCAAACACATTTGCTACTTAGTTATGCACAAACACATATACGATGGAATGAGAATAAGAATAAAAAGTCACATAGACGCATACCACCATCAAGTTGGTTAAAGTACAAGTTTCTTCTGGGAAAAGGCATTTTCCAGTTGCAACCTCATGTTCTGCGATAAAGGTAGCCCCATCCTTATCAAGTTCTGATGAGTTGACATCATGACCAGAAGGGCTTTCATCAAATTTTGATGGTGAGAACATTACTAGTGATCTGCGAGCTGAACTGGTAGATCGTGCTTCAAAGCCATGTCTACTTGAGGTTTCAAGTTTCGCAAGTGGAGTCAGCAATGGCCTTTTTGGTGTCTGCATTGTCGGTGTTTCGGCCGTCAATGGTGAATTTGATGTGCCTTGCTTTGGTGTACTCTCTTGACGGCAAGAGATCAAATGGCAGTTTGGAGTATTGATATTGGTCTTGACTGGAATAGAGACATGCTTGCTAGAGCTTCTAATTGGACCTCCTGTATCATCAGCACTGAGGGAGGTCACTTCTACTGGATCAGAGAGCAGCTGAGTCCTTCCAGTTCCTTCAGCAATAATTTTCTTGGACATGAGTTTTTGGAAAGATTGTGGGAAGTGCGAAGCATT
Organism: Stipa capillata; assembly: GCA_019208055.1. Classification (NCBI taxonomy): domain Eukaryota; kingdom Viridiplantae; phylum Streptophyta; class Magnoliopsida; order Poales; family Poaceae; genus Stipa; species Stipa capillata. The sequence goes on along the minus strand of JAGXJF010005166.1, from coordinate 207,577 downwards.
TGAAAATCCATTTTCAGAGGAACTTTCATGAAGTGGCTCAACAGAATGTCCGTTATGTGGCGCCTCGAGATATAGCTTCTCCCTTGAATTAAAGGGTTCCGGTAGTGTGGCCTCAGGAACATTGATATCCTGCATACATAAAAGTTCCAATGAGAACGCTGACAGAATTATCATGATCTGAAGACTATATAGGAAAAAAAGATGGGTTTATTAGAGATGAAAAGAAGGAACTACAGTTGAGGTCCTGAGGTCCAAGGAAATTACAAGACATGTCATACAGTGAAAACAATGCTACCAACTAGCTGGCCAAGACCTAGCTGAACTAAGCTTAGTACCTTATGATGAGATTCCAAAAAGCTCAGAAGCTTTGAGCGAAAAGCCTCGCAAATTGCCATGGATGGAGACTCGTCAGGATTTCTGCATTCCACAGCATCCATTAGAAGTTTAATTTCCATGTCAGCATACATGCATAAGCTTTTCTCATCGTGTAAGAGTATCCTATTTATCTGGATTGCTTCTGGGAATAAATGCTTCATCTGCGCCAAATGAGTGTACAAGAACTTCCTGCAATGCAGAAAAACCATCATCAGACTCCAATGAATGAATAAATGCTTTTCCAGACAGACATTTCTCATTGTCATTAGTACCTCTTTGTGAGTACTTCCACCTGAGTTGCAATGTTCTTAAATGTAGTCATCTTCTTCCTCAGGTGCAGCAACCTTACAGAACTCTCCATCCGGTTGAAAAGATTTAGCAAATTCTTGTGTCTGACAATGTAACAAGAAAGAATGGTGGACAATCAAGGCTAGGCAGCACAAAGATGCATGAGATATGCGATGAAAATGAAAAAATGCCTCACTTTTCAAGAAATCCGTTTGATTTATCCTTCGGAGAAACACGAAATATATCAACACTTCCTGAAATTGAAGATTGGCTGCCAGCAGGCGAAATATTGTTGTTATCATCATATTCATCGTCTGTTTCATCCTCATCTCCCAACAGCTGCTCAGCTAATATGTCCTTGTACCTCTCTGCAAGTAAATTCCTCGCCAGTGAGCTGATAACAATCCCCTTCCTTCCAGATTCAGGCTTCTCTGGAGTCGGGGATTCAATTTTGCTCCCAGAATCTTCCATATCAGCTTTCATCTTTGGCATAGTTGCAGGGCTACTTGAATCATTATCATTAGGCATTTGACGAAGTCCTTTCTCAAGGTCAGCGTGCGTACTTTTCCCCTCACTCATTCTCAGCTCCAAGCACTACAATAATGGGATGACCATGTATCAGACATCACTCTTACAATAATGTGTTAAAAATCAAGTGGAACACAAATGGGAGTTGTGTAGAAGTACATTGGTGAATTGCAGACAACAGTACAGTATAGCACTATCAAAGCGTAGCAAATTAGCAATATCAACCTATTTAGTCATACTATCTCCCAGTGACACACCCAGGTAAGAGGCTAAGAGCTTACCAACCATCTAGTCCTCATGGCTCCAACACAAACCATTTTACAAGAAAAAATATAGAATTGCAGATCGCAAAGTCTCAAGCTGTTTTACTAGTCTGGGCCTTTACAAATTCCTGGGCTAATACAAAAATGGATCCAACCCAAGTAGTGGCCAAATTCTATGGGTACTGCCAAACAGCCTACATCCATCAGAATTTAGTCGGACGTGCTACTGCAGAATCTGACCCACTTCATAGATTTCACCATAAGCCCCACAAAATAGAAAAACATCACTAGGAAAATGGCCAGTGTTGAACCAAGGTAAAAATACTACATCAACAAATATCTGCTGCTCCCTCAAGATGAATTTCAAAATTTGGACTGGAAAAATTGGCAGAACGACTACAACTTTAACTGGGAACTCACAAATTTGGCAAACCCTAGACGTTTCGCATAGCCACAAACCTGACCGGGCAAATTACCGCACAGCTCCGGCCACTGGCAAGCAAGGTTCCCCGGTGCAGAACTAACACCCCCGGAGAACGCGCGAGACGGGAACAACAGAATACCCAAGTGACGAGACGAAGGACACAGCGACGGTCGCAGCACCAAATGGTCCCCGAATCGGCAAAAGCAAAACCAACGGAAAGGGACAGATGTAGCAAAACGTACAGGCTACTTGAGACCCGGAAGCGATTGCGGTCTCAGATCTCGCGGGATAGGACGCTTTCGGCACGGAATTTCGCCGTGGGAGCGGCCGGCGGCGGCGGCGATGTCAGGAGTACGCCGTTGGGGTGGCCGAAGAGCAATGGCACGGTGCGGTTCAAAATGGTGGAGAAAAGCGCAGCGCCTGAGCCGAGCCCCGAGCCCAACGGTTATATTTCTGGCCGTTTTATACGTCAGAATCGATAAAATCTCTTACGGGCCAGTCGGCCCAAATAATTTGCCGCAACTGGACCAGCCCGCTTCCGCTTCCAGCCCACCCACCCACGCCTATTCTTTTCTTCCCCAACTCAACGCGAGTCCGGCTCAGCAGCGCAGCAAAATGGCCGCGCCGCGGGCCTCCGCCTCCGCCTCCGAGCTGGAGCTCGCGCGGGTGCAGTGCCGCGCGCTGCACGACCGCCTCGCCGCGTCGCCCTCCCTGCCGCACCACCCCACGCTGCGCTCCCTCCTCCGCCTCGTCACCGCCGAGCTACGCTTCCTCACCTCGACGGATTCCCCCGCGGTGGCGGCGCGGACCCCGCGCGGCACTGGCGGACCTATAAGGTGGCACGGGTGGGTCTTGGCCCACCCTAAAAAATTTTCGTCGGCCCATCCCATATCAACATATTGTGATCAGCACTGCAGTATTGCTCCCGATAAAACAAACAGAAAAACTGCCCTAGATCGGTTTCTCCTGAGTTCTCGTCGCTCTCGACGGCGCACGGCAGCGTCGGCGGTGTTTGGCACTCGCGGCGGACAAGCGACGGCTGCTATACAGGTAGCCAGTGATCAGCAATTCAGCATGTAGACTTGATTACTACTGCCTACTAGCATGTTCACAACGAGGCATAGAATATTTTTAATCTAGAAACTTGATTGCTACTTGATTGCTACTAGCTGCAACGAGGCATAGAATATTGCTACTTGATTGTTACTAGCATGTTCATTATTCTTCAATATTTTGCTTTAGAGTTTCTATGATCGGATCAATATCTTTAATCTAATTAATATTTTTGTACAAGCAAGTATAGCCATGTATTGCAGGCCATATATTTTCTATGATCGGCAATTCGGCATGTTTGATCCACTTGCTAATCAAATAATTAAGGGTTGCTAATCAAATACTAGTCTCTCATGCAATGCAAGTATAGACATATTACGTAGTCATTAACAATTGACAATAATATTAATCTAATTCGTTGCTCACATACTAAATTAGATTCTAATTCATTGCTAATCTACACCAGAATATTAATCTAATTTGTTGCTAATCTACACCAGAATATTTTTATTGTAGAATTGTTGAGACATGAAGAGGAATGGAGACATTGCATCTCTTTTTCGGAAACATGCAGCAAAGAAGATTGCATCTTCTTCATCTCCTTCCGTAGCTGTGGCTGTGGCGGAAGAGCAAACTATGGAACAAGAAGGCACACCGGAGCAAGAGAGAGTAACTGAAGAAAGTGTGAATCAAATGCCATCTTCTCATTCCCCACCTTCGGTTCCACTTGAAGATGTCTCACCACCACCACCGCCACTGCCACTGGTTTATGATATTAATCGTCTTCCATATGATCCAGGGGAAAGGCTACCTATTGCAAATTATCATGTCAACGATCAAGATGCAGTTCGAAGAGCATATATTCTTAAAGGTCCAAACCAACCTTATGCACATGATTTCAAAAGTAGGAAAATCGGAAAGAGAGATCGACGCTTCACTGTTCTTTGGTTTCATAGATATTATTGGCTTGAATATAGTATCAAGGAGGAAGCTGCATTTTGCTTTGTATGCTATTTGTTCAAAGAGAAAAAAAGTAAGGGCAGGGGGACTGATAGCTTTATTAAAGGTGGTTGGAGAAATTGGAATAGAACTGATGCACTTGATAAACATGTGGGTGGTGTAACAAGTGTGCACAATGCAGCTCAAGAGAGATACAACTTATTTGTGAATTCTAGTGCAGCAGTTGATAATCTTATTGCGAAGGTGAATAAGGAGGATCTACGTCTTTACAAGATCAGGTTGATTTATTCACTTAGATGTTTGAAGTTTCTTCTACATCAAGGATTGGCATTCCGTGGTGTATGGTTTTTTGATCAAGTATCTCTCTTGCTGAGTATTGTTGGAGTTTCTTGCAAGCGTCATGACATGCTGCGAAATGTTAGACTTCAGAATATCTTGAAAGCACTTAAATGTGGTGAACTAGAAACTGGGAGTGGATTAAATCAAGAGATTGGGTTATCTAGGCCCGGTGAGACTCGATGGGGTTCTCATTACAAAACTATTGTCAATATTGTTGCTATGTATCCCACAATCCGTGAAGTACTCATAACTCTTGGAGAAGATACTTTACAAAGGGGTGACTGGCCAAAAATACATACTATGGTTGGAGTGTTTGAGTCATTTGACTTTAATTTTCAGTGCACACTTGATGCTTCTCATTCTTGGATACACAAATGATTTGTCTGAGTGTTTGCAAAGAAGAGACCAAGATATTCTTAATGCAATGTCACTTGTTAGTTTGGCAAAGAGTAGAATGCAACAACTGAGATATAATGGGTGGGATGCATTCCTTCAAAAGGTCACTTTGTTTGGCAATAAACATGGCGTTGGAGTTCCTGCAATGGAGGTTAATTATGTGCCTTATGGAAGATCAACACGGTTTGTTCGAAACCAAACAAATGATAATCACTTTAGAAGAGAAGTATATATTGGGGTCATTGATCAAATTAGTCAAGAGCTTGACAATCGGTTTGATGAGGTTAATATGGAGTTGCTTTCTTGTATGTCGGCCTTGAATCCTGCCGACTCATTTGCTTCTTTTGATGCACACAAGGTACGTAGACTTGCTGAGTTTTACCCCAATGATATTTCAAGCACTGACTTGATAAGACTTGATATGCAAGTTGACAACTATATTGATGACATGAGAAAAGATGATAGTTTCAAAGGTCTAGACAATCTTGTTGAGCTCTCAGTAAAGCTTGTTGAAACAAAGAGGCATAAAGTTCATGATTTGGTTTACTTGCTTCTGAAATTGGTATTACTTCTACCAGTGGCGACGGTAAGTGTTGAAAGAGTGTTCTCTGCAATGAGTTTAGTCAAAAGTAAGTTGAGAAATAGGATGGGTGATAGCCTTTTGGATGATTGTTTAGTCACATTCATTGAGCGAGATATTTTTTTTAAAGTGAATGAAGATGATATAATCGAGATTTTTATGGCCATGAGAAGACGTAAGCCCAACTAGTAGTCATGTAAGTTTCTTTTATGCAAATTTTAGACTTAATTGTTGATTTAAAGATATTCGTAGGATCTTATTAATCTATTTGTATTGTGTTTTTGGTAAATTGTATACTTTTATGTTGGCATATCATATTTACGGTATTAAAAAAATTATCGAGTTGGCCCACTCTTACCCAAAATCCTAGGTCCGCCACTGCCGCGCGGGGTCTCGTGGAGGAGTTCGGGGCCGTGGAGATCGACTTGCTCGTGGAGTTAGTTGCCGAGACTGAGGACGACAAGGAGGAGGGGTGGGTTAGCGTCGGCTTCCACTCAAACGAGGAGATGAGGAGCTTCAGGGCGTTCGAGATTGACGTCGTGGAAGGTGGCGGTGAGGTGTTGTCACCGCCAACGCCGCGGGACGTGAAGGTGGAGGAGCGGGGCAGGGACGAATTGGAGGGTTGGTTTGGTGACTTCGTGGGGAAGATGAGGACGGACTCGATGGAGCTGGTGAATTTCGACACGACGGCGCTTGTTGCGATAGTGTCAGGTATCAGCAACGGCGGGGTGGGGAAGCTGATGAGTGCGCCGGAGCAAGGTTCAAGTGCAACTACAAGTTCGTCATGGATCAGGTGGTTTGGAAATATTTGCTTTTCAAACCAGTAAGGTGTTCTAATAACTGTTTCAAAAAAAGGAAAAAGAAAAGGTGTGTTGATAAATAATCTAGTTATCATGGATTCTAGTTCCTGATGTTGTTTGATCATTCTTAACTGTAAAATATAGGCAAGACTTAAGTGCATATATAGTATAAATGCATTGACGTGGATTTGCTAGAAGCAATACATGTTACTGAATTTCTACAACATATGTTTCTACAGTCCAAAATTTGATAATCAGAATTCAGAAGAATATAGTGTCCAATAGCTATTGGTGGAACCTGTTTTCTGAACAACATAAGTAGAGGACTATGTGCTTACAACATGGGTGTTTTCATGCCTTGCTTGCAGGCGCAATCTGAACTCCAGTCTCCAATATTTGTTGAGTTGGGGAAATCAGTGGACGGGAAGAAATGTATCATATGTGAAACGGTTAACTCAGAGTTTAAAGAAATTGTTTCAATGTGTGGTGGTCCCGAGGAGAAAACTAGAGCAAGTCAATTACTGCAACAACTTATGTAAGTTTTCTTATATAACTTTGTTTCATCGAGTTATTCAAACCTTAATGTTTCATAATTCTCATGGTTTTTTATCTTTCTAGTGACAACTCTTGTTCCGAATCTGATTTCCATGCCTGCTTGTAATATCTATGACGTATAGTCAAGTTTATGCAGCAGATTTACTTGGTAGTTCCTTTCTACTTCTAATTTTTCGCAAGTATTCTTCCTTTTTATTACCAAAGGAGAAACTTATAGTAGGAGCTAATCAAGACACTTAGCAAGTGTGACAGAATTGGCAAAAGAAAAGGTATATAAAATTATAAAAATGAAAATTGTGATTTGCCAGTGGAACAGAAAAGTTGTATGCTATCCACACAGAAAGTTTGGTCTGAACTCTGAATCACTTTAATTATTATTGACTCCCAATAGTTGAGGTATGCCAGTGGAACAGAGAAGTTGTATGCTATCCACACAGAAAGTTTGGTCTGAACTCTGAATCACTTTATTTATTATTGACTCCCAATTTCATGACTAATCACTCTAATTAATTATCGACTCCCAATTTCATGACTAAGTCATTCTTAGTCTTTGGTCTGTTACATTTCTTTACTGATGTTTTGAACAAGAAGTTTTTGCTTCGCTTCAAGGGAAACCATTCCACTTGATTTTGTTGATTTTTTTTGCATTATTATTATTATTAATGGCAAGCTACCATCTTAAACTGTTTTCTTGGTTCATGATTATGGTCTTTCATTTCATACCTTCATTTGTATTTCTATATGTAAGCTAGAGAGTGATATATTGCGCAAAGTTAGGATTGTCAGACTTTACATTATTAGGGGATTTCAGTTGTTCATTTAATCCAATCATGAATGATATTTATATGCACTGTGGTACATTGGTACTCCAAGAAAGTAAGGAAATGTTGAATGCTTTCACCCTTTTATCTCATTCATCATCACTTTACTCTCTTGATTGACTGCCTAATGTACCATGTAGTCAATGCTAGGGTAGCTGGTTTCAGTGTAACGCTACATGGAAAAACGAATCAGCAATGTTTGTTTGCTTCAAGTGCATTTACTGAGTAGGGGATAAGCGTCAAATATTCTTTTGATTCTAGTAACCTTGGTTGGTATGCAAGTCACTCTGTTGGCTTGTTGATTTGCCATTCATTCACACAAATATGCAGTCATCAATTTAGCTTTATCTTGCTAAACTAGGAAACTGTACTTGTTGTAGTTTACTGTTCATTGTTAACTCTGGTAATTTTATGCCTGCAAATCGTCCTCAGTTATGTTTTCCCAATAAGGGCCTATTTGGTTGGGCTGTGATCGTTAACAAAACTACTGTTAGCTGGTTGTTTGGAAAAACTGTTGTAGATGTGGGAAAGTGAATACATTGCTTTGGGTTGGTCTAAACCATCTACAACTTTTTGGGAAATAAGCCCTGAAGCTTTAGGACATTGCAAAAAACTAGGGAAAGACGGCTTTTCCAAACAGTTTAATTTGCACTGCAAAGCACACAAGCGCACACAGGCATTGTTGACAAAAGCTACTCTAAAGCTGGCCGGTTGGTTGGGCTACAGCTTTTTATAGTGAAAAAGGCTAAAAAACCCAACCAAATAGGACATAAGGGTGTGTTTGTTTGAGCTTTAGCTTGTGCTTAAAGGGCTTTTAGCATCTAGAAGCAGAAGCTCAGAAGCAGAAGCTCAAACAAACAGCTCACATTTGATAAGTGCTTTTGAAAAGCCCTTGTGCAAAATGAACTACCAAGCCAAAAGCACTGGAAGAGGTCTTCCCGCAACCCTCGTTGATAGACTACCATTGGATTTCAAGTTATTTACGAAAAAACTACCATACGGTATAAAATCCTCAACCTCTTCACCTTTTTCCTCCTCCACCAGCCTCTCATCCACCTCCCATCCCGTGCTCTGCAGGCACCCATCTAGGGTTTGAGGAGCCGCTGGCCAAGGCTCACTCTAGCGCCGCCCTTCAGCAGTCCGCGAGCCGCCGCTGGCTTCCCTCACCCCCGAGTCACCGTCTCCCTCAGCCCTGAGCCTCCCTCCGCCGCCCCTAAGTAGCCCACAAGCCACCGTTGGCCTCCCTCGCCCCCGAGAGGTGGGCTCCATCACTCCCGAGCCGCTGAGGCACCAACTCGTCGCCCCCCGAGCCGCTGCGCCACCGGGCCCAAGCCGCCTGGCTTCCTCCTCCAGCCCCCACGTGAGGTTGCTCGTCCCCAAGCCACCGGCGTTCCTCCTCCGGCCCCACGTGAGCTCCCTCACCCTCGAGCAGAACGACCCGCCGGCCTCCAATCCAAGCCGGCAAGGTGAGGTCTCTCCCTTCAATCCATGTGATTTTTTTTAATTTTTCAGATCTTGTACAAAGTCTAAATGGAGCAAGTTTGTTGAAATGAAGATTGTGATTTTAATCCCGAGTATATGTGATGGATATAAAAGTATGCATGGATTTTGGTTATACCACGGTATAGATTATAATACAAGAGTATGCACTCGTGAAATTATTGCTTGTGCTTTGATGGCGGCAAGAGGATAGATACCTTATAAAAGTAGACATGATTATCTTTTGGTTGCAGTGTTGTATTATATTTTAGACTAAATTAGACATTAATCATGTATTGCAATGTTGAATTAGCTTGTAAACATGTCATTTTTGTAGAAATCACGTCATATAGTACTAATGTAGGCTTACTCAGCACTTAGACATTGTTTTCAGTAACCAGGGGTATTTCAGACATTTTAGACTTTCAGCCAACAACTCCAGTTGTCAAACACACCCAAAAGTAACCTTCCCAAACGGCTCAACTGCTTCTCAGAATGGACCAGCTCCAGCTGCTTATCAGAAAACTGCAGCTCAAACAAACACAGCCTAAGTCCGTTGCAGCATACTTACCAAGTGATTTTGGACCTGCAAAATTGTCCCAGACAGTCCTTCACCTCGTACGATGGATCTTCCAACAACAAGGAAGCTTGCAATGAAGAACAAAGTTGTTTTTGGTACAGGCGACCATTGGCGTGCTCCCACATTGACTGCTAACATGGGTTTTGTAAGAGCTGTTTCACAGTCTGGTATGCCCTTGTTGACCATTGAGCACAGGCCTTGCGCACTGATTGGCTTGTGGGGCAGATAAACCATTATTTAGGTATTGCAAACCTAATGTTAAAAATCCTGAAGTTATATTATTGTGTTTGTTATTCCTAGAACTGTGGTTGTGTAATATCCTAGTTAACTCAAGCCCTATGTTAGATATGGCAGTTAGACGTGTATGGATATCTGTACATAAATTTGTAGCTGTTCGCTGTTCCACTAGAATTCGTTGTAGTGAAACAATGTTGCGTTTATCTACTTTCTTCACCCTATCTTGCTGGTGTAAAACCTACAAGGAACTTGTTTCTGATCTATCAAAATGACATAACAAAACGGAACTAAGGATGAGCTAAGTTATTCTATTTGTTGAAACTGCCATCTGGAGCCACGTAGCCAGTCGCTTATGAGATAGCCTAAAAATGCAGTTAAGTCACATTTAACAAGTAGCCACTGAACAATCATGACATCTCTGAAGAAAGCACCCCAGCGAATTTACACATTTAGTTCGTCTTCCTGCAGAATGATTATCTTGTTTTGCTTGGGCATAGTAGCTGATATACACAACATCAACAAAACATGTGCCCCTCTTCCTGGTAGATGTAAAGAAAATAAATGATTTTGATAGAACTTCAAGTACGAGGCTTACAGCAGACCAGTTTTCCACCGGTGCAGATTTCACCACCTACATTCTCAAACAGATGAACATGGATTTTATTTCCACACCAAATCAAGACTTGAGTAAATAATAGTAGAAGTTGATTGTTCTTTAAACATCACGTCTGATCCTTTGAAGCCTAAAACCTGAGGTAGTGTCCAAAACTTAGAACGCGAACTAATATGATTTTCCACAGTGTATCAAGCTCCCAGCTCCCAAGAAAAGCCCAAATATTGCAGCACTGCCAACAGTCGTTTGTCCAATGTGTCTGATCTTCAGCAACCCAGGAACCTGAAACAAAATCACACTGTTGAGCAATCACAAATTTCTTTGAACACCCCTTTTATATGTCCTGTTTGCTTGTTGATTAGAAACCAGCTAAGGCAATGCAATATTAAGTGATGAGTTCCACACAGCAAATTATAATCTGATAAATTTAATACCATCTCCTACAAAACTACCTTTTTCCAGGAATATGATGTAACCTGTGCTTTCAGTGCTTTTATGTGTTCAATAGTCACATGTGCCATGTAGTAATTAGGAATGCTATGAATTTCGTACAGAGCTAAGTGTCGATTTGCCCAGACAGTCTTAAGTTGATCACGAAACAAGGGTAGGACTTCGATAGGTCAAGACTGAAGTGGAAAGATACAGTGTTATGCTTAAAAGATAAATCCTTTATATAGCACAAAGAGCAGAACAGTCAATACACTTCCGATTTACGATTTTGAGCACCACAAACTAGTTATTTCTGAATTTTAACATGCCAAGTATGCCATGAAAAGTAAGCAAAAACAAAAAAAGAAGTGCTAGTGTGCTACTGCTACCACAAAGTAGTTTAGATATTACAATGCAAACATTATTTACCTTGTATCTGATAGCCTCATAAGTCCCATAGACAGCACCTGCGCAAAAAGGGGGGAAGAAATGCCCAATTATTTCCTTGATATTCATTTCACAGCCTATGCCAGCACTTGGGAGTTCAGGAGTTAAAGAGTTTTTTTTTAAATAATGCAAAGGAAAACAAATATTAAGCAGCTCCCTCAGAGTTGCATCATGATATTACAAATAGCTCACGAGTTGTTACACTGAAAGAGCAAACTAACTAAGCATATTAAAAGCATTCATAAAACCACTAATCATTAGCACAAAATAGCAAAAACAGCCCATCTAAAATTAATGACTAAGCAACCAAGCAAGCACGCCAGTTCTTTATAGGCTAATACAACACCAGTGTGTCTACCCTTGAGATGTCATGTTTCCACAAGCAACGTTAAACACCACCAAGTGGAGCTATTACATTCCAACACCAACTACCAAGATAAGTGGCACAAACAACATCAGAACTCCTTTAACCTTTTTGTTATTAACCCCAATCCTGTAACTAAAGTCAAAAGCTGAATATTCTAATCTGCAAGGCATTTCACGTTAGCAGTAAGCACCCATAAGTTTATTCGTACACGGTCAAAAGAAACATATAAAATCAGGTCTTTTTCTCATCCCTGTTATAAGTCCTAACAAACACCACCAGATGATCCGACTTCTATCACACCAAACCGGCATCGAAAGCACGGCACATGGGCAAACAACCTTCAGCTCTTCACCATCTAATCGCCCCAGACGTACCGTCTACTTCCACCTCCAGAAACTCCTACCTGGTATACAAGAATGCCTAACAAACGCAACCGAATAAGGGCACTCCCAATGCATTATATCTTAGGTTGTATCTTATTGCATTAGATACAACCTGCTCAATGGGTTGTATCTTAGTGTTGTATCTAAAAAAGCTCTCATTTAATGTGTTTTGTGAGAGAAAAATTATGAGATGTCTTGGATTTGATGCTAAGATCCATATCTAGATTAAGATATGGTTACTCTCTCTTTCCTCATTAAATAGGGTGCCACATCAGATTTTTGCTTAGGTGGCATGATTTAGATATAGTACATGGTGGAGCATGGTGCCCCAGAAAAGTCTAAATATTTTTCTCTCACAAAACACATTAAATGAGAGCTCTTTTAGATACAATACTAAGATACAACCCATTGAGCAGGTTGTATCTAATGCAATAAGATACAACCTAAGATATAATGCATTGGGAGTGCCCTAAGCACATCTCAAGCACCCACACATCCCGAAACCTACTAGTCAAAAGCCCCAGATCAGCAGCTAACCGGAGCAGATCCCTCGAATCAGTTCAAACCCTGATCTATCCCTACATGTTCTAACGAATGCCCGCACGCGAAATCGAACCAGCACGGCAGGGATTGGTACAGGGCTAGCTAGGGTTTAGGGTTTGGGGGAGCGAGGGAGGTTACCGACGGCTCCGCCGACCGCGCCGCCGATGGCGACTCCGGCTCCAACGCGCGCCAAGCAGCTATCGCTCCTCGCCATCGCCTCTCCTCCCCTCCCTTGCCGCCGCCGCCGCCGCCGCCGCCCTACGTTATTGGTGCCTGCCTTCCCTACGGAATCTCTCCCTTCTTTTCTTGCTTCGTAATCCAACTCGACGCCCCGCCTGCGCTTATGGGCTGCTTCGCGTTGGGTTGCGCGATTCGGGCTCGGGAGCGAGGGTCGGGCCTTGGTTTTATAATTCTCGCAGAATTGGGCCCGTGTTCTTGCAGGACTACCTTCTGAGCCGGCTGATTTGCGTGCGATACACCTTGGATCGACCTAGAGCAAGTTTTAAGTTTTCTTGGATTATGAGTTACGACTAGTAAATGTGCCCGTGCGTTGTACCGGGAGAAACAAATCCTCGCACGCCCCTAGTGACCCATTCGTGTTGTCACTTTTCCTATTCGCCATCGTCACCGATAATGGTAGGATTGTTGGTGTTTGCATTTTAATAAAAAAGATTGTTGGTATCCGGAGTATGTCGTCTTGGGCGTTGGTGGCTGCTAAGACGTTGGTGACCTATTTGGTGAGTACTTCTGTGTAGACAATATTCTTTATGTATGTCTCGCTTGTACTAATCTTCTTACTCTTATTCTTTTCCTCCTTCGTGTACGTCTCGCTTGTACTGATCTTCTTATTTTTCTTCTTCTTCTTCTCATCATGTGTACCTATTAGTACCTTTATGTTCGATGTCGCGGTCGCTCTAGAAAGCACGACATATAGTTGACCATATGAGAAAACCGGTTCAGGCAGGTAGACGCCGACATTTGGTATTATCTGACCTTGTGATTTGTTGTGATGCAAGCAATCTTGAGAGAATCACATGGCTTGGTTGAAACATTCAAGTCCTAATAGCCTAACCTTCTTACACATTACAGCACTTAGACAGTTTATTCGGGATTGATAGAACTTCAGATAATTTGTAGAGCAAAAGTTAGCCAATCAAAATATCAGGCCCTCCCCAAATGAAAAATGCAATAACAGTTGCACAATCTACCGATTAATTTAAGGTTCATGATGATGCAAGCGATAACGCGGGTACTCCATGAGTTTGGTGTCGGATCTCTATTGGCTATATTATATGGACAACAGTATGCCCATGCAAATTAGTTTAATTCAGGCGTGGAAACATTAGGACAATGCACGGGCTTTAAGCACAACACTCGATAAAAATTATTACAAATTGCAATATATGTCAAACCTGACTGAGCAAATATATGACAAAATACATACCAAGTTAGCATACCCACACGAACTTCTGAGCAAGCAAGAATCAACAGCCTTGGTACTTCTAATACATGTAAATTTTCATTTCTTATCATGTATCACATCAAAAGGGGATGATAGGCAGATACACACAATCTAATCCTCCTCATTGCAAACTACGGCACACAAGATAGACGAAAGGATCAGGATTTGAAATGGAGCCAGAGCATATGAATATGATCACTTGATCAGATGTATCATACTTGTGACATTTCAGACTGGGGGATTCGAAACTCGGTATCTCATCCGGAGCCCCCCAAGCAGTCAATGAACCATATTTTTTATAAACAAAAACTAATTCTACTTATTTTTTCTCTTCCTTTTCGGCGCTGCTGCAACATAAAAAAAGAAGACAAAAAAATTTCACCTTTGCTGTTTCTACTTTGTACACTGAGGCCATCACTGATTCGAAGAGGCGCCGAACCAAAATTATGACAAACTTGATCTTTGGATGTCTCCTTGCTACGCTTTCTCGAGTGTCCGAGCCAATTCCACCGCGTTCCTCGCAATCTTGCAGTTGTCGTCGTTCACCAGAGCCTCACAGAGCTGGAAAGCTCCCAGCTTTATTGCTTCCATTGCCAATTCGTTGCTCTCGGAACAAATCCAGTTCAAGACAACCAGGGCCGGCATAGATGGATGGCAGAGCACGGACATGATGCCCGGGATTTTGGACAGCTCCTGGCGCCCCTCGCGGTTCTTTGCGATGAGGCCGAGCACCTTGACGGCGCGGGCAGAGCCAGCGGCGGCCAGCGGCGGCCAGCTCGACGAGTGCCATCGCCGCGCCGGCGGTTCTCCGGTAGCTTGCAGAGCTCGTAGAGGGTTGTGGCCGCCTCGCGGCGCTCCCGCGCGCCGCCGCACCGGAGCAGCCTTGCCAGCGCCGGGATGGCAGAGGGGTGCGCACCGATGGTGCACTTGTTGACGCCCACAGTGGCGAGGCTCGTGAGCGCCGTGGCCGCGTGGGCTGCAGCGGCGCCGCCGCCGGACAGCGCGGCGGAGAGCGCGTCGACGGCGCCGTCCGCCACGAGCCCCACATGCGCATCGTCGCCGTCAAGGCTGAGGTACACGAGCGCCCTGGATGCCGCCTCGTCCCCGGCCGCTGCGTGCCGAAGCAGCAGCCCCACCGCGCCGGACTCCAGCACCTCCCTCCGCCCCGCCGTCCTAGACTTCGCCAGCCTGAGCATCCCCAACACGGAAGACGACGTCATCTCCACTTCTTGACACTCCCCACCCCGAACCTTCTCCCCCGCCGCGTGGCCGGGCACGTGCGG
Source organism: Stipa capillata (assembly GCA_019208055.1). Taxonomy (NCBI): domain Eukaryota; kingdom Viridiplantae; phylum Streptophyta; class Magnoliopsida; order Poales; family Poaceae; genus Stipa; species Stipa capillata. The sequence continues at coordinate 192,372 of JAGXJF010005166.1, read as the reverse complement.
TGGCCGGAGTCGAGCCACCTCTGTATGGACGCTCGGTCGTACGTCGCGCCGGTGGGGAGGCTCACCGGCGACCGCATCACCTCCAACGAGATCGGGCACCGGAACGCGGCCGGCATCGACGGGGAAGCAGCCATCACAAGCGGTTCCGGGGGCCGGGGCTGGCTTCGTTGGCCAATAGAATGCGATGGAATCGGTGAAACGGAAGCGACGGACGAAGAAACGCTCCGTCCTGCATACACAGTTGCAGACCTGCAGGTAGCAACAGGCAGCTTCAGTGCTGACAATATTATTAGCGAGGGGTCATTTGGACGTGTTTTCAGAGCACAATTCAATGATCAGAAGGTGCTCCCCTAATTACTTGATATCCATTATTTCCTAGATTTCTGTTTCAAAAATTTTATTTCCCAGATTCGACATTACGTACATGGCACCAGCATCATCCGTATTTCAAATCAGTTCCTTGTGCTAAACATCGACGGTATTGGGATCTCGTACTGTCATATAATTTGCAGTTAAGTAGAAGCCCATGCACTATATCTAGACAATAAACTAAGATGATATGCTTCACTTGGCCTTTATTTCTATCTGATTATAACTGCTTAAAAATTTGTAAATGTAATAGCATGGGAATTTGTTGTATACATGGATATATGCAATCTGTGCTTGTATCCAATGCAAAATACTGTTGCATACATGATCTTGTGGTGCTAATAGGGTTGAATATTCTAACTTTCGTTACCATGACTTGACGAGTGATTTTTATATAGTATGAGATTCAATAAAGTAATTACCCCTTGCTCTTTTCAAATCATTATCCAAATTGGATTGCATTATCATCATGGGCTGTTACTTTCAGGTCCTGGCTGTAAAGAAAATCAATTTTTCTGCATTCCCAAGCTATCCTTCTGATTTGTTCATTGAGTTGGTTGCAAGTATTTCAAGGCTAAATCATCCAAACCTTGCTGAGCTAGTTGGCTACTGTTCAGAGCATGGGTAGTGCTTGTTGGCACATGAATTCTACGAAAATGGTTCTCTGCATGACTTACTTAATCTGGTGGATGATCAAAGAAAACCGTTGTCCTGGAATAGCCGTGTGAAGATTGCCCTTGGATCTGCAAGGGCATTAGAGTAAGTGAAACAACACACTCAACCCTTCGTTTTGATCTATAACTAAAAATCGATGTCAATTGTGCGAATTTTCAGATACCTACATGAAACGTGTTCGCCATCGGTGGTCCACAAGAATTTCAAGTCGTCGAACATTTTACTGGATAATGAGCTGAACCCCCACCTTTCAGATTCTGGGTTTGCAGACCTTATTCCCAACCAGGAATCCCAGGTAAATGCCGTGCACTACTATATCATGCTACTGCATGCTTGACACCTATCAGGAAATTATCACCCAATTTAGGATTAATCATCAACAAAAATTGACTTGAAGTTTGTGCCTGTTTTGCAGCAGAAATGCTGTATACCTTTTATTTTCTTTATGCAAATATTGAGTATTCAGTTTAACATGATGCTACATGAAATACTCAGCAGAGCAAGCATGAATTGTCGTAAAAATAAAGGTATTCAGTATCAGATGATTCAACAAGCAAGATAATAGGAAGCTCAGTTTTCTGCATATTTTCATATTGCAAAATGCTAACAAACCAAAATTAAGTGGGGAGATTTCTGCCCTGTGCTTATATAACGCCAAATTCAGGAATCAGAGGAAAACTCGGGATATAGGGCACCTGAGGTGATGATGTCTGGCCAACACTCACTGAAGAGTGACGTATATAGCTTCGGAGTTGTCATGTTAGAGCTCTTGATTGGCCGGAAACCATTTGACAGGTGAGCACATAGAATCATATAATGCTGCACTATCTACCATTTTTCCTCAATTTGTTTCTGAAGACCCCCCACCGGCCCGCTCCTCCAGGCCCAGCCCGAGCTGGCGGGCCCGCGCCCGGCATGATGCGGCAGCAGATCTCGCGCCTGCCGCCGGCGTTCCCACTGATGCCGATGCAGTTCCAGCAGCCGCCGGGGGCACCTCCCATGCCGTTCCCCGGTGGACTACCGCCTTCCGCCCAGTCCACGGGCGCGCCCTCGAGGCGGTAGGCGAGGCCCCGGTCGGTGACGCGGACGCCGGTGGCGGGCTCGTCGGTGTCCGGGACGGGGATCTTCTTGGCACGGCGGCCGCGCGAGAAGGCCGGGTGAGAGGGGACAGGGGCTCGGCGGCGTTTGGGGTCGGCGGCGGGCTGGTTGTGGTGGGAGAGGGAGAGGGAGAGGCGGAGGGAACCGTGGACCGGGGTGCTGGGCGGGGGCGAGGAGGGAGCGGGCGTTGGTCGCCATGGATGGACGGGCTACTCGCGCTTTGGGGAGGGGTGCGGGCACGGGGAAAAAGGCAAATCTAGCCCCCCACGAGTTGCAAAGCCGGTTTTGGCCCCCCGCCGAGCGCAACGGCAAAAATGTCCCCGCGAAGCAACGGGCAACTGACGCGTGGCAAAATCGCACCCCGGATCCGCGACGGCGAAAAATCGCGCCCTCAGCCCGCGACGGCAGCCTCTCAGCTCGCGACGGAGTGGGCCGCGGCCCCCATCCGCGACGGAGTGGGCCGCGGCCCCCATCCGCGACAGAGTGGGCCGCAGCCCCATCTGCGAGAGTGGGCCGCAGCCTGCATGCGCAACGGGTGAAGTACCGAACGCCATGGTGACTGGCGTTTGCTCGGTAAACCAAACGCCACGGGCTCTGGCGTTCGCGCCGGTGTCAGAAGCCGCTGCCACTTCGCGAGGACAGAAGCCAATCTCGAAGTCTTCGGTGGCCTAACGCCAGAGCCCGTGACGTTTGGTTCACTGGGCAAACGCCAGTCTCCGTGGCATTCGGTTCTTCGCCACGTCAGCGAGGTCAGCGCGAATGGCGGATCGTGGACCAGGGGCCGAACGCCATTGACCGTGGCGTTAGCTCACCCAGTCACATGCCACGATGCGTGGCGTTAGCCAGCCTCGCCCTCCAGGAGCGCGACGAGCGGGCCATCGCAGCCCAGGAGCGCGCTCGGCCTGCCGTCGTGGCCCAGGGGCGCGGCCCACCCCCGTTGCGGGCTCAGAGCGTGATTTCAGCCCGTCGCGGGCCCGACCCGCGAATTTGCGCGTCGCGGTGACAAAAATGGATTTGCCCCCCGCCGGGGGCTAGATTCGGCATTGCCACTCGGCGGGGGGCTAATTCTGCCTTTTTTCCTGCGGGCACGGACGGACGAAGAAACGTTCCGTCCTTTAATATTAGGTACAGATACAGATACAGAAAAGGAAGGTTTTCTTGGGGTAGAAATTTTAAAATGTCTTCTTGGCAAAGACATTCTTGATTTTTTTTCATTTGTAGTAGTTAGTTGTAAGCCACAGCACAGTTTAGAAGCAAAATCTATTTTCTCCACTCGTTGTAACCTTGATAATATATTTCTCGCAATTTAAAAATTGTATTTTATTTATTCATTTTTGCTATTCTTCCATTAGCGCTCTCACTTCTCATTGTTAGAATTAATGGGCTAGACTCAAACTAGTTCTGCATTTAATTCTAGATAAATCCCAAAAGCCTACTCATGTATGGCAAGGGCTAGTGGATTTAGTCCCATGTTACTAGTGGAAGTGGAGGGAGACCACCTTATAAGGGTTGGTGCTCCACACCTCTCCAAAGGAATGTGAGGTGAGAAAAGAAAATACCACACGCGCTCGCTTGCCTTGCCTAGTCGGGCGCGGCGCGCGCACGACATGCGCGTGAATGGTCCGGCAAATTCGGGCTCCCGGTCCTGTCGCAGCTCTCTTTTTTGCCATTTGTTTTGTCACACGATTTTGGATAAGGATCCAAACCTAGTTCGGATCGTGTTCGGAACGTGCGCCGTACTCACGTCCAAATCGGATCCAGAACCAGAACCGTGACGTCCCGTTCCTCGGCGTGCACCGGGCGACGAGAGAGTAGGTCTCCGAAACTCTCAGCTCTTGAGATCCTGTACAGGAGAGAGCGAATAAGGTTTTTGGGAAGCGCCTACGCGACTGCTCGCTACTGTACGATCTCCTGCGCTGCGTCGAGCTCTTCACGGCATCGAGTCACACTGCATCACCTTCATCCCTGCGGCAAGTTTCGCTGCGACGCTTTTTCACATCTCCGGTAATACTCTGCTTCCGTAGATGGAGTTGATGACGATGTTGCTCGCTGTGCTGGTGTTATTCTGTGATCTAGATATTTACTGTGTTGTAGTTCCTACACTGTTGATGATGTCTAGATTTAATTCGCTGTTTCTGGTCATGTTAAGTCTTCAGATTAGTTTCATTATATTGCCTAGTTATCCAACACTCATTGGCGCGGTTTGGGAATTTCAAAAAACTAATGAGAAAATTACAAAACAATATCTAGAAAAATGCCAAAAACATCAAGAAAATTTAGGGATCGCCCTGAACAAAAGTACACGTTGAGATCCTAGATTGAGTATGTTGCATGGAAGGCAAACGATATGTGGTTAAGTAAAAAGTGAAATTTGTGAAGGAGTACTAACGGAATAGTAACAAAAGAGTGCAGTCTGATTTTTAGATTGCAGAATAGGATGGTTTTTCTCTTATTTGCGTCAACTGTTACGTGTAGACTAGGATTTTAAACCCTTCAGTGGTCGGTCTTGCAACTTTCAGAAAGATTTGAGAATTCACGGACGTGTACAAGTTCTGAATGAATTATTGTGGCTTTCGTGAAACCGTACTCGTTCTCGTGGATTAGGTAAAAGCGTATTTACTTGCAGCACATGGCAGCAAGTTTACGCCATTCCACTTTACGGTGGAGCAGTTACACATTGGTGTACTTGTTATTGACCGTGCATCGGTCATTACCGCAAAAACCCAAACCGTCTCAGGTTATGGGTCACGGATGTAAAGCTCATATTCTAGATGGTTTTCGGGGATTACCGAGTACTAGACCATAGAACGCCTGTTGCTAAATAGATAATAATTAAAAAAGTATAAAATTGTTGAATAGACAAAAAGCAAAATATATAGAAAGCATGTATATATGAAAGGTTTAAATACGTAAAAGGATTCAGTTAAATTTATATTGTTGGATTTGTTATGTTATGTAGATGAAAGGGAAGAGGATAGATTGAATTGCAAAAGAGGAAAAAGTTGGAGGTTTTTTTGTTGGCAGGAAAATGTATTGCTGAAGAAGTTGAAATGGAGATATAAAATAAATAAAGACAGGACATACAGAGAACAGATGAGACTAATGTCCTACAGTGCCAAACAGAGTGCGATACATGATCAAGGTTCTACATTGGGCTACATGATTATTGTCGCGTATATTATCTGGAAGGGTTAATGGATGGATCAGAAAAGGACTGGCAAAAATAACAGCATTTAATATCTGATATAGCAGGGTAGGAGAACTGGCATAACAGAACGCTGAAGGTCTTTATCGGTGCTGGTTGGGCTACTGTAGATTGTTTTCCATGGAGCATGTGAAATCTGACCTGTGAATCAAAAATTGTGTAAATGAACAGTGAATTATTGAGGTAGAAAATAGTGTGTATTGATCAATGGATAGAAACTATATCTGATCTATGTGGGGAAACTAATCATGATCAGCACTGCAATTAATGCAAGAATCGAGCAATATATTATCTGTTGCATGTTGGATGCGCGCTGTAGGTAACAAATTATATACTATATTTAGTATAGACAGCAATTGCAGAAAGTAAACGATGAATGAGCAGTTACCATGTGAGAGATAGACATATAAAGCTGTGATGATTAGCAATTTTTTCATATAAAGGTATAAACGGTTCGATGTGCTATTCAGTTCATGTCAGTCTTGCGTTCCAGGACATATAGTATATATCACTGTTATTATAATCGGTAAGCTGGTCAAGTAAAATATATATTGTCTTGGCATGAGAGATGTCAATGCTGTAGCATGGAAATATGCATATTGAACTGATTAGGAGTTTGCATCTTGTTCTTGTTTTGATTGTTCAAATTGCCATTTTAAAAGCAGTACAATATAGAACCATATATCGTACCAGATAGTGAGTGTTTTGATTATTATGTATGAAACTGAAGAATGTAGTTTTAGAGGAAGGAGAAGTCATATTGTGATAGAAGAATCGATGGCGTGAAGCAACAGTGAAAGGACTGAGTGTCAAGCATATGAGATGTTATTATTTCTAAAGTGTGATGCAGTCTAAGAATTGTAATAGAAAAGAGGAAAAACCTAGTATTGTCAAAGAACATGCATGGCGAGCGCTAGGTAGTCTCTTTTAATAGTATATGTGAAGATACAGATGTTGCGTGTTTTGAGGCCGACAGCTTGCACAAAACTGGACCAGTTAGTTGTTATGGTTACGCATTTATCTTGTCCCATAATGAGCCGAACTTGGTGCGTTGTATTCCTGGCCACATCTGTGATGCTGAGGGTGTCAATTGGCTCACTTAGGAAGCTTTTGAGGGATGTAGCTGTGAAAGGCACTGAGAAGTACTACAGAGATAAAAGGAAGAGCAGTGTAAGAATATTGTATATAGTATTTGCTCGTAATAAAAAAGGGAGAAATATCACCATTTTTTTGCTCCAGCCAATGAAAGTTTTGGTCATTGTGCATACATAGTGTGGAAAATGTTGTTTCATAGTGCCAACTATTTGTTGTAGATAGTGGACTTCTTTTCTTGTCATTTGCACCTTGTTGCCAAATATGCAAACACTGTTGTAACCTCCTACAGATAGAGGACCATAGGGACCTAGACAGAACAAAATAAATGTATGATAGTGCTGTAATGGCTGAGTGATAAGATCATTAATATTGCTATAGTACCTCGTTTTATAGTTTTCTTTGACAGTTTTGGTTTTTGAACTGCACGAGAAGACAATGAAGCATCCTTATTGTTGCAAAGGTCAGATTCTGCATAAGAGACAATTAAATAAGAAGGTGACCATTAACATACATCTAAAGAAAAGATACTGTAGGGTGTAAGTTATATATATGAAGGTACCACTGTCATCGCTAATGTCAATGATATCGTTCGATGCTTTAGCTTTTCCCTTGCACTTCTCATGATGAAAGCCATGAAGATATACTCTCACATTGTCAGAAGAGGTATCGCTTCCTGGAGGATTTGAAGCTGCGAGGTTCAGACCATACATATGCATTAAAGCATGCATGGAAGATGGAATATACTGTACCAGGTGTGTCCGATTTAGGCTGGCTCCTTTCCATGTTGATGTTCATTTACGTGATGTGCTGTGAAATAATTTGAACATCACAATCTGATAATAGATGAGAGAATGTATTGTTGCATATACATTGCACTACAAATATGGTAGAAATTAAGCACTGTTTTAACTAACGCGACAGAGGATTGGGCCTATACTGTGTGTGGCACAGGTATACCTCTGTTGGTTGATTGACTTTTGGTAAAAGCGCAGTATTTATGTAGGTTTTTATTATGAAAAAAGAGCATTTGTGGTACTTGAGATAGATTTTCTAGCTAACGTAAATAATATGAAACATTATGTATGAATTTTTAGTAATCCAGAAACTTCCGTACACCGAAGAGAGTAAGATATATCATCAAAGCTGAATGTGCAAAAGAAACGAATATTGAACAGTGCGGGAGCAGTTAAATAGAAAATGAATGAGTTGGATTGCGGTATTTATATACAGATCTGGAATCAGAAAAAATAGTACCATGTAAATAGGAAAATAATGTGAATCTGACGATAAGTGAACATACCAAACCAGTCTATACGATAGGACCTGATAGTCAGAACAAGGGGACGGATGCTAAGTCTGCTGAGAAATGGCGGTAAATCTGTAGAGAGGGTATATAAACAGGATGAATGACAACAGCCGGAAACGCGAAATAAAAATAGAAATGTGACTGTAGAGAGTGAGGAACTGAAAGTAGATGAACGATGGAAAAGGAAGGGATGAATTAATATAGATTATGCAATGCGTTTGGTTCCGGGTGAAAGAACAATATTGGTAGGACGTAATATGAAAGGGTTGGAATAGAACAAGAAAAGGGAATCGACGGATGGGAATTGGAAGTCAGGAATGTCATGAGCGGATTCGAAATCGAGGAACACTACAGCAAAGTGAAGTTCCAAGGAGAGGAATAGATGGACGAAGAACAATACCAGGAAGACGGCTGCTAGTTGGACATTAGGACGAGCGGAAGACGCAAGGAAAGGGTTGAGGTGAGAGACCGGTCGCTGAACTATATGACCAGTTTGTACTTATCTAGGCAAGATCGCCACTGGATGACCTGTCGGAGCATTCGAGAGAAGCTCGTTTGGAGCACTGCGGAAAGTTCGTGGATGGGTTGATGGTATGGCTATTAATTAGATTGCAAAAGCTGGGGACATGCTGGCGAATTTAGGTTTCTTGGTCTTGGGCCAGTGCTCCGTTATTGGACTTGTATGGAATGGGCTAAATTAAGAAGCATGGCCCATTTGTTCTCGAGCCGACGATTCCTGTACTGATGTGGATCGATAAACCGAGCGTTATTAGGTGCTTTTGGTGTGGCAAGTTTAGAAGAGAAAGAGGAGAGAAGTATCGAGGTGTTAGAGGTGGTTGCTGCAGACCACAGATCGGTACAAGGAAAGTACGAGCAAGGGGACGCGATGGCCAGTGGAGCAAGAGGTACATCGCTCTGCATCCAAAGCATCGGTTATAAGACTTGGAATGGTTCTATTTGGTAGTTTTATTTTCGTACATTTCAAGGACGTGTAAGTTGTAGGGTTTGACAGGATCATTGTTTTTTGCCTCTGGATGGGGTAGGATATTTCTACTATGTGTTAGTATATAGACCATTTGTGAGAACGAAATCATTTGTGAGAACGGATTTCGTGTAATTTTTGTTTTGTTGTTGGATTCTAATTTCAACATCGGCTTGCTTTTGTTTCAACACGATAAACCGGTTCTATGTAGTAAAAATACCGCTGAATGGAGATTGATTGTGGTAGAGCAATTACATTGGCTTGCCGATTTGATTCGGCATAGGTAAGATTTGAGAAAAGTGCAAAAAAAAAGGCTCCCGTGGTTTCCCGATCTGGTTCTGGTCCTTGGTGATTCTGGAATATATATGGCCGAATTGTGGCAAATGCTCAGTGCCCATGCTTTGGACTGGGAATAGCACTGCTGCTTTTAGTTTTCAGAAATATGTAAGCACTGGTTACCTGAAGATTGCTTGGCTGTGTAGCTTTTAGGACCTATTATGTGCTTATTTGAGCACCTGTGTTTGCTGATTCAGAGATATACGTAACTGATCTATGGAAAATATTTAGTGGTCATGCTTTAGGTTGTAAATACCACTGATGTTTTCAGTTTTCAGACATATATATGCGCTGGTTAGCTAAAGATTGCTGAGTTGCGTAGCTTTTAGTACTGTCTATGCACTGATTTGAGGACTGGTGCCTGCTGATTCTGAGATATTTATGCGTAATTTGTGGAAACGGGTCAGTGCTCATGATTTGGATTACAAATAGCATTGTTGGTTTCAGTTTTGAGATATTTATATGTACTCGTTAGCTGAAGATTGAGTATTCATATGAACTGATATGAACTGAGTTAAGTGATCTGTAGATGGATTCAACATACAAACTAATTCAGATGAAGTATGGTCTTTTTGATTGAAAGCATCTGTAGATTACATGGTGTTTTCTAGATTCTCCTAATATAGTTTATTTCTGAGCTTTGTCTTCTAGACAGTATGGACAACCATCGAAATACAGATCTTGCAGGTTGGTCTTGGACAATAAAATGAATAGAGGATATAGCTTCAGATATTGTCACACCCTGATTTCTTTGTCTACATTTTCCCCAAAACCAAAACCCTAAAGACGCGTATATGCGTATAAGTTCAAAACGTATTGCATGTTCAATTGAATTTCAGTTTCCTCAAAGCTTATCATCGCATGAACGTACTCGAGTTATGTTGCATCGTCACGCAATGAACCCGGGTTGCCATCCGTCTTCGCATGTGCATTCATAAAACCCTAACCCTAACCGGACACACGCACTATATACGCACGACACTCCTAAACCCTAACCCTAAGTGGCAACTTGCCCAAATTAGTTTCCAACCCTCCAAATATGATACCTAACCTTCCCCGTACCCTACCGCAGTCTTGCCGTCGTCCGAAACCCTAAAACCTAACCTGTCGTCCTAAACCCTAATTATTCCTTTTAGTGAGCAGAAACCCTAACGTCCATATCACATGTATTTTATTTCACCCAAAAATCCTAGAAAATTCCCATAAACATCTTAAACCTATTTTCCACCAAGTTATGAAATAATATTGAGATGTTTAGTCCAAAAATTCTGGATTGCATTCAAATTAGGAATTAGGTCAAATCTCTTCTTTGAACTACAACTCCTTTAAATCTTGCTCAGAAAATTCCAGAAAAATTCTATAACACTCACCTCGGTACCCAAGTCCCAAATGTGCAAAAATATCTTCATGTCCAGTACAAAACTTTTTCTCAGACGCTGTCGAACACCTTACCCTATTTTACCTCTCTCCTTAAATTCTAGCTCAACCCTCAACTACTCTACTCCCAACTGCCTACCAGAGTATTTGCCATCTCCAGGCACTTGTTCCATCAGCTGGATCCCGCAGAAAACCCTAGCTCCACAGGGATTCAACTCCATGTCGTATCATGCCAACATTGGCAGGTGCTCAATGGCATAGCACCTCCAGACTCCAAGACATTTCTCTGCTGCTCTCACTTCTTAAATCATCTCAGGCATCTTTCCCATCCTCCTCACTTCAGCAGGGAGTCCTTTGCTTCAGTATTCAACCTCCATGTCCCCTCATGCCGGCATTGGCATGCTCTCTTGGCTGCTCTCCTCTGCACCAGTTATTGCCCCACTCCTTCTACACCATCTCTCGAGTCGTCTCAGTGCCCATGACACGGCAATGCAACTCTGGCAAGCTTCTGCGCTCACTGACGCGCCCATGCCGCTCGGGAGCTTGCTGGCCGTGCTCTGGCTCAAGCCACGCCCTGGCATGCCGCTCCCCGCGTCAACTCTCCTCTGCTCGCGCCGCGATAGCTCTCTGCCACGCCTGAGTCAAGTCCACGCCTCGGCACGTTCCTCACCACCCCGCAGCTGCCATGCCACCCGACATGGTCTCCGGCGAGGTGCGCATCCGGGTCCAGTAGCCATTGCTCTTTCTTCGCCCGCGACTATAAGAAGGCCCCTGAGCTTCGTCCTTCCTCACCCCACCTTCCTACTCCCAAGCGCTATCTTTGCCACGCTCCATTAAAGCTCAAAGTCTTCTTCTTCCCCCCAGCACCGAGCACAACCACCGAGCTCCTCTGAACCTCGTCGCTGTTCCGCCCCAACAACCGCACAAGCCCTCCGACCACAAAAATGGAATCCCCTTGATCCACTGAATCCAAAGGTGGCAGCCGATCCCTCCAACTCCCTCCGAATCATCCGCAATTGCTCGCCGTGAAAGCCACCGGAGCATCGCTGGAGGTCAGGGATTCCTCGCCGGAACCCTTGCTCGCGCACACTCCACCTCTGCCTCTGACCGGTGGACCCAACGAGCCGAACCAGTAAGGGAGGGAAGTGCCGCTACCAAGTGGGCCGCTCCTCCAGCCAGGCCCACCACGATTAAGTGGCAGCGCCCCGGCCGTTCCCCGTCTTCCCAAGCAGAAGGCGTAATCTCCTTTGGCGCCATCGACGTCACCTCCTAAATTCAGAAACCAGCCAGTTTTTATTTCCAGAGTCGGATTAAATCTGGGTCCGACCGGTTCATCACCTTAACGACCGGTTCTCTGAAAACCTCCAAAACCAAAGTTGCTCAAAATTTTATTTCCCACCTTCTGGTTCAAACCAATTTTCCAAAAATTCAAATTTCTTTTGCGATACAGAGAGTCAATCACATCCTATGTAAATTTTTAAAACCTTTTTGAAATTCTTTGAACTTTTGATCCGTTCCAGAAACTTTAGACATAATAAAACTCTAATTTTCTAAACCTAGCATAAGTTCACACATATACATTAGGGGTTGCATATTTTAGAGAATTACTAATGTATTTGCACATCATTAATCCTAACTTTAGACTCATGCATATATATATATGTGTGTGTGTGTGTATGTTTTGACATCATCCCCAACCATGTTAAACTTCATCAAAATCACTTCTCCCACATCTTCTAAAACCATTAAGCTTCTGGACCCTTGATCCACCATTTAAAACCTAGGGTTTCCGAGCAGAGACCACCCTAATCATGAAACCCTAGTTCGCCTAGTTCCCAATAAAACATAAAAGCAACCACCCTTTTTGGTATTCATACATATCAAGAGCATGACATGTTCTACATTGAGTTGCCTCTTTTTGGGATTTTCACCACGTTGGATTCTTATTAGCGTTATTTTGAAACGTGTAGTTGACGGTGTGAGGTACGTCCGTCAAGAGGAGCCAGAAGCATCCCCACGTCCAGAACAAAGCCAGGAACTGCCAGGCAAGCTCTCCACCATTGATCATGTTGAAATGCCAAGTTTATGAAATATTATGTTGTTTACGAAACATGCATGCTATGTTTTATCATCGTTATTTTATGTTGCATAGTTATACCGATGTGTAGAAAACCCTAGTCCGACCCTGAACTCCTTGCAGCCCTAAGGACTACATATTCCGAAAATATTATCGGAAAAACTTAGGGTAGAGTATATACATACATACCTGCTTAGCCCTGCCGTAGTAAATTAGGGTTTTAAAAATAAAAAGGTGATAACACCCCATATTTCATGTGGTGAACTTTTGAGAAATGGACCGTCGTGTCCAGAGGTGTATGAAGGTAGCGTAGCCATGGGTTGGTATGTTTTACCGTGAATGTTTTGTGAAACCAAGCTAAAAATGGAAAAGATTTTGATCCGGGTCGGTAATGAAGGGTGAAAGCAGGGAGTTTGTTAAAGAGCGAGGTAAGGCCCGGCGTGGTTCTCGCTGCCCGTTTACGGGAATGGTGTGGAGTCCCTCTCGGATCACCTAAGGACCGATCTTAAGTGCCGTTTGGCCAAGTCTTACCGTACGTCTACATGTCCTTTGTGGGAAGGACTTGACATAGTACCCGGCCTGAACTAGCATGAACCCGTGGGCAGTTAGGAGAGTGCGGATGGGGTGGTTTAACCCCTGTAGAGACAGTGGTTTAGCGAGGCATTATTCGACACAAAGTTGGAACACCAACCTCCTTGTAGCGATGTTACTGACTCAAGCTAGGTTTGGGATATGTCCTTCGGGCGGGTTCATGGCTGGGTTCACACCGGCGAAGAGTCTCGTTGTACTAGATCTGGTAGTATGCAGTGCACGGTATGCCCAAGGTGACCTACATCGTGTGGGTAAAGCCGTACCACCTCTGCAGAGGTATTAAAACTATTCGAATAGCCGTGTCTGCGGTCATGGATGAACTTGGTTAGGCCACACTAAAGTAGACCGACTTTCAAAGTCACAAATGGGTTATGGGTTTAAGGACGCGATCTGCCGTGTTCGCAGGGCAGCATGCCAAATTCCCGTTGTGTTGGGAAAAGTGAAGAAGGAGTTTCCCCGTGGACTCGGGCAAACCCTAGAATCCCCGTAAGTACCGAGAGGACGATGTTTTCCCTCCCCGAGGAACCGGGTGATTGCCGTGTTTTTGTTGGTATCCCCGTAAGTACGAGATGAGCTGTGTCTCCCTGAGGAACCGGGCAAATACCATGCTTTGCCCTTGTAATGGAAAGCACAGAGATGAACTCCCCGCTGTGACGGGTAGAGTGAATCAAGCAGGTACCTCATCTCGCTGTGTCGAGATGTTTTGTTAAAATTGCTTTTACATCTATTTACTTATTGCAAATGCAAACTTACTTTCTCGCACAACATGAAACCTAGGGTAGAGCCAATTTTCTTGATTACTCCCGTGCATGCTCATATTCGTGATAAACTCCCTGGTGGAGCGCTTGTGAGTACATTCAATGTACTCACCTTGAATGTACTCACCTGGCTTGTTATATGGCCAGACGAAGAGGAGGAGTACCAGACTGGAGATAGCGACAACGATTTCGAGGCGTAGGGTTTCTCCCCCAGTCAGTTGCCTGTGGTTCAGCATACCGATAGGTTATCTACCGTGTGTTTAATTCCGCTGCTGTTTTAATTCAGCCAATGGGCCTGGTTTGTATAATTAAAGACCAAATATGGCTAAGTGTGTAATGAACGATGTAATGCATGTCTATGCTATCAAGTGCTTGTGTGTATCGACTATTGATCCGGGGATCAATACAGTAACCACAAGGGTTTATCCGACCTTAAAATCGGGTACGCCACAAGCTTGGTTTAATGTAATTAAGAGTTGCATATAGTTAAAGACCTACATATCCTTTGGACCTTGGTTTAATGTACTTATGTGCACCGTGCTACCTGTGTTGTATGGAACTTAGCCTAATGTACTTCATGGATGTGAGTCTGTTGTGGTTGGTTGTGTTTAATGTATGTTGTTATCTGTCCAGTTTGAACTATAAGTGTCTGACTTTGTGTTAGTTGTTTGTGCCAAGTAATCAAAGTTTTGTTAGGCTTGTCAAGTTGCTGGCTATACGTATTATATCAGAAGAAATCTACTGAAATTAACCTGCATTTCGAAATGTGCAATAGTGCGACCTACAATCTCTGGCAGAAAAATGGAAAAATATTTTGCAACTATCTTTTGCAGGTATCATATTAGCACCATGCTATCAATATTAATCTAATTTTAGTTATGGTCTCTAAATATGCTAAGCATTGTCAGTGTCTTGGCCTTTTGGAGGAAATAAAAGAAATGCTAGGAGAACAGATCTTTGACCTGTCTTTCAATAGGTTCAGCTGAATAGCAGATGATATAGCAGCTGAACATCAAACATAGATCCATTAGGAAACATTTTTTGGAGTAGAGCTAGGTACGTTAGGTTGTAGATAAAGGCAGAGTACTATACTTCGGCTAGAAGCAATATGGATACATAAAACAATAAAAACTTCAGGTTCATGAACACAGTTGGGCACTGGATGCAAAAGACTTGGCAGTTTGGTACCTATCTAGAGAGTCTATCATGTTGGCAGGAGGAAGAGCAGAGCGGTCTAATATAGAAGAGCCACATCCTAGCACATTAGATGGCAGGTTCATGAAACCTGTAAGAGCAATAAGACAAAAGAGATATGGTTTACTGAGCAGTAGCAAATATATAAAAAGATGTATGATTGAATAGATCTTGGTAAGATTGCGCTATATCTACATTACGTACATTGGACAACGAGGAAGGACACATGGATCTTGTAAAAGCCAGCTCTGCTAGTTTGAAAGCAAGCTTTTCTTGTTGATGAATTGGAGGAGCCTGTCCTGTATATTGGACAGTGATATTTTCGGAATCTGTCACCTCATGCTGCGAGGTCAATACCTTTAAAGGTAAAACGTTGGAATGATCGATGCAGATTTGTAGGATTTGTTGCAATAGATACTCATTGGATTCTTTTAGAAAGGAAATGTACTCTTGATTGGCTTTATTAGTTTCCTTCATAATATCTTGGAACGATATGCCTGCTGCTAGTTTCCTTTCTAGAATAACATTTTGCTTGTAGTTGGCATCATCAATAACAACATGGTTCAACTGTAGAAGGTGAGTAATGACTGCTTGTGCTGCACTTTCCATTGCATGATATGTTGTCCGACATATATCATCATAGAAAGTTTGCTTAGTTCCGAGGACATTAACTGTACTTGGAACCATATCAAGCTCTATCCATCCTCTAAGATATGACGTATCTTCAACGATAGTGCCAGTTGAATGTATTGTAAGTCCAAGTGATAGTGTTATTTCAAATAGAAGTACCTGTCTACATATGTAGGCCTTTTGGTGTGCCTGTAAAGCCAAGCAGAAAACATAGTAAACTGTAATGAACAAGGGAAAGACACATGATATATCTGTGAATGAAATGTATGAGAGGAGAATGGAAAATAAAGAAATCAGATGAGTAGCATGGTCAATGGTTTGTGTGCATTGTGTGTGTATATATATACATAAGAGATATGGAACATAATATATATGTATATATATCAAGGGAAGCTGCTATTTAATAACAAAAGTAAATGACATCCGATATTCGACAGACGTGGTATGAGTTAGTTAAATAAACTGTACGGAGGTCATAATGCAGTAGACAGTAGAAAAACCTTGAAAAAGGTAGTCAATGAGCTATTACCCCAGGAACTTGAACAAATAATTCTTGTCCGGCAGGTATGTCACTGGGGTTAGTTAACATAAGTCCGGCTTGATGGAAATAATTTTGTAGCGAGCTGGAAATGCATATAGGTCGAGCCTGGAATCGAGCACGCTGTGGACTGGCTGGAGGTGAAGCTGTATCTAGACCAATACGGACAGGGAGTGTGTCGGTTTCCATACTGTATGTAGCCATGGTGGACGGGCACTGCAGAAATTAGGGATCAAGTAAGAATTGCTAAGCACGCTGGAAAAAATGAGGAGCAAATGCATACCCCGTCTGCTGGAGTGCTGTCAACGGTGTAAGGTAACGAACGGTGAAGACATGTGGACGGAGAAAGAAGCACGGGTCTGTCGAAAAAGTTCCACTGCTCTGCATTGCTCATGGCTAAGAAGAAGTAGTATGTGGCAGGTAGCAAGTGAAGGAGACGAGGAGGCCTAGAGGAAGAGGTAGTGGATATATCAGTCATCGATGGGTGAGAGGGCGGAGTAAGCAAACTGGACTGTAGCGGCGCACTGAAATGCAAAGCACACACGCATAAGCTGTTTTTCAGGAGAAGCAATCAGAGAAAAAGGCTCAAAAGATTTTTTTGATAAGGCTCCTGCCATGTTGTCTTATCTGCAGGATATCATTTGCGCTAGAAGTCCACATATGTGTCAATCTATAAGCTGAGTTTCATTGGCATTTCTTTGAATGGTGTGCAGAATAGGCAATACCAAGTATAACTAACTTAAAAGCAGCTAGTAATGGAAGGAACTTGTTATAGAATATAGCCTAGAAAACTGATCTGTTTTATGGTAGGTTGATAGGACAGTGCGATAAGCTGATGAATGGAGCTACGGGCGAAGGGCAGGCACTATGCATCGTAATGCACGAGGTGAACCGAATGACGATGGAACAAGATAAGTTAAAGAGCTAAGGTATTTCAATGCGAGTTTCAACGCAAAATGAACACGAACGGTGATTGCTGTGGAACGGCAATAACCAATTTATTTCTGAAGCAGACGAAATACACCTGAAGACATGGTTTTTGAATGGCAGTTTCGATGGAAGAAGAGTATGATCGTTGACTTGTGTATGACTGTAATAAATAGGTTATTTCTGCACAAGAGAGAATACATCTGAAGATATGCCATTCCAATGTCAGTTTCATTGCGAGAGAAGTGCCTACGTTACCTGGTTTATGACGAAACTAAGCAACGTATTTCTACAGATGAACAGATACATTTGAGAATATCCATAACATATAAGGTACGCATTAATACAATAGCAATTTATGAACAGACCAACAGATTAGATAGTACCCACTACCATATATCGTACGTGGTTACTTCCTACTTATATATGTAATTTACATTGCAGATTAGCGAACACATGAGGTAGATAGGGCAAGTCTACGTAGCAGTGGACAATTACAGTAGAATAATTGCAAATAACTACATGGTAGGCAGCTGAATTAGCAGGACTGCAGCTGTGGTAGACATGTATCCCCAAAAGACCATCTGAAAAGACTGCACATTACATATAGCGAGCATGACAAGCCAAAAGAACCTATGTCGATATGCTCTAGAAGGTGGAGTGTTTCATAGCCTGCACCATACAAAGACAAGAAGAATTTACAGTAATTATGACATGAAATGGTAAGCGATAGAATATAAATAAAAAAAGTAAATAAAGATTGCCGAGACGGGAAAGAGTAAATACGAACTGTAGATGTACGGAACAAGCACAGAAAAGAATACAAATATATTGCTATACATATAAGCAACCGACCAGTTTTTTTTCCCCGAAATATACATGCAATTGTAAAAGGCATCTATGTTACTATAGAAAAGTTTAAAGCTATCTAGACAAGCATATCAATCTAATGTGCAAGACAGAATATGTCTCATATTTGGAAGGATGATACTATCCCATACCTTATTTAAAGAGCTTTTTTATGGGAGGATCCTTGCTCTTTTCATCGAGCGATCTGCAGTGATAATTGCAGTTATATATTGCCGTATACTGAACATTAACATAGCTAATCATAAAGCCAGAGGGCCAACCTTTTCAGAGTGCTGGATTTTGTGGCTGAACCTATATCTTTGAGGGTCTCTGTAGATTCCTTTTCAATGCTGCTTGGTGTTACTGGAGGCTGCAATAAGATGATTGTATCGTTGCATTATATTAAATAACATGATAGCATGATAGGGTAACAAAGGGGATGTAACATTACTGGTGTTGTTTGCAGCAAAGAAGGACTGGTATCAGTGGATGTTGTGATGACATCAAGCTG
Organism: Stipa capillata; assembly: GCA_019208055.1. Classification (NCBI taxonomy): domain Eukaryota; kingdom Viridiplantae; phylum Streptophyta; class Magnoliopsida; order Poales; family Poaceae; genus Stipa; species Stipa capillata. The sequence goes on along the minus strand of JAGXJF010005166.1, from coordinate 173,854 downwards.
GTCGGGTCCACAGATCTGGGGCGAAGCAGCTTCTGTGCTGTTAGTCATCTGGAAAGGGATAGCAAACGAATTATACAGAGATGTGAAGAGGGAAATGGAAGGTGCAATAGGATGGTTGGGTCATTGCTGTATGTTAAATTGGATGATAGAAAGATAGGCTAGCAAGGAGCATGTAAGATTACCGCTGTTGTCTGGAGCAAAGTGGAACCGCCATGAGTGGATGTTGTCATGACATGAAGCTTGTCAGTTCCACAGGTCTGAGGCGAAGCAGTGTCTGTGGTATTAGTTACCTGGAAAGTAATGGTAAATGAATTATACAGAAATGTCAAAGAGGCAATCAAAAAACAGAAATGGAAAAAGGGCAATCAGAAAGCAAGTGTTAGAACTGGACACCGACTAAATGAATATATCAAGAAACTAACCTCCATAACTGGAGGGGCAAGCATACATGTGCCGCCAACTGAATCGCTTGCAACCAGTTGGTTGGCGGTGGATATGAGCGTGTTAAATTCAAAGGTCTTTGCTCTTGGATGGATAGCATCTATATTGTTAACTTGGAATGCAACATAACCAAATTGGAGCCCCTTTTCAGCAATGCTCACATTCAACGTGTATTTTTGTGTCACAAGTGTAGATATTTCGGCAGGAATAGCACCTGGTCTGTGTGTAGCTACACGAATCAGTACCAATCATGCAAACTTTGTATCTGGATTTGGAAAAGGAGAAAACGCAAAAAAATATTTTTCTCTATCAGTGAGGACAAACAAGCACAGATAGAATATGCCTGTTTTATACCTTGGTTCAGCAGTTATTGAAGGACAGGCAGAGTCACTACATGCGAACTCAGTGCCAGCTGAGTGGGCAGTTTTGTGACACCTTGAGCATGCAAGGAACCACCAAGAAGGTGATTTTACTTTGGTAAGTGTCACTGTACATAGTAAGTTCTGGCCCTGTGTACAGGGTATTTGACAATCAACATGGTAAGATGATGCATAATAAAGGAATATAAAATACATATTGATGGCTTCGACAGGATACATACAATGAAGTCATTTGGATCTGTTGACAAGAGCGTTTGGACATCTATTGCCTTCGCCTCAGTTTGCTTGTAAGCCTTTTGATATCGATCATCCGCTGCTGATATCCACTCAACAACGGGTAGCTGCTTTCCTAAGTTGTACGAATATGCAACAGAGAACGATGAATACCAATTATTGTTTATGTAATTAAGCTAGGCTTTCTGCACAGAACAAGACCAGATTAATAACCTTCCACGATATGCAACTATTTCTAGAATATCAGGATTGATGTAGTACTTTGCAGCATTGCCACAACTTATGGTTTCGTGCCCTGCAAGAAGAGAGGGAAGAAATTAGATCAGCACATGTAATAAGCAAGATCGCACCTCCATTGCTATTCGTAATATCTCTCAATATCCTGTAAGAAGACAACACAGATAGTTGCTTATTACATACCTCGATAATCCTTCATTAATGTTCCAACTAATAAAATGATAAGCACCTCCGATTGTCCCTTTTTGTACAATTCCTTGCCATCAAAAGAGACTCCATGCTGTCCCCACAAAGCAACATCAATTTTTTTGCCACTGCATGAAACCGGATAGTTACTCATCTTCATTTAGATGGCAAATTGGATGTAATGAGATATACAAATTCCAGAGTATGCATGTTGTTTACCATGTATTTGATAGAGACACATAACAAAGCATATAATGCAGCTAGAAACGGTATGGATTAATCGATATACTTACTCAATATCCACTAAACGAAGGATTCTTTTGTAAGATTCATGTATTTGCCCTGGCAAGCGAACAACAAGCAGGTCCGATATTCCAACTATGATACCTATTGCATCTGGACAAAAATGAAAATCCTTTTAGTTTTGAATGTACAAATGAGACAGCAAGGGCTGAATGCATAGAAGATTGCCTATAACCAAATAGATGCATACCTAAGAACGACTCCTTTTTGCCAATAAGGCGAGGAAGGACATCAAATCCCGTAAGAGAATATGCATAGTGACGGGGGGAACCCATCCGGGTAGGCCCACCACAGTGAGTCGGCCCAATAGGCTCGGGGAGTTCTATGGAGGCCCACTTGGATGAAGGCCCAAGTAAGGCCCACACGGACGCAACGTCCGAGTGCCATCAAGGAAGGCGTTACAACCTCATCAAGGCAGGCGTTTCGCTAGCATGAAGGCAGGCGTTACTCGGAGCGTTACGCAGAATAAATACGTCAATTAAAGTATGCAGTTACTGTAGCTCGGTCGACTGGCCGAGTCGGCATACGTACGCCTATAAAAGGCAAGAGCCCCATGCAAAGGGGAGGAGAGTTTTTTGGGGACTAGAGGCTAGGCTTCGTCTTCAAGCTCTAGACAAGAATCCACCATTTTTTCTGTAACCTTTCTCACGCAAGGCTAGTAATACAATCAGCAGGAGTAGGGTATTACCTCCGCCATTGGAGGGCCTAAACCTGGGTAAAAACCTCTTGTGTGAACCCGCTTAAATCTTCCACGTGCGCTCCCCAAAATCCTACTAGAAATGTATATTACCGCGAAATCCCCGCGACAGTTGGCGCGCCAGGTAGGGGAAGCGCGTGTTGGAGCTATGATCCAAGCGGGATCCTCTCCAGCAACCGGCGGCAAGCTGGTGACCGGCGACGCGCCGTTCGCCGCGCACCCCGAAGGCACGGAGTTCCTCTTCGGAAGCCTTCGTTTTGTGGCCGACACCTTCGGCCAACTAAACCTCCAGGACCCGCTTCCCCATTCCACAATGGAATCGGAGCCTGAATACCAGCTGGGATCTCCTTCCGCTCCAGGCAATGGCGTGAAGCGTTCCCAACTCGTCGCCATGGTGGGTGCCGAATCCCTCCTCCTCGTCTTGGATTCCGAATCCGATGGGGACGGGAGTTCGCATAGCCGAACCGCCTCGGTTGAGGTATATGTGGTCGGGCCTGGCGCCACGAACGACATGGGCACGTCGGCCGCGGCGGCCAGGGCGGCGAATGAGCACCTGCTCACGCCCATTGATGGGCAATCGGAAGCTGAGAAGGCCTTAGAGGCATCTCAGCGAGCCATCCTTGCTGAGCGAGAGCGTCTCGATCAGGAGAGAGCAGCTCTCGAGGAGCGAGAACGGCAGCATGATGAGCCCCACGGTTCACGCGGACGCGCGAACCGGCGTGCTTCTTCAACCGCCCGGAGGAGCCGGGTCATTCGCGCCCCTCTCTTCGGGCGAGAGCAGGACGGTGTCCCTGTCTACCAAACACCGGCCCAAAATCTCCTCGCGGCTGCCGCTTTGGCTGACTCGTTGCCGCCCCCGGTGGATGGTCCTGCGGCAGAGATCCACCGCCGAGTCGTCACCCTGATGAAGACAGCGGTGGAGCAGCAGAACGAGGCCGGTTCGGTCAGCAACCGACTGGCCTCCGGAGCCACGCGGAGCCGGCCTTCAGCGGCTCCGAGTCGCCCCATCACTGTGGGCTCGTCACAGCTGAGTCGATCCACGAATCGGCGTCCTGATGCTCACCAGGAGATCAACCGACTCCAGGCGGAGCGACGTCAAGCCGACTCCCTCCGAGCCCAGGCAAGCAATGCCCGTGACGCTCGTGACGACATCGAGGGACGACGGGTCACCAGCAAGTATGCAACGGGTGAGGAGGCCATGCGGTACGAGGACAAGGGCAAGTCAAAAGCCGAGTCCTTGAGCCGTAAAATTCCCACCGACTCAGGTCAGAAGCGTGTGGACAATCGCCCCCCGAAGCGGAAAGCTGGTGGCGGAGACGGGGTCAGCGGAGCTGACCTAGTCGTGGCTGTTGAGCGTGGCCCCCAGCGTGGCGACGGCGGCCGAAAGAAAGAGTGCCCTTGGCAGCAGTGCAAGGCGCCGAAGCTCACCTTCGAGGAAATCCTTGATAGGCCTTGCTCCTTCCACAGCACTGCCGACTATCAGGTGGGGCATTCAACCCGGGAGTGCAGCTTCCTGCAGCATCTTCGGGAAGAAAAGCAACCCGAGCCTGACGCCGGCGGAGAAGGAGGTTCCGCTGCAGGTGGCGGCGCCGTGCAGTACCCCCCTCATAGGGGTGTACTCATGATCTTCCAAGGATCCGACTCCAAAAGGGGTCGAAAGCTGCGCTGTCGCGAAGTAAACGCGACGGCGCCGGCGGTTCCTCAGTGGTTGGACTGGTCCGAGGTGCCAGTCGGATTCAGCCGACTTGACCACCCGGATTGAGTCCCGCACCCTGGCAAGCACCCCTTGGTGGTGGATCCGTAAGTCGGCGGGTTCAAACTCCGCAAGGTCCTTATGGATGGTGGCTCCAGCATCAATATAATCTTCATGGACACTCTGAAGAAGATGCAGGTCCCGAAGTCCCAGCTCCGTCCTAGTAGCACTTCCTTCCATGGAATAGTGCCTGGGAAGTGCGCCAAGCCGCTGGGTCAGGTCTCCCTAGAAGTTGTGTTCGGCGAACCGAACAACTTCCGGGTCGAGACCTTGACCTTTGAGGTAGTCGGCTTCAAGAGCTCCTACCGTGCGATCTTTGGCCGCTCGGCCTATGCCAAGTTCATGGCTAGGCCGTGCTATACATACCTCAAGCTAAAGATGCCGGGTCCAAAGGGGGTCATCACCATCACTGGCAACTTTGAGCGCTTCAACGAGTGCGACCTCGCCAGTGCGGATATAGCCGAATCCTTGATTGCGGCTCAGGAGCTGGAAAGCATCCAAAGGTCTGTGGACTCAGACCAAGCTCCACCCTGTAAGAAGGCGGCGACCGAGTCCACCTTCCAATCGGCCAAGGACACTAAACGTGTCCAGGTCCACCCTGAGGATTCGTCTAAGACGGTCTAGATCGGGACTGACCTTGAGGCTAAATAGGAAGGCGTGCTCATCGACTTCCTTCGTGAGAACTAGAGCATCTTCGCATGGAAGCTAGCTGACATGCCGGGTGTTCCAAGGAAGTTCACCGAGCACTCCTTCAACGTCGCCAAGGACGCGAAGCCAGTCAAGCAGTTTCTCCGCCGCTTCGTTGAAGACCGGCGTAAAGCTATCGGAGAGGAAATCGCCCCGACTCCTCGCAGCTGGGTTTATCAAGGAAGTTCTTCACCCGGACTGGTTGGCAAACCCGGGTCCTGATTCTTAAGAAGAACAAAACTTGGCGCATGTGCGTGGACTACACGTCCCTGAATAAAGCATGCCCCAAGGACCCGTTCACGTTACCTCATGTTGATCAAGTCATCGACTCCACGGCCGGTTGCGAACGCTTATGTTTTCTGGATGCCTATTCAGGCTATCACCAGATCAAAATGAAAGAATCAGATCAAATAAAGACTTCTTTCATTACCCCGTTCAGGGCTTTTTGTTATATCACCATGCCTTTTGGTTTCAAAAATACTGGCGCAACATATCAGCGTTGTATGCAAAAATGTTTGCACGACCAGATAAGCAGAAATGTCCAGGCTTACGTTGACGACATTGTGGTGAAGACAAAAAAAACTGCGGATCTCTTGACTGATTTGACCGAAACCTTCGCCAATCTCAGGAGGTTCGACATGAAGCTCAACCCGAAAAAGTGCGTCTTCAGAGTTCCTTCCGGCAAGCTGCTCGGCTTCATCGTTTCCAAGCGAGGAATCGAGACGAACCCGGACAAGCTTGATGCCATCATCAAAATGGGCAAACCGAAGGATCTGAAGGCTGTCCAGCGCCTAACCGGGTGCGTAGCCGCTCTAAGTCGGTTATTGCCTGACTCGGTGAGAAGGCTTTGCCTTTTTGCCGACTTCTCAAGAAATTCGACTCCTTCGAGTGGACGAGCGAGGCTCAGAAAGCCTTCGAGGATCTCAAGCGCCTTCTGTCAACGCCTCCAATTCTCGCTTCACCAATGGAAGGAGAGCCCATGCTGCTGTACATCGCCGCCACGAATCACGTGGTCAGCGTTGTTCTAGTGGTGGAGCGTGCAGAAGAAGGCCGAGTACAGAAGGTGCAGCGACCTGTCTATTACGTCAGCGAGGTCCTCTCCTAGTCGAAGCAGCGTTATCCGCACTACCAGAAACTCGTCTATGGCGTGTTTTTGGCGACGCGGAAGCTGGTATATTTCTTCCAAGCCCACTCGGTTACTGTGGTCAGCCACGCCCCCTTTGTCCGACATCATCAACAACAGGGATGCCACGGGCCGAGTTGCTAAGTGGGCGATCGAGCTCATGCCTCGTGACATCAGTTACAAGCCCCACAAGGCTATCAAGTCTCAGGCTCTCGTGGACTTCATCGTCGAGTGGACTGAAAGCCAGTCCCTTCTGACTCAAGTGCACCTGGAGCATTGGGTCATGTACTTCGATGGTTCGAAGATGCTCGCGGGCACGGGGGCTGGAGTCGTCCTCATCTCCCCCAAAGGCGACAAGTTAAATTACGTGTTGTAAATCCACTTCGCCGCTTCCAACAATGTGGCGGAATACGAGGCGTTATTGCATGGCTTGCGCATTGCAGTCTCACTCGGCATTCGCTGACTCCTTTGCCGCGGCGGCTCGGATCTGGTGGTGCAGCAAGTAATGAAGACATGGGACGCCAAGGACCCCACCATGGCAGCATATTGTGCTGCTGTGCGTCGGCTAGAAGGACACTTCGACGGCCTCGAACTTGACCATGTTCGGCGAGCTGATAATGAGGCGGCCGACTCCCTTGCCAGGATCGGCTCTGCTCGTGAAAAAGTGCCACCTGGAGTGTTCCTTCAGCAACTTTTCCAGCCATCCGTTAAACTGGAGTCGGCGACCGAGTCATCTGAAGCCGGGTCACCACACCCTGAACTGGCTCACCCAGCCCAGGAAGACGTCTTGGCGGTTGTTCCCCTCTGGACTCAGCCGTTCCTTGCTTACCTTTTGCGCAAGGAGCTACCTGAGGATCCGACTGAAGCGCGCCGCATTGTGTGCCGCACTCGAGCTTACACCATCATTAACGGTGAGCTCTACAAGCGTAGCACCACTGGAATCTTCTAGCGTTGCATTTCGTCGGAAGAAAGCCGAATGTTGCTCGAGGAAATCCACTCGGGACTTTGCGGCCACCACGCTTCGTCGCGGGCCTTGGTTGCCAAAGCCTTTCGTCACGGTTTCTTCTGGCTCACTGCCCATGCCGATGCAGAAGAACTCGTACGAACTTGCGAAGGGTGTCAGAGGTACGCCCGCCAATCACACATGCCGACTACCGCGCTCAAGACTATCCCCATCACGTGGCCCTTGCCGTGTGGGGGCTCGACATGGTGGGTCCGCTTAAAACAGCACAATGGGGTTTCACTCATCTCCTTGTGGCGGTGGACAAGTTCACAAAGTGGATCGAAGCTAAGCCAATCATGAAACTTGATGGTCCGACTACCGTCAACTTCATGAAGGGAGTCATCTTCCGATTCGGTATCCCTCACAGCATCATCACCAACAATGGCAAGAACTTCACTGTCGAAGTCTTCTGCCAGTTTTGCCGGGATCATGGAATCCGAATCGACTTTGCCTCTGTGGCTCATCCGTAGTCCAACGGAGAAATCGAGCGCTCCAATGCTCTTATTCTTCAAGGCATTAAACTCCGGCTGTTAGTCCCGTTGCAACGGGCCGCCGGCTGCTGGATCGACGAGCTTCCATCTGTCCTCTGGAGTTTAAGGACAACTCCAAACCGGTCGACTGGCTACACGCCTTTCTTCATGGTTTACGAAGCCGAAGCCGTCCTGCCGAGTGACATCCTCCACGACTCCCCGCGAGTCACAGCATACGTGGAAAAGGATGCCGAGTCGGCGCGACAGGACGATCTTGATCTCTTGGAGGAAGCGCGGGAACTCGCCCTTTCACGCTCGGCCATCTATCAACAGAACTTGCGTCGTTACCACAGTCGCCAAGTTCGGGGCCGAGTCTTCAACAAAGGAGATTTGGTCCTCCGACTAATCCAAGATAAGGCGGGCATGCACAAGTTGTCTCCACCTTGGGAAGGCCCATTCATCATCAACTAGGTGCTGCATAACGGCGCGTACCGACTAGAGGACCCGGCGACTGGTGCAATCACTGAAAGGACTTGGAATATTGCTCAGCTGCGTCCCTTTTTCACTTAAACTTTGTACTTCCAACAGTTCGTCATTTCATTATAAATGAATATTTGTTTCCCTCGAGCGGCACTCGGGAAGCACTTTGTTTCTTCAATTTTATGTTGGACTCCTTTTTGTCCATTTTCATGATTCAACTACGTTCCCTTGGGCACTCCTCGGGGGCTACGTTTAAAAAACTGAGTGGCTTCACTTCGGGTAACCCCCGGAACCTACCTCAACCCACTGGGTGATTCATCACTCGGTACAAGTTATTTGGATCTCCTAACTTAGTTTCTACACGAGCGTCTAAGTAAACGTATATGGTACCTAAGGCCCACTCTTCGTCCCCAACTACAGTCGCAACCCGGCTGTCCGGTTGGCAAGAGCAAAAGCTAAAGGTCGGCCTGCACGCGAAAGGATCCGACTCGGCGGAAAAAGCAAATTCAGACGAACCAAATAACTTGTGCAAAATAAATTGAAAGCATTTCCATTCAAAACAAAACATAGTCTTTACATTTTTTCTACTCGGCATACCGAGAGATATTACATGATAATTTTATTCTTCCGGAGTTGCTTCTACACGCTCCTCCAGGTCGGTAAACTCGACGATCCGGCTGGTGGCGGCGTGGACTCGGGGACGGAGCTCCAGAGGGTTGACCGACTTTCCCTCCGCGTCGAGTGGGGCTCCAGCAGAAATGCTGTCGACGTCCGCATCGGGGTGGTGCGCCAACACCATTGCCAGCGCCATGCCGGCTCCCGAGCGGGCTGCCGACTCCTTCTACTTCTCCACCTCCGCTGAGCCTTGCGACAGATTGTCAGCGAGGGCGAAGATGCTGGAGCCCGGCTCTTCTCCGGGCCATAGCTTGGCGCAGAAGCTTTGGGCAGCCGACTTCATGTTCTGCACCAAACTCTTGACTTGGAGGAGTCGGTCCTCCACAGTCACGATGCAGCTGGACATTTGCTCAGGTGTCCAGAAGGCGTCAAGAGCAGACCTCGCCGGGTCGGATAGAGCGTGAAGTCGGAGTGTCGCCCGCCTTGCCTGCTCCTCCAATTCTGGGCAAGCGTCTGGGCGCGAATTATTGCAAGGAAACGAACAAAGAAGCATGCAAAAAGAGGGAAACAAAGGACTCGGAGGCTTACCGAGTAGAGTCTCATTAGTTTTCTTGAGATAGCTTATGAGTTCTCCCTCGCGCTTCTCCCAGTCGACGATGGCCACGGCGTGTCGCTTTTGTGACTCGGTCATCTGCCTGGCGAAGTCGTCGATGGCCACCTGCAGCTCGCGGTTCGCAGCCTGCGATTGCTCGTACTGTGCCACCAGCCGCTCATGCTCCGTCTGCAGCATGGCGGCGGTCTTCAAACTTGCGCAAGCTTCTTGCAGCTCGCTGTCAAGCTCGGCCGCTTTGGCATCGAGCATTTCTGTTGCTTTGGCCATCGGGATCGTGGCCTTCAATTCTTCCCGAAGTCGGGCGTTTTTCGGCTTCGACGTCTGCCGGCTCAAGAAAGTCAATACCAGCAAAACCTTAAGGCAAAGGAGCTGAAGACTCGAATACTTACTCCCGATGGCGGCGAGCTTCTCTTCGAGCCGCCGACTCTTGGCCCTTTCTTCGGCCAACGCCTTCTCAAGGGAGGCGTTCCTCTCCATGAGGGCCTGGCCGTTTCTGCCGAGCCGGATCGCAGCTTGGACAAGGAAAAGTTTCGTCAGCATAACCCGAATTAATAAGTCTCCAACCGACTCAACCAGTCAGCTAGAGACTCGGGGGCTACACCCACTGGGTGCACTGATCATGCTGCCAGTGTAAAGAACTAAACAAAGTTCAGATGCAAAACTTACCCCGACGAAAGACTCCAAAACCTAGGCCGAGTCCGCCAAGGTTTTGGCCGTATCAGCAAATTCCCTAAGCATGGAGCTAAGGGCAGCGACGCGATCGGTGGCTGCTTCTGCTGCCGTCAAGTCCCCCCGTGCTGTAACTCGGCAACAGCAGTGCAAGCACGAGGCTGCCGGAAGAACCCGGTGCCGACTCTTCGGTCGCGGGCGCAGGAGCCAAGGCCAGACTCTGCTCGGCCACCAGAGAAGATTCGGTGACGAGCTAGCCTCTGGCTCCGCCTGCCGGTTCTGAGGAGTCGGCACCGATCGCAGTCGTCGACTCCGTCGTCGCCTCGCTGGAGGGAACTGGCGGAGGCTGCGGGTTGTCAGCCGGAGCCCCGATTGACCCGGCACTCACGCCGGACTCTAGCGCCTTCTCCACGGGTGCAGCAGGCTGTGGCGCGCTGGGCGTGGCTGCAGCCGGAGGCACGGCTGACTCGGCACCCGTGGCAGACTCCGATGCTACAACGGGGGCAGTTGGCGTCTGCGTGCTGGGCTCGGCCGTAGTCAGAGCCGGAGAAGCTGACTTCGGCAGTGGGACCGGAGTCGGGACCGTGGACGTGCCGGTTGCAAAGTCTCCTTTGTCAGAGAACTTCTTTGGATTCTGCGACATTAAAAAAAACCAAACCGACTTCAGCACCTTCTTCGACCGGAGTATGAGGCAAAGCAAAAAGATTCGTACCTGGTGGTTGTGGGGATTGCTTTCTTCTTCGGTTTCCCCGGGGCGGGCAGACCCCCGGAGGAACTGACGGATGCCGGCTGGGGCGCAGTCGGCTTGGCAACGGGAGCCGGAGCTTGTGCCGCGGGGTCGGCAGGTACGGCTCGTGCCCGCTTGGTGGCTGACTCCGCCTGAGCCGGCTCCACCTCCGCTTGCAGGGTCTTAGACCTGGAGGCGTCATCTTCACGCCTCCGTTTGAAGGTCAGAGGGACCCATTCCGACTCGGTATCCGAGTCGACCTGAACGCGCCCCCGTTCCGGGTCCCCACCCTCGGGGGCTTCTTCGTCGACCTCCACGTCGTCCAACGCCTCCGGAGCTGAGCTTTGCTCGGGGAGTGGCGGCATGGAGTTCAAGTTAAGGAAAGTCTACAGCATTAAAATACTCGGTGTTAGGAGGAATGAATAAGCAACAATATGCAAGAATCCGACTCGGAATGTGAGACACTTACAGTCGGCGGGGGGTTGGCGGTAGAAAAGGGGGTCACGTGCAGCGCCCTGGTGAGTCCGGTTCGCTCCTTGGTCAAGTTCTTCAGGAGATCCATGAAAAGATCATCCGGAAGCCCATCAACCGATACCCTGGTCGAGTCGGACGTGCCCGCGTACTCCCACATCGGGTGCGCCCTGGCTTGAAGCGGTTGGATTCGCCGACTCAACCAGGTGGCGATGAGGCCGGTGCCCGTGAGTCCTTTCTCCTGGAGCTTCTGGATCCTCCTCAGGAGTCGGTCGACCTCGGGCATCTCTATGCTGGAGGGCTTGGCGCTCCAACGCTTCCGCCACTTGGGAGGACCCTCGGTGTACGGGGGGAGCCCTTCATGGCCAGTCGGCGTGCGCTCATCCGGGCAGTAGAACCACCCATCCTACCACTTCCGCACGGTGTCCGGGAGTTGCAGCTTGAAGTACCGAGCGTCGGCCTTGACTTGAATGTCGGCTCCCCCGCAGACGGATAGGCAGCTGCCGGCTTTGATGGGCTGCGCCTTCACCAGGAAGATCTTCTTCCACAACCCCCAGTGAGGCCGAGTCCCCAGATAGCATTCGCACAGCACGATAAACACGCGATGTGCAGAATGCCATTGGGGCTCAGATGGTGAAGCTGGAGGCCGTAGAAGAAGAGAAGGCCGCACACGAAGTCGTGCGGGGACAGCGAGAAGCCCCGCTCGATGAACGGGATGATCATCACGTGTTCGTGCCCGTGCGGAGCAGGCTTCTCTTCTTGATACGGAGCCCTCCAGTGGGGCGGCAGCAGCCCCTCGTCGGCGAAGCCCGAGAGGATCCGGTTGGTTTACGACCGACGGGACCCAGTCGCCCTTTTTCCACCCCTCGAAATGGGTGGCGGCGGCGGAGGAGGAGGCGTCGGTCTTCTTGCCTTTGCCGGCACGCGACATGATTGGATGGTCGAAGGACGGCGGCGAAACGGGTGTTTTTCTCGGGAAGAAGGGAAGCAATGCGCGGTGGCGGAGCTCTGGAGGCAAAGGGCTTGGGCGCGAGGAAGATGAAAGCAGATGGGAACTGCGGCCGCCCTACGCCTGCTTTTATAGCCGAGGGAGGCAAACCGTCGACAATTGTGCGTCATACGTGGCGGCAAACCGCCGCGGCAACCGTCGTCCCGCGCGCAGCGAACCCGCGAGATTCGCGGCGCCTTTTTCGCATTGACTCGACGTACCAGGTGTCTCGGCCGCCGAGCGTTACGTCAGCAACTATCCCGCGTGCACCGCCCACGTGATTTGGGGCGCAATCATGATGAACCGTCGCTTTGGACGTCCCGCGAAGTCATAGCAGCAGCAGCGAATGTCTCGGGCACGCTTCGCACGGGACTCGAGGCGAAATCATTGCACTGCGGCGCTGCAGGGGCTCTGTTCAACCGACTACACGCATTAAATGCTGAAGCGACGTTGTTTACAGTCAAGACGGTACCGTGTGACCACAAGCCGGCTTCGACCAGGTTCGGCTCGATCGAGTCGAATTGCGCTCGGACGCCGAGTCAGTTTGAAGTCGGCTTGGCTCATTGGGACACGTCACAAGTTGTACCGACTCCACCAAACAATTCCGAGGCACACCGGCCGCCACACTCAGAAGCAGACTAGTTCTGCGAAAGGGTGCCGATGTCCGACCCAACAGGTTTCGCAGGTCACTCGACAACACCCAAGCTAAGGACGAACCCGGCATCCACAGCGGTGCAAGATAGTCCTTGATTCAGAACCGGACACCACAGCGGCGCAAAATGGTTCACTAATTCGGGACTCAATGCCGGAGTTCGAGGACTCGGTTTCAAAGCTGAAGACCGAAGGCGTCCCCCCTACGGGCACAAGTTGGCAACGGTCGACTCGGACGTGCTAGGCGCTATTTCGGATTCACTCGAAATTCATGATACGCCTCTCGGAAGGCCACTAGCCGACTTCCCCAGCCGAAAAGCGCAGGTATCACCGAATTCCTAGCACTTAGCGCAAACTTAACCTTTTTTCAGGTATCACGGGAGTCCATCAAGGTCTCTCCATCAGCGACTTGGGCATACGCAGCTTGCTCACCAGTCGGCATCCATGTCGAGACCTCGAAGCACTTGGGGGCTACTGACGGGGGGAACCCATCCGGGTAGGCCCAGCACAGCGAGTCGGCCCAACAGGCTCGGAGAGTTCCACGGAGGCCCACTCGGATGAAGGCCCAAGTAAGGCCCACACGGACGCAACGTCCGAGTACCATCAAGGAAGGCGTTACAACCTCATCAAGGCAGGCGTTTCGCTAGCATAAAGGCAGGCGTTACTCGGAGCCACTGCATGAAACCGGATAGTTACTCATCTTCATTTAGATGGCAAATTGGATGTAATGAGATATACAAATTCCAGAGTATGCATGTTGTTTACCATGTATTTGATAGAGACACATAACAAAGCATATAATGCAGCTAGAAACGGTATGGATTAATCGATATACTTACTCAATATCCACTAAACGAAGGATTCTTTTGTAAGATTCATGTATTTGCCCTGGCAAGCGAACAACAAGCAGGTCCGATATTCCAACTATGATACCTATTGCATCTGGACAAAAATGAAAATCCTTTTAGTTTTGAATGTACAAATGAGACAGCAAGGGCTGAATGCATAGAAGATTGCCTATAACCAAATAGATGCATACCTAAGAACGACTCCTTTTTGCCAATAAGGCGAGGAAGGACATCAAATCCCGTAAGAGAATATGCATAGTGACGGGGGGAACCCATCCGAGTAGGCCCACCACAGCGAGTCGGCCCAACAGGCTCGAGGAGTTCCATGGAGGCCCACTTGGATGAAGGCCCAAGTAAGGCCCACACGGACGCAACGTCCGAGTGCCATCAAGGAAGGCGTTACAACCTCATCAAGGCAGGCGTTTCGCTAGCATGAAGGCAGGCGTTACTCGGAGCGTTACGCAGAATAAATACGTCAATTAAAGTATGCAGTTACTGTAGCTCGGTCGACTGGTCGAGTCGGCATACGTACGCCTATAAAAGGCAAGAGCCCCATGCAAAGGGGAGGAGAGTTTTTTGGGGACTAGAGGCTAGGCTTCGTCTTCAAGCTCTAGACAAGAATCCACCATTTTTTCTGTAACCTTTCTCACGCAAGGCTAGTAATACAATCAGCAGGAGTAGGGTATTACCTCCGCCATTGGAGGGCCTAAACCTGGGTAAAAACCTCTTGTGTGAACCCGCTTAAATCTTCCACGTGCGCTCCCCAAAATCCTACTAGAAATGTATATTGCCGCGAAATCCCCGCGACACATAGCGCGGGAAATTTGCCGGCACAATACATTTTTGTTCTATTTTCGTCCATGGTGCTGTTCTGATCATGAACTTTCCTTCAATAGCTCGGAACATGTTTTTCGCTGACTGGACAAAGAAATCCCAGATTACATACACTTCTCCTTCAACAAGTAGGTCCTTAAACTTAGGTGCTTGAGAACCTGCTACTTCAGCATACATTGTAGTACCCTGCTTGTAATAAGGACAATAGCATTATCAAATAGCATAAAGAAACATTCAATAGCAATGAAACAAAAGCAAGCTCTGTACCATTTCATCAATCAGAACAAGATCGAGATGACCAAGTTGTTTTCCCCTGTTGAAGTAGTTCCACATGCGCGAGATGCGCACGCAGATTGTGACACGCTTGCTAGCAGGAGTCAGATTAGATGGGGGCACAACCTAGGGAGAAAATAGACACACCTATAAGAAGGAGAGAAATAACAAGGAGCATATAGATAGAGCATGAAATAACAATGCGTAGAGAGCTTACATTATGTGCATATAAATATAGGACAAACAAGGCACACTTAAATAGATCTAGCCACAAATGTTGCTGAAAGCATATGTACATAAAGAAACTATCTTATGTAGACAAGTATTTGGACCGGAATATTAATGCACACGCAAAAAGCCATAGCTTTACAAGCAACTACACAGAGCAGATCACTTCTTGATAGACAACATTAGAGGTAGAGGTCTGACAGTTGCCGTTTTGGTCGTCGATAAGGATGTTCAATCCACGTCTTGATGTCACCCTTGATATTGCAACATAAAGCTGGCCATGTGTGAACACAGGTTTTTTTAGGTATAATCCAATAGAAGCTAAAGTTTGACCCTGGCTTTTATTTATGGTCATTGCATAGCACTGTCTAAGAGGATATTGCCGTCTTTCCAGCACAAAAGGCCACTTAGAATTTTTGGACCTCAATGTAATTCTAGGGATATAAACACTACCACCTGTATTTGGTCCTGTCATAATAGTGGCCTCAACAATTTGCTTTGCTAACCTGGTTATCATAAGCCTTGTTCCATTACAAAGGCCAATTGTCTGATCGATATTCCTAAGCAACATAACAGGACAACCAACTTTAAGTATAAGTCTATGCCTTGGAAAATTGTTGACTACAAGGGAGTTCAAAAATTCTGTGGGATATAATTCATCAAAATCACCAAGTTTGTCATTCACCTTGGAAATGCAATCGCAGCTGAGAAGCTCAGTTGCATTGCCAGGAAGCATTCGTAAAACGGACAGGTTTATTTCTTCAACAGTGTCATTGTTTGGACATATAATGGCTCGGTTCCGGAGATACTCTGGATTAGTATAGGAGGTAGAAAGGTCAGCATAAACAGAATTAACTATAGCAATTATCTTGTCACCTTTAGTTTGAATAAGAAGATCTGTAGGATATTGCCAGATGCAGTACCATCATTTAACAGAGTTTGCTCAATTGTACCATCTCCAACAGATAACATCCAAGCACTGAACTTGGCTAATTCATGTTGCTCAGCAGGTGATAATGCAGGGTTGGACAGTCTCATGTTTGTGTCCAACCTGAGCACATGCACAAATTTCCGGAGAGGAGAATTTGTTATAGTTGCGTTGATAATTTCAGATCGTGAACTACCCTCAATAACCGGTAAAATTTGCCTAAAATCACCTCCAAGAACAATTGGCATTCCACCAAACAGTGTTGTTGATGCACCAGGATTAATGGGAGAAAGAATGTCACGTAGGGTTCTATCTAATGCCTCAAAGCAATGTCTATGGGTCATTGGAGCTTCGTCCCAGATTATAATACAACACTCTTTAATTAGATCAGCAAGCATCGATCCTCGTTTGATATCACACATGGTCATTTCATCTATGTCCAGTGGAATCTTGAACCGTGAATGTGCATGTCGGAGTATTATTCCAGCAATACTAACTATGGGGCGGCGTGAGCACAGCAAATCAGGATGGCTGCACACGGGAGACAAGATTTAGACAGGTTCGGGCCCTCTCGGAGAGGTAATACCCTACGTCCTGTGTTTGGTGGCTGGTATTGCTGTATCCCGAGTGCCGCAGGCCCTAGAGAATCGATCTTGAAGGGGCCTGAGCTATGAAACAGTGGAGATGATGCTGGATGTAAAGGCGATGCCGATCGGAGGTCCCCTACCGAGCCTTATATAACCGGCCGGAGTAGGGTTACAGAGTCCGGATCGGGTTAACAGATATGTTTCCTATTCGGTTACAACCAATTCCGGGTAGCCGGACTGGTACTAGTCCTTGTCTTGTACTCCACGTCGGTGAGTCGCCCCCGTGTTGTAGTCGGACTCCGAGTAGTCGGCCCGGCCCATCCCGTGGCCGGGAGGCCGGATTCGTCCTCCTTGGTGATACCCGGGTGGCATATCACCATCAGTAGCCCCCGAGTCCTCCGCGGTCTTGCCGCTGCCTGCTTCTTCCCCCGATTAGGTTTTCCGACTGGCCTTGGCTTGCTGGGAGATCGCGAAGGGCTGACTGGACTCCTGTGGAAAAGACAATTAAAGCCAAGTAACATTCACCCGTAAGGCAGGAACGTTAAAGGCAGGTGAGCTATTAACGGGTAATCTCTGGTGGCATCCGGTCCATCCCTGGGGACAGGGACCGGCTGATAACCCAGCGTGGGGCTTGCCATCAATCCCGACTGAGTTCCCGAGTAGCACCCGGCCTTCCCGAGTGGGTCAAAGCCGGCTTGTGTCCCCTGAAGGAATGCCTCTGAAACTCCAAGTCCGAACCAGAGAAAACAGTCACGGCGCATAGGTTCCTGAGTTTCGAAGTCTTATGCCAGGTCATTCCACTGAATCTGGGGATCCCAGATACCAAGGCTTCGAGGCCGGAGCGCCCAATGAGCCTGGGTGAAGAATCCGGCAGCTCCGAGCTGCTCAGCGTCCGACTTGAGGCCCTCGGAAGGCACACCATTTCTGTCCCTCACTCGGGTGTAATCAGCCGACTGCGTTCCTCGCTGGAGGCCAGCCTCTGATACCCTCTGTAGCCAAAGCGCCCGGCGCCGAGTCTTACCCGGCAGCCAGCTAGTGATTCTCGGAGAAATACGCTTTCGCCACCTGTAGCGGAGACGCATTCCGACGGGTTGAATAGCCTGGAGGGCTAACCGTCGGATCTCCTTTATTAAGCCGCACGAATCATGGCGCCATCAAGTCGTGGGTGCGGGATACCCGCAACGTGGCCTGCCCGAAACGCGCGGCGGAATCCGGAACGGCGCGGACGTGGCCGCGGTGAATCCGGAACGTGCGATCGTGGGGAATCCGAACCGCCCGGTCGCTCCCCTTTATATTTGGCAGCGGCTGCGGGAGGGTCCCACGCTCTCAAACACTTCCGCATTCACCCTGCACTTGCCGCTTCGTCTTCCCCTCGCCCCCAATCGCTCCGCGCGCTCCAAAACCCTAATCCCCGTCCCGGCTCCGTCGGATGCAAGCCCCGGACTGGGAAGCCGATCCTAACGAAGCCGAGGAGGACGCCTTGGTCTGGAAGCTGCTGTCCGGAGAAGAAGGAGAAGGAGCATCCGCCGAACCGATGGCCTCTTGGCAGAAATCGACGACGACGGAGACGAGACTGGAGACCCTCGTCCGGATGGGGGTCCTGCCGCCCAAAGAACTAGTCGAGTGGCGCGCCACCTTGGGAGAGGACATTCCCACCCCAAACACCGGCGAGCTGGTGGTCCACAGCCTGTTCTTCGAGCGGGGGCTCTCGGTGCCAGTCCACCCATTCCTGCGCGGGCTCCTCTACTACTACGGGCTGGAGCTGCACAACCTCAACCCCAACAGCATTCTGCACGTCTCCAGCTTCATCACGCTCTGCGAATGCTTCCTCGGCATTCGTCCACACTTCGCGCTGTGGAAGCACCTTTTCATGGTGAAGCCGCAGCCGAGCAGGGATCACCCGGCCGTAGTCGGGGGCGCCGGGTTCCAGCTGAGATCCGGTACGGCGAAGGGTTACCCGGCTCCGCCGATGCCGACGTCCCTCAAGGGGTGGCACGCCCAATGGTTCTACTGCGCCAACCCCGACCCGGCGCTGCCGGCCTTCTCAGGCCAAGCACCAGTAGTCAAGCCAAGCTGGTCGGACCTGCCTCCGGAGCGAGAGGAAGGCAGCGCCGCCGTGCTGATGGGGAAGCTCAGCCAGGCGATAAACGCAGGGCTCACCGGGACGGTCGTCGTCGCGACCTTCGTCCGGTGGCGGGTGCAGCCGGCCAAGCTCCGGGCGCACCCCATGTATGAGTACACCGGCCCGGAGGACTCGACTCGGGAGGCCGCCGACGAGCTGTCGGAGGGCGAAGTGCAGAGCCGGCTGGAGAAGCTTCTGGCCCAGGGAGCGAGCCTGGACTTCTCCGACCGACCGGCCCCTTTCTGCCGGGTGAACGCGCCGAACGACGTAAGTATCCGAAGTCGTGCCTTTTTGGTTAAACCGCTGGCCGAGCCTGACTCGGGCACTGTCTTCATTTCTTCGCAGGATCTGTTCGGCTTCTGTTCCAGCGCTCCCCTCCCGGAGGACGAGATCTGGAACCAGCCACGGTACGCAGACGTCCCGGCGGGCGGAGCCCCGCCGGCGGGGACGCCCCCTTCTGGTACCGGCCCCTCGACGGGGGCCGGGTCTTCTAAGAGCACCGGGCCCTCCAAGGGGAAGGGCCCGGCGATTGTAAAGCCCCCTCCGCCGAGCACGGCCGCCCAGGACGAGGAGGAGGAGTCGTCGGATGATGGCAGCGCCTTCCGTGTGAAGGCGAGGAGGAAGCCAGCGGGCACCGGTCCGAAGACACGAGGCGGCTCTGACGCCGCGCGGGGCGCCGCTCCGGCTAGACGGGGCGCCCCGGCCTCCCGCGCCCGCCCGGCGGCTCCGCCCGCCGCGGGGGTCGCGCCGACAAGGTCGGGCGATCGCTTTGCCGGGGGCGCGAGCCCGGCGGTGCCGGCTGGCGCTGATGCCGCGCCACCGGGACCAGAGGTCTCTGCCGCCGGCGGCGGTCCGGCGGCGGCTGGTGATGACGCTCCCCCCAGTCGGGGGGAGAAGAGAGACGCTGATGCTGCCTTCGGGGCCGCCGGCGGGTCGGGAACCGCGCCGACCCCGACTGCCGCTACAGCCGGGCCGCGGGTCACGGGGTCCAAGAAGCGCCTCGTCGCCCCTCGGTCTTCAAAGTAAGTCCCTTTGCCGAGCACTTTTGCAGTTTCTTGCCTTTCTTCATGCGCTGACGTGGTCGGTGTGGCCTCCGCAGGACGCGAAGGGTGGGGGACATCTCGAAGGTGGTCCCGGACGCCACAGGGTCCAGCCAGGGTGAAGGCCCTGCCACCTCGGATGCCCGGGTGTCCTCGCCTCCGGCTGCGGCGGATTCCTCATTGCCCCGGCCGCAGTCGCCTCCGCCCGCGGGTGCTCCCCAGCCTTCCGCCGAGCGGCCCGGCGCGCAGCCAGCCGCGCCGGTTGCTCCTCAAGGGAGGGCCTCGCCCGGAGCTTCGACGCCGGTGGCGCCCGCGGGTGCCGGTGAAGATGCGGCGCTGGGCAAGGATGCGGCGACGGCTGAAGGTCCGAGTCCCCGCGCGCCCTCGCCGATGCGAGAGATCAGCACGGCTCCGCCTCCCAAGCCATGCTCCGAGCTGGTACGCCGACCGCTCCGAGTCCGGGGTGCGGACGGTGGGGATCCGGCTTCGATGGTTGACGACGTCGAGGAGGAGAAGGAGTGGCGGGACGCGGCGGCCACCGCTGAGGAGATCGGGGAGATCCTCCCTGCACTGATGAAGGCGGCGAAGGAGGGCGCCAATCTTCTGAACGGCAGGCTGCTGCCCCTGATGGAGGTGAGTTGTTTCTCCCATTGAGTAGATCCCTTGGGGAGTAGCCCCCGGGCCTCTGCCCGACTGAGTTAATCGGGCGGAGGGTCCTTTGCTTTTCCCTTGTAGTCTTCACTCGGGGTGCACGAACAGTGCACCCAGAGGGTGTAGCCCCCGAGCCTGCGGTTGACTAGAATAGTCGGGCGGAGGGTATAGTTGTCCTCTTTTGTCCTTTGTCAGTCGGACTCGGGGTGCACGAACAGTGCACCCAGAGGGTGTAGCCCCCGAGCCTCCGCTTGGTCCTTGGGACCAAGTGGAGGGTTTAATTGATCTTCCCGGGTGACTTCATGTTCTGACTTTTCGTTTGGCGCAGAAGCTGTATCGGCGGTCGGAGGAGAAGACCGCCTTTCTCCAAGACCGACTGCCGGTCCTTGATCGTCTGGATCTGCGGAAGTCCGAATGGGACAAGATCACCGCAGAGCGGCAGTCGGCGGAGGACATGGCCCGCAAGCGCGGGGTGGAGATCACCGGCCTGAAGGCCGGCCTTTCGCAGGAAATGGCGAAGTCCCAAGGTAAGTCAAGCGAGTGACCTTGGTGCCTTTCCCTCGTCTGTTTGTCGTTGTGCTGACAGGGTGTCATCTGCAGCAGCCGAAGAGGAGGTCGCTCGGCTGAGGTCGGAGCTCGAGGCGATGACGGCCCAAGCCCGCGATCTGGACGCCGCCAGGGAGCAGGCTCGGAAGCTCGAGGAGGAGCTGGCGGCGGAAAAAACCCGCACGGAGGAGGTTGGGCGCGAAGCCGAGTCTGCGGCCAAGAAGGCCGTGGACTTAGAGACGGCGCTTGCGTCGGAGAAGGCTCGCGCCGACTTGGCGGAGAGGATGGAGAAACAACTCGGACGCGACGCCGAGTCGGCGGCCAAGAGAGCCGCGGATGCGGAGGCAGCCGCCGAAGCCGCGAAGAAGGCCCTTGCGGCGGCGGAGTCCAGTAAGTGCGGTTTCTTGGCTTTGGCCCGTCCGGCTGTCTCCTTTTTGCTCAATTGCCTTTTGTGGTGCAGAGTCGAAGGCGGCCCTTGAAAAGTCCCGTGGGATCCTCGGGTCGCTGATGAAGGCCGGGCAGGCGGCGTGCAGCGCCCTCTGGCCGGACGAGGCGGCGCCGGACTCCGTCGCGGTGGTCACCGAGCGGCTGAACGAAGTACCGACCCGAGTGGCCTTCATCGAGGAGGAGAGCGCGAGGACGGGGGGCGGCCTGGTCTTGGCATTGGCGCGGTCCCACTACCCGACGCTGGACCTGGAGGCCATCGGGGAGGGGTACGCGGCGGACCTGCCCGACGAAGACATCCCGGGGATGGTGGAGTCCGTCGAGCCCACCGTCGAGTCGCTGCTAAGTCGCTCCGGCCTATAGATAATAGGAGTAGATGTGAACTGCTCGGAATAGCCGAGTAGATTTTGTAAAGGACTCGGGGGTGCCGAGTTGCTTTGTTGTGCACTCGGGATGCTCGAGTGACTTGTGTCAACTTTGCAAGTTTTAACAAGTAAAGTTGTGGCCCCATCGGAAAAACTTGTGTTCCTGTGTATGTAAGTTTGTGCGTTTGTACTCTTTGCCGATTCGTCGTAGCCTCCTTTGCGTAGGGATTAGCCGTGGGCGTGTGTCCCGAGTAGCGTAAGGGTGTGGCGTAGACCGGCGATCGGAGTCAAGGAGTGAACGTTAGACTTGTATACACAGTACTTAAGCATTTTGCGCTGATGGTGACCCGGATGGTAATCCGTCGAGTGCCTGCCACGAACGGGCGCAGCGAGGCAGTCGGGTAGAGTGATACTTTTGAACAAAGGCGAACTCTTTATTATTATGTCTGATACACTGAGAAAAAGGGTTTAAGCGTAGAAGCGACGTAGCTGTTCGATGTTCCACGCGTTGGTGAAGACATTGCCGTCGCTGTCCTTCAGTCGGTAAGCCCCCGGGCGTAGCACCTCAGCAATTATGTACGGGCCTTCCCATGGTGGCGAGAGCTTATGCTGCTCCTTGTTCGATTGGACTCGTCGTAGAACCAGGTCGCCGACATTGAAGGAGCGGCCGCGTACGTGCCGACTGTGGTAGCGCCGTAGGGCCTGCTGGTACTTAGCCGACCGAAGGAGGGCGACTTCGCGGGCTTCTTCGAGCTGGTCGAGGGCGTCGTGCCGAGCTTCTTCTGACTCGGCATCGTTGAAGGTGCGGACACGTGGGGACCCGTACTCCAGGTCAGTCGGGAGGACGGCCTCAGCACCGAAGACCATGAAGAAGGGTGTGTAACCGGTGGACCGGTTTGGCGTTGTCCGGAGGCTCCAAAGTACAGATGGTAGCTCGGCTGCCCACTTGCCTGCGAATTTGTTCAGTCACTGAAAAATTCGAGGCTTGAGGCCTTGAAGTATTAGCCCGTTGGACCGCTCGACTTGCCCGTTGGCGCGTGGGTGTGCCACGGCGGCGAAATCGAGGCTGATGTTGAAGTCGTCGCAGAACTGGAGGAACGCGCGACCGGTGAACTGAGTGCCGTTGTCGGTGATGATGCTATTAGGCACGCCGAACCGGAAAACGATGTCTCGGACGAACTCGACGGCCTTCTCAGCAGTTATCGTGGCGACCGGCTTAGCTTCAATCCACTTGGTGAACTTGTTGACTGCGACAAAGAGGTGCGTGTAGCCCCTGGCGCTTTCTTGAACGGGCCGACCATATCCAGCCCCCAGACGGCGAAGGGCCAGGTAAGCGGTATGGTCTGGAGGGCCTGGGCCGGCAAGTGTGTCTGCCGGGCGAAGTACTGGCACCCTTCGCAAGTGCGGACGATGTGTTCCGCGTCGGACACGGCAGTCGGCCAGTAGAAACCCTGTCGGAATGCCTTCCCGACTAAGGACGCGGGCGCCGCGTGGTGTCCGCATACTCCCGAGTGGATGTCACGTAGCAGTTGTTTTCCCTGGTCCTCAGGTATGCACCGTTGGAGGATCCCGGAGGTGCTCTTCTTGTAGAGCTCGTCGTCTATGATGACGAAGGACTTGGCGCGTCGCGCGATGCGGCGTGCCTCGGTCTTATCCGGCGGGAGGGTGTCCCGCAAGATGTAGTCGAGAAAAGGTGTCGTCCAGTCGGGGGTGACCACAAGGACCTCCGCAGGAGGTCGCTGAGTGGCGTCATTCTCCGGGACTTGTTGTTCTTCGGTCTCGGGTGTTTTTTCCGCCTTGATGGAGGGAGTATGCAACTCCTGGAGGAAAACTCCCGTCGGGACGACGTCCCGACTGGATCCCAGTTTGGCGAGTGCGTCGGCATCCTCGTTGTCTCGGCGCAGAACATGGGTAATCTCCAGACCGTCGAACTTGGCTTCAAGCTTGCGGACTTCTTGGCAGTAGGCTTCCATGGAAGGGTCTCGGCACGACCAGTCCTTCATGACCTGCCGGACTACTAATTCCGAGTCGCCGCGCGCGAGGAGGCGGCGAATTCCGAGTGAAACCGCAAGACGAAGACCGTGGAGCAGAGCCTCATACTCGGCGACGTTGTTGGATGCCGGGAAGTGGATCTGCAGTACGTATTTGAAGCGCTCACCCTTAGGAGAGATGAGCACAACGCCAGCCCCCGCGCCCTGAAGCATCAGAGAGCCGTCGAAGTAGAGTACCCAGTGCTCGAGGTCGACAACAGAGGGCGGGGACTGAACTTCTGTCCACTCGGCCAGGAAGTCGGCGAGAGCCTGGGACTTGATAGCCGTGCGGGGAGCGTAGACGATGCTGAACGCCATAAGCTCCATGGCCCACTTTGCGATCCGACCTGTGGCGTCGCGGTTGTTGATGACGTCGGAGATCGGGAAGGAGCTGACCACTGTGATGGGGTGGCCCTGGAAGTAGTGGACGAGCTTCCGTGATGTTATGAAGACCGCATACGCTATCTTCTGGATCTGCGGGTACCGCGCCTTGGACTCGGAGAGTACTTCACTGATGAAGTAAACCGGGTGCTGTACCTTCTGAATATGACCGGGCTCGGAACGTTCCACGACCAAGACCGTGCTGACTACCTGAGTAGTCGCTGCGACGTAAAGAAGCAGCGGTTCATTGGGCATGGGAGACGCCAGCACCGGGGGGGTAGCCAAGAACTTCTTCAGGCCGTCCAAGGCGTCCTGGGCCTCGGGAGTCCAGGTGAAGGTATCTGACTTCTTCATGAGTTTGTAGAGGGGCATGGCCTTCTCGCCGAGTCGGGAGATAAATCGACTGAGAGCTGCCATGCACCCGGTAAGCCTTTGGACGTCTTTGAGGTTCTTTGGTGGGGCCATCTTGAGGATGGCATCGATTTTCTCCGGGTTGACCTCGATCCCTCGCTCGGAAACAAGGAAGCCGAGTAGCTTGCCCGAAGGGACCCCGAAAACACACTTCTCGGGGTTAAGCTTCATGCTGAGTCTTCGAAGGTTGGCGAAGGTCTCTCCCAAGTCACTCAGGAGGTCTTCTTTCTTTTGGGACTTGATCACCACATCATCGACATAGGCTTGCACGTTCCGGCCGATCTGGGACTGAAGGCAGCGCTGTATGCACCGTTGGTACGTAGCGCCGGCATTCTTGAGTCCGAAAGGCATGGAAACGTAGCAGAAAGCGCCGAATGGAGTGATGAAAGATGTCTTGATCTCGTCGTCCTCCTTCATCTTGATCTGGTGATAGCCCGAGTAGGCATCGAGAAAGCACAGAATTTCGCACCCGGCCGTGGAATCAACCACTTGGTCGATGCGAGGAAGAGTGAAGGGATTTTTGGGACACGCCTTGTTAAGGCTAGTATAATCAACACACATCCTCCACTTTCCATTCTTTTTGCGAACAAGAACTGGGTTCGCTAACCAGTCGGGATGATACACTTCTTTAATAAAACCAGCTGCTAAGAGCTTGGCTATTTCTTCTCCTATGGCCTGACGTCTATCTTCAGCGAATCGGCGTAAGCGCTGTTTGACCGGCCTGGCGTCCGGCCGAACGTTGAGAGAGTGCTCGGCAGCCTCCCTTGGAACCCCGGGCATGTCGGAGGATGTCCAAGCAAAGATGTCCCGGTTGTCCTGAAGGAAGCTGACGAGCGCGCTTTCCTATTTGTCGCTGAGCGCAGTCCCGATCTGCGTCGTCTTGGAGGAGTCTTCGGGGTCGAGTTGGATCGACTTGGTGTCCCGCGCCGACTGAAAAGATGCCGACGTCGAAGCTTTTTTGGATGGCGGTGCTTCCTCGACCACGGCTGACTTGAGTTTGGAGAGTATGGCCTCGGAGATCTGGGTCGCGGCGAGGTTGCAGTTCTCGAGATCACACGTGTAAGCATGCTGGAAGTTGCTCTGCACTGTGATAATCCCATGGGGGCCCGGCATCTTGAGCTTCAGATAGACGTAGCTGGGGACAGCCATGAACTTGGCGTAGCAGGGACGACCTAGGATGGCATGATATGATCCCGAGAAGTCGACGACCTCAAAGGTGAGGGTCTCGGTCCGGAAGTTGTCGGGAGTGCCAAATGTAACGGGCAGGCTGACCTGCCCGAGTGGACTCGCCATCTTGCCGGGTACTACCCCATGGAAGGGAGCACCAGTCGGCCTGATCTCGGATCGAGGGATCTTCATGTCGTCGAGAGTCTTGACGTAGAGGATGTTGAGACCACTCCCGCCGTCCATGAGGACCTTGGTGAGGCGGACGCCGGAGACAATCGGGTCCACCACCAGGGGGAAGCATCCCGGCTGGGGTATGTAGTCGGGGTGATCCGTGCGTCCGAATGAGATTACGGACTCGGACCATCGCAGGTACTTGGGCACGGCCGGTTCCGCTGCGTTGACCTCTCGTTCAATGATCTTCTGGCGACGTTTGGTCTCGTAGCCGTTGGGACCGCCAAAGATCATCAAGCAAGAGGTCTCTTTCGGGAACTCGTCTCCCTCGTCTTGAGGGGGTTCCTTCTTGCCTTTGTTAGAGGCGTAGGGCTTGTTCAGGTTCTTCAAGAGGTTGCAATCGCGTGTCAGATGATTGGACTTGGGTCCATGGAAGTGACACGGCTGACTCATCATCTCTTCGAAGGTTGTGTTGGTGCGCGGTGGGCGGCGCGCCGGAGCGCGCTCGGCAGCAGCGACGAGGTCACCGCCCTTGTGCTTGCGGTGCTTCTTTCTAGATGACTCGGGCTGGTCATCCCGACTGGAGGACTCGGGCACCTTGCCCTTGCCTCTGCCCTTGTCATCCCGAGTAACACTGCGGACAGCCTCTTCGCCGGTAGTGAAGCTGTTGGCTATGTCGAAAAGCTCACGAGTAGTCTGTGGATTCTTCCGCGCAATCTTGTGGATCAGATCGGTGCTCCGAACTCCTTTGGAGAAAGCGGTAATGACGTCGCCCTCCCGGATCTCGGGCAGAGAATTCTTCTTCTTAGAGAAGCGTTGGATGTACTCACGGAGAGTCTCATCCGCCCCTTGTGTACAGCTGTGGAGATCCCACGCGTTCCCGGGCCGATTGTAGGTGCCTTGGAAGTTGTTCACGAAGAGGGTCTCGAGGTCTTTCCACGTATGGATGTACCCCGGAGGTAGGCTGGTCAACCAAGCTCGCGCTGAGTCGGCCAGGAAGAGCGGCAGGTAGTGGATCGCGACGTAGTCGTTCCCACCGTTGGTTCTGCACGCTGTGTGGTAGTCGGACAACCAGATGTCCGGTCGCGTCTCGCCCGTGTACTTGTCGACGCCGGTGACCCGGAATCGCGGCGGGAAGATGACGCTGCGGATACGTGGGCCGAATGCTTTCGGGCCCGAGTACCCCAAGCCGGAGGAAGTCGGAGGGGAACGTTCCCGGCTGGTGGCGCCGCTATCATTGCGGTGGTTGCCACGATTTTCTCCCCTGGAACCGTGATGAGCGCTTCTCTCTGCGTCCGCGGGGTTCCTAGGTCCGAGCCGATTGTGGACCGGTGTAGCTTGTCGGGCGTTCCTTTCGGCATCTCGCCGAGCACGGGTCCTGGCGTCTATGGTGCCACGAGCGTCTCGATCGGCGCCGAGTCGCCCATGGACGTTGCCTGCTGGCTGACGCCGGTCGGGACTTGCTCGTCGCCCATCCGCGCGTGATGGACTCTTCTGGGGCGTAGAGCGCCGGCTCCTGACACCTGCGGAGGAGCTGGGGCGATCTTCGGAGGTTTCTGCGTGCTGGAGGGCGGTTTGCTCTAGCAGGATGCGGAGCCGTCGAAGTTCTTCGTATCCCAGGTTGCCCTCGGGGATCTCGATGGCGTGTGCCGCCATGGTGGCTGCAACGATGTTGTGACTCGGGAGGGGAAAAATCGTAACCCCATCCTTCTCACGCATGCGGAGCTCGTTGTGGACTTGGCGTCCTCGAATCCTCATGTCGTCGTTGCGTTGTTGGTCGTCTCGCTGGCGAGCGAGCCGAGTCTGCTGCTCGATCAACTCTTCCTCCTTAGCAAGGAGTCGGAGTCGGGTGGCCTCGAGCTCGTCCGGCGTTTGTTGCTCAATGGGGACTTCTTGGCCGTCATTGCCGTCTAGCGTGCCGGCATTGGCCATGAAGACTTCCCGGGACGGATGGTGGCTGCCAGAGCTTTCATCCTCGTCCGAGTAATACTCGAGGACAGGAAGGAGAGAGTCGATGGTGCCGACCAGTCGGGATCCGAGTGCGAACTCGTGTGCAATAAACGGATCCGATTTCGGCGAAGCCTCTTCCCTGGGGAGAGGGGCCGAGCGTGTGGGCTTCGTGGGAGTCCTGTGCTGAAGAGCTGGTGAAGCCTCTGCCGATCGGGACGTCGCCGAGTAGCAGAGGTGAAGCTGGCCGATCTTGTCGGCGATGAAGTCCAACCTCCCAAATCGGAAGAGTTGGCCAGGGTCCGGGGCAGCGCTGATGAAGGCGAACTTCAGGCTGCTTCCCGAGACGAAAACGTTGTTGTTGTTGGCGAAAGCCATCCCGACTCGTGCAGATGGATCTATGCGCATGGGCCCCCTACCTGGCGCGCCAACTGTCGGAGTATTATTCCGGTAATACTAACTATGGGGCGGCGTGAGCACAGCAAATCAGGATGGCTGCACACGGGAGACAAGATTTAGACAGGTTCGGGCCCTCTCGGAGAGGTAATACCCTACGTCCTGTGTTTGGTGGCTGGTATTGCTGTATCCCGAGTGCCGCAGGCCCTAGAGAATCGATCTCGAAGGGGCCTGAGCTATGAAACAGTGGAGATGATGCTGGATGTAAAGGCGATGCCGATCGGAGGTCCCCTACCGAGCCTTATATAACCGGCCGAGTAGGGTTACAGAGTCCGGATCGGGTTAACAGATATGTTTCCTATTCGGTTACAACCAATTCCGGGTAGCCGGACTGGTACTAGTCCTTGTCTTGTACTCCACGTCGGTGAGTCGCCCCCGTGTTGTAGTCGGACTCCGAGTAGTCGGCCCGGCCCATCCCGTGGCCGGGAGGCCGGATTCGTCCTCCTTGGTGATACCCGGGTGGCATATCACCATCAGTGCAGTTCTACCGCCAGGCATTAGCAAGGATGCAACCCCAGAAGATGCAACTGGGAGGACAATCTTTTTTTGGGACCGGAGATACGAAAGAATAGCAGTCCAGAGAAACGTTTTGCCAGTGCCACCATGTCCAGAAAGGAAAAAAAAGCCAGGCTGTCTATTCATCGCACAATCAACAATTTTATTGTACGCATTTTTCTGGTCAACAGTTAATTGACATTGAAGTAAAGCTGAAGTCGAAAGCAGATCTTCTAAGTCATATGATAGCTCATCATAGATAAGTCTATTTTGTAGATTGATGCGTCCTTTACAGCGTTGCTGTGGCAAGTTAAAGTTGGCAATTGATGAACCATTACGTAAAAATAAAGTGCTTAATTCATCTATCAATAAGTCTTCTAACTGGCCAATGGGTAGAAAGAAATGTGGATCATTAACTAATCTACGAAATCTTTGTTGGATGTCATCAGTCAGGTACGAAGAACATTTATTATAGAACGCACGTTCATCATTCACTTCACAAAACAATATAATTGTAACAAATAAGTGCCTAAGCTGGTAAGAAGTTGCCCATAAACAAGCTTCATCAAATGCATTATACCACTCACTGTCATTGCCTAAGAGACCACGGGATGTGCAAGCCTCTTTGAAAGTACCATAAAGGACACCATCATGTGTTCGCAGGTCCTCAAAACTACGAGCCCCTTTAACAATCATAAGAAGCATCCGGAGGTAAAATCGCTCACCAGCAGATGGATGAACATAATATATACGGGCTATTTTCTCACGGCACGATCTTGGTTTCCAGCATTTTTTATCATTTTCCCAGACCCAGTGAGATGGGAATTCACAGTATGTCAAATTACATGCCTCTGGGAAATTTTGGTTGGCAGTAAACCACTCTGTAAGCATTGTCTTTTGGTAATGTTCTGCATTAGCAACAATATTTTGGAGGTTGGATGATGGTTTGAAAGTTACATTGTTCATGCCAGGCAAATGGATATCTAGACGTTCAACGGCAGGCATTTTACAATGCAATGGAAATTCATAAAGGCGCCACAATGCTTCATGCGGTACCAAATGCCTACAATCTAAATATTGCTGTATTTCATCGACACCATCAGTCTCAATTATTTGGCCAGCAGCTGAACCATTCTTTATGGTCTCAAATGCTATCCACGACCGGTCCTTACCCTTGCTAATATATTTGAACAGATATTTAACTACTTTAGTTTATTACACCACTCAACATTAATATGAGCCTGGTATTTCTTTAGAAGCGACATATTATATGGTACGACATGTCTATTATCAAGTCTAGTACCGTTCTTATAGATAAAACGGCCATTGTCCCGACGCCGATAAATAGGAAATCCCTTGTTCATCAATTGAGGTCTCAGCATGGAAAGCTTTAGGATAGCGCTTTGAACAAACACCATCCTTCATACATGGACATTTTTTGTTCGTCTCACCACATGGACCATGCATCATGAATTCCTCAACAAGTGCATATCCTAGAGGGTCTGTAAGGACATCAGGTATTTCAGCACTAATCAAAGAATCAATTGCCGCTAATGTTGACTTTCTGTCTAAGTTCTTTAACCAAGCCAGAGCATGCGCATGTGGGAGTCCACGTTTCTGGAACTCAGTGCTGTGCAGCACTGCACAGGAAACGACACTATATAATTTCTAAAGAGATCGGCGAGAAAAGTGGATATGGAAAAGAACGGCTGCTGAAAAATAAAGTACCTGCATTAACAGGCCCGAAAAATTACACCAGCCTTAATATCGTCAATAAATTCATCCTGCTTCATCTTATAAACTCTGTTAACAATGTCAGGCCGATCGAACGGTAATTGGCCTGGTTCATAACGCAGCGCCTGACCTATTTCTGACCATTTTGTGTTACAAGTGAATGTCGTGAAAATATCAGGGCCACCATGTACTCGGCAAATAGCCATTGCATCTTGATAGTGCTGTGTATAGTAACGCTTAGAACCAGTATAGCTAGCTGGTAGAACAGTCCGTCGACCAATTTTATCACCTTCTATACAACCCTGTCCAACTGCATCACTTATGGTCTGGAACTGTTCAGATCTAAGTTCATCCTGTTTTCTAAGAAGATACCAAAGTCTATTTTCTTCTAAACAGGCAAAGCAATCGACCTGGAGCTGGAATGTAAGCCTGCCACAGCATGCATATGGATTGTAATGAGCTGGTCTGTAACGGCAGCAATAGGAGTAATAATCAAGCATTGTTATGGTCTTCCGAGTTTTCTCATGCATCAAATGAGCATCTGTATACTCAATACCTAATTGGAACCCACAATCACCAAAAGGAAACAACAGAGGGTACTGTAATGCCATTAGTGCTGGATGTAGGTTGGACACATAGTGAAGGCCATGGTCCTTATCATGTACTATTATGTCACGTTTATATGCATCAACAGAAAAGTCGCCCACAATCAACATAGCAAGATCATCAAAAGTAGGAAGACTGTGCTGCACATCTCTGTCAGATTTAGGAGCCATAATCCTAATAGCCAAGCGAGGAACAGACTGATCACATAAATGGTCTCTAGCAGACCTAAATTTTTTCACAAGCGGATTTACTCATCAAGCATGGAAATAAGAGAGTGGACAATGCGTCGATCTAAATGGCCATCTAAATCGCCATCATCAGCCAGGGCAGATATCCGATTTTCAATTTCATTATCAGTATCATAGATGTATAATTGTGCAAATTTAGGCTTCTGACCATCTACCGGCAGTAATGTGCCTATTCTATGATGCACCCGACCATTTATATGAAAAACATATGGACCTCCACCATCATTGATATGCTTGTCCACTTCGGCCCCAAGGGATGTAAAATTAAACAGACAATTGTACTACCTCATATGTGTCATAAACGTATACTCATTACGGAAATTGATAAATAATCTACCATTGCAGAAAAATAATAATTTCTTATTTGCTGCTAAAAACTCAAGTTTTTATTTCTCTACCATCCATGTCAACTTAGAGTTTACCGAGGCTAATGTGATATAAGAACCATAGTGTGTGTATCATACTGGAAATGATCCTTATAAAACGTTGCATGTATGGTATGAAATAGAATTTTTTTTGTTCTATTAATCGTTGGTAGAATAGGAAATCGTTGGTAGAATAGGAAAAACCATATAAATATTTCCTTTATAACAGATAATACAAACTTGCCGTAGGTGAAAAACCCGTATTATCGAACTTACCCTTCATCAATGGATGGCTAGGCTCAAATACTTACCTGGTAAGGGGTAAGAGGGAGCATCTTAAAAGAGCTCTTAAGAAAATAAATATGGATACTGGAAACTGCTACAAGCAAATTGCAAAGTACAATTAGGCTGAAGATGTTAAAAAAAACACAGGAGTCTAGTGTTGACTGTTGAGAGCTCAGTTAGTAACCATTGTAACAGTCCGAATATTGGTTTCCTCGTAAGGTTTATTGCAAGATCCACTTGACCAAGTAGAACTACAAATGAGTACAAGATAGAACAAACAAGTCTATCATTCTTACCCCCTCAGGTTGCGCAGAGAGATACTGGCTCACATCCCCTGATTACACCTAAACAATGCATGTTTTTGGTTACACAAGAACTGGAATTTATTGTCTGATAAAAGAAGGTACCGGTTATATACAGTTCCTTAAAGAGTACCATGACCATGTTGCCTATGATAGGTTGGGCCATACAAAATATTTAATTAGATCCATAGAGTGCAAAGAAACAAATGATTATCTTCACATTGGTTGAAAAAAAGTAACTACTGACCTTTGTACTCTGAAGAATTAACAGCTAGCAGATCAATGTTTTTCCAATCAAACCAGCGATGAAGGTATGAAAAACTTCTTAACACCAGGACATTGCAGATCAAAATGTTAAAGGTTCTGCACTCTTTAATATATCTAGCTCTAAGTTTTTTTAGCAAGGGAGAGAACAATATCTTAATATAAGTTGGACCAACAAAATATATATTCATCACAAAGTAAGATTGTGAACTGATATAATGTTGTATGTTCGAAGAACAGGTAGCGAAAACCTCCTAGAAGAAAGAAAGATATGCTTTGCCCTCCCGCTCAGCACAACCATTCGTCGAGCATGCCTCCTGATGTCTCATCTCTGCCAGTTGAGACTATGTCCAATTCTGAATTAGTGCAATGGAAAAAAAAACACCATAACAGAAGAAAAAAACTACTTTCATGAAGCTTATCTGGCTTGCAGGACCATTTGTCAGATGTTGCAGATTACACCCATCAAGGGGAAATGCTTGCATAATCCAAACCTAAAGCATCTTATGAGTCTCCAAAAGGTTCCATAACTGAAACCAAATTGCAGTTTCAGTCCAAACGCATCGATGCGTATAGACACACCCCATAAACATTGCTCTACTGATGTGAGAGTGTAGTAGGCACCACCGAGACACTTGCAAAATCACATGTGATCCAAAACCTAAGGCACAGTTAGGGTCCAAACCTGAACCATCTTATGATTCTCCGGCGCTCCACCTACCTGGCTCGAGCAACCAGCCAACTGCGTCCTTCTCTTCCCCTCTCCCCGACAGCTGCATCCGCCTCTCCTTCCTCCTCTCTTCCTGCAAAACAGAAGACCACTCAAGTCACCTGATGGGGGAAGGGGAGCCAACGATGGGGGAGGGGGAGGCAGCACTGAAGGAAGTGGGGCGGCAGAAGGGTAGGCTAGGCCGGTAGCTAGATTGCGTTGGAGCGCCGGAGGGTGCGACAGAGGCCACGAAGTCGGCGGGCAGATGCACGGGGGACGCCGGCGGGCGCGGCAGAGGCCACGAAGGCGGTGGGCGCAGGCGCAGGCGGGCGGCAGTTCGCGGCTGGCGCTGGGGCCACGCGTGGTTTGGGCATGCGAACGCGATTAATTTCAAAACTTTCCTAATTACGGCTTGATTCCTAATTATGGTGTTTTGACTGATGAGATACATCACCTCATCATCTGAAGGATCTGGTTCATTGGTTTTTGTGAATGGATGGGTAGGATTTGTTGGATTCACTAAACTCACGCTTTTATTAGTAGTGGAGATAGAGCGGAAAACCAGGACCTCTAACAAAACCGGGAAAAATCGTTTGATGGGCTGCGGCCCACGAGCCCGTGCGTGTAGGTGAGCGCTAATTTTAACCTTTTGCGCCCGCACGGGCTTAAGGTCCGAAAACTCGGGCCTCGGCCGCGTTTCTTCGCTAGTCTGCCTGAACCTACAGGCCCAACTAATTAGCCAGGTGATTGCCCCGTTTTCTTTTTAGGGTTTGATCATATGCCCCATTTAGTTGTTTTCAGGGGGATAGTTAAGAAGTGAGATGGGACATATGATCAAGGGCACGGGGAGAACGGGGCAAATCCTCAAATTTTCCTCCCCCATCCTTTCATTCCTGCAGAAGAGGGGTAGGAAACCCTAGACCAGATCGGGGTCATCTTTCCGGGAGGAGGCGCCGCAACTTTGGACCTGGGGCACGATCATGGAGCGCCAGGGAAGGGAAAAAGAAGAGGCAGAGGATAGGGAGTGACGAGGGGAGCCCATCCGGGTAGGCCCAGCACCGCGAGTTGGCCCAACAGGCTTGGGGAGGCCCACTCGTGTGAAGGCCCAAGAAAGGCCTGCAACAGTACAACGTCCGGGTGCTATCAAGACAGGCGTTACGACTCATTAAGACGTGCGTTTCAGCCAACATGAAGGCTGGCGTTACTCGGACAGTTACACAATGTAAATACCAGTTAATTTAGGCGGTTACTGTAGCTCAGCCGACTGGCCGAGTCGGCTGATGGACAGGCCTATATAAGGCAAAGCACCCCATGCATAGGGGGGCTCTCGGATTCATTCTCTCTCAGTTCTAGCTTCATCTTCAACCTCTTGTACTCTCTTTTTCACGCAAGTCCAATAATATACACAGCAGGAGTAGGGTATTACCTCCGTCATTGGAGGGCCTGAACCTGGGTAAAAGATCTTGTGTGCACCGCCTGAATCTTCCTACACGTTTCCCCAAAACCTACTACAAATGGATATTACCGTGAATTCCCCGCGACAGTTGGCGCGCCAGGTAGGGGATGCGTGCATTGGAGCTA
Organism: Stipa capillata; assembly: GCA_019208055.1. NCBI lineage: Eukaryota > Viridiplantae > Streptophyta > Magnoliopsida > Poales > Poaceae > Stipa > Stipa capillata. Next base: position 139,108 of record JAGXJF010005166.1, on the reverse strand, counting down.
TGATCCAGGCGGGATCTTCTCTAGCCATCAGCAGCAAGTTGATCTCCGGCGACGCGCCGCTCGCCATGTACCCTGAAGGCACGGAGTTCATCTTCGGCCGTCTTCATTTCTTGGCCGATGCCTTCGGCCAACTGCGCCTTCAGGGTCCGCGTCCCCGCTCCATGGTGGAGGTGGATCCCGAGTTCTGGCTCGGATCTTCTTCCACTTCGGACAAAGATGCGAAGAACTCCCAGTTCGTCGCCATGGTAGGCGCCGAATCTCTTCTCCCTCTCTTGGATTCTGATGAATCCGACGGGGGCGAAACTACGCACAGCCACACCGCTTCGGCTGAGGTGTACGTGGTCGGACCCGGCGGCACGGATGACGCTAGTACATCTGCCGCAGCGGCTCAGGGCGACGCACGAACACTTGCTGACGCCCATCGAAGGGCAATCGGATGCCGAAAGGGCCTTAGAGGCCTCTCGGCGAGCACTTCTTGCTGAACGAGAGCGCCTCGATCAAGAGCGGGCAGCCCTCGAACAGCGAGAACGGCAACCAAATGAGCCCCATGGTTCGCGCAGTCGCGCGAATCGGCGAGTTTCTTCAGCCGCCCGGAGGAGCCGGGCTACTCGGGCCCCGCTCTTCGGGCAAGAACAGGATGGTGTCCCTGTCTACCAGACACCAGCTCAAAACCTCTTCGCGGCTGCCGCGCTGGCCGACTCACTGCCGCCCCCGGCAGATGGCCCCGCGGCAGAAATCCACCGCCGAGTCGTCGCACTGATGAAGACGGCGGTGGAACAGCAAAACGAGGCCGGGTCGGTCAGCAACCGGCTGGCCTCCCAAGCGACTCGGAGTCGGCCTTCGGAGGCTCTGAGTCGCCCCATTACAGTTGGCTCGTCGCAGCCGAGTCGGTCCACGAATCGGCCTGACGCTCGCCAGGAGATCAACCGACTCCAGGCTGAGCGGCGACAAGCCGGCTCCCTCCGAGCAAACGACGCCCGTGATGCTCGAGATGACATCGAGGGGCGACGGGCAGCCAGGTTGCGGGCTGAACGTCGCGCCGGCGGAGTCAACCAGCCGGGTGGCTCTGCCTCCACCGGTCCGCTTTGCTTCAGCAGGTGGATTCGGTCCGAGCCGTTTCCGGACCGGTTCCGGATCGCCAGTGGCGTAGACAAGTACGACGGCACAGCCAAGCCGAAAAACTTGGCTTGCCGACTACTTGGTCGCCTGCAACATAGGAGGAGGCAACGAGCGTGTCGCCCTCCGAAGCCTACCCCTTGATGCTGGAAGGGTCGGCTCGGGCATGGCTTAACAGCCTGCCCGAAGATAGCATCTACGACTAGAGGGACCTCCAAGAGGCCTTCGTCAAGAACTTTGAGGGCACGTATAAGCGCCCTGGGAACGCCCAAGACTTGTGGCTCTGCGTCCAGGAGAAGGGCGAGTCGGTCCGCGACTACATTCAGCGTTGGACTCGGCTGCGCAACTCGATCGAGGACGTCATCGAGACGCAGGCCATTCAGGCCTTTTCCCAGGGAGTCAAATACGAGCTCCTCAAACACAAGCTGGCCCGGTCTAATATTCAGACCATGGGCCAACTCATGGAAGTCGTCAGCAAGTATGCGACGGGTGAGGAGGCGATGCGGTACGAAGACAAAGGCAAGGCAAAAGCCGAGTCTTCGAGCCGGAAAGTCCCCGCCGACTCAGGTCGGAAGCGTGCGGACAATCGGCCCCCGAAGCGGAAGGCTGGCTGCGGAGATGGGGTCAGCGGAGCTGACCTGGTTGCGGCCGCTGAACGTGGCCCCCAGCGCGGCGACGCTGGCCAAAAGAAAGAGCGCCCTTGGCAACAGCGCAAGGTGCCAAAACTTACCTTCGAGGAAGTCCTCGACAGGCCCTGTTCTTTCCACAGCACCGCCAACTATCAGGCGGGGACACTCAACCCGGGAGTGCAGCTTCCTGAAGCGCCTCCGGGAGGAAAAGCAGCCCGAGCCGGAAGACAGCGGAGAAGGAGGCTCCGCCGCAGGCGGCGGCGCTGCGCAGTATCCCCCTCAAAGGGGGGTACTCATGATCTTCCAGGGATCCGACTCCAAAAGGGGTCGGAAGCTGCGCTGTCGCGAGGTCAACGCGACGGTGACGGCTGTCCCTCACTGGCTGGAATGGTCTGAGGTGCCAGTCAGATTCAGCCGACTTGATCACCCAGACCGGGTCCCTCAACTCGGCAAGCATCCTTTGGTGGTGGATCCCCAAGTCGGCGGGTTCAAGCTCCGCAAAGTCCTGATGGACGGGGGCTCCAGCATCAACATAATCTTCATGGACACCCTGAAGAAGATGCAGGTGCCGGAGACCCAGCTTCGCCCCAGTAACACTTCCTTTCCACGGAATTGTGCCTGGGAAGTGCGCCAAGCCTCTGGGTCAGATCTCCCTGGAAGTTGTGTTCGGCGAGCCGAACAACTTCTGGGTCGAGACATTGACCTTCGAGGTAGTCGGCTTCAAGAGCGCATACCATGCGATCTTTGGCCGGCCAGCTTATGCCAAATTCATGGCTAGGCCGTGCTACACGTACCTGAAGCTGAAGATGCCGGGTCCAAAGGGCGTCATCACAATCACTGGCGACTTTGAGCGCTCCAACGAGTGCGACCTCGCCAGTGCGGACATAGCCGAGTCCCTGATCACGGCTCAGGAGCTGGAGAACATCCAGGCGTCTGTCGACTCAGACCAGCTCCACCCTGCAAGAAGGCGGCAACCGAGTCCACCTTCCAGTCGGCCAAGGACACTAAGCGTGTCCAGGTCCATCCTGAGGATCCGTCCAAGACGGTCCAAATCGGGACTGACCGTGAGGCCAAATAGGAAGGCGCGCTCATCGACTTCCTTCGTGAGAATTGGAACATCTTCGCATGGAAGCCAGCTGACATGCCGGGTGTTCCAAGGAAGTTCGCCGAGCACTCCCTCAACGTCGCCAAGGATGCAAAGCCAGTGAAGCAAGCTCTCCGCCGCTTCGCTGAAGACCGGCGCAAGGCAATCGGAGAGGAAATCGCCCGACTCCTCGCAGCCGGGTTCATCAAAGAAGTTCTTCACCCGGACTGGTTGGCAAACCCGGTCCTGGTTCTTAAGAAGAACAAAACTTGGCGCATGTGTGTGGACTACACGTCCTTAAACAAAGCATGCCCCAAGGACCCGTTCGCCTTACCCCGAGTGGATCAAGTCGTCGACTCCACAGCCGGTTGCGAACGTTTGTGTTTTCTGGATGCCTATTCAGGCTACCACCAGATCAAAATGAAAGAATCAGATCAAATAAAAACTTCTTTCATCACCCCGTTTGGGGCTTTTTGTTACATCACAATGCCTTTTGGTTTGAAAAATGCTGGTGCTACATATCAACGTTGTATGCAAAAGTGTTTGCACGACCAGATAGGCAGAAATGTCCAGGCTTACGTCGATGACATTGTGATAAAGACAAAGAAGACTGCGGACCTCTTGACCGACTTGGCCGAAACCTTCGCCAATCTCAGGAGGTTCGACATGAAGCTCAACCCGGAGAAGTGCGTCTTCGGAGTTCCGGCTGGCAAGCTACTCGGCTTCATCGTTTCCGAGCGAGGAATCGAAGCGAACCCAGAGAAAGCTTGACGCCATCATCAAGATGGGAAAGCCGAAGGATCTGAAGTCTGTCCAGCGCTTAACCGGGTGCATGGCTGCTCTAAGTCGGTTCATCGCCCGACTCGGTGAGAAGGCCTTGCCTTTTTACCGACTCCTCAAGAAGTCTGATTCCTTCGAGTGGACGAGTGAAGCTCAGCAAGCCTTCGAAGATCTCAAGCGTCTTCTGTCAACACCTCCGATTCTCGCTGCACCAATGGAGGGTGAGCCCATGCTGCTGTACATCGCGGCCACGAATCAAGTGGTTAGCGTTGTTCTAGTGGTGGAGCGGCAGAAGAAGGCCGAATCCAGAAGGTACAGCGACCCGTCTACTACATCAGCGAAGTCCTTTCCGAGTCGAAGCAGCGCTACCCGCACTACCAGAAGCTCGTCTATGGCGTGTTCCTGGCGACTCGGAAGTTGGTGCACTATTTTCAAGCCCACTCGGTCACCGTGGTTAGTCATGCCCCTTTGTCTGACATCATCAACAATCGGGATGCCACGGGCCGAGTCGCTAAGTGGGCGATAGAACTCATGCCGCATGACATCAGCTACGAGCCTCGCAAGGCAATCAAGTCGCAAGCTCTGGCAGACTTCATCGTCGAGTGGACTGAAAGCCAGTCCCTTCCGACTCAGGTGCATCTTGAGCACTGGGTCATGTACTTCGACGGTTCGAAGATGCTTGCGGGCACGGGGGCTGGAGTCGTGCTGATCTCCCCCAAGGGCGACAAGTTGAATTACGTGCTGCAGATCCATTTCGCCGCTTCCAACAACGTTGCAGAATACGAGGCGTTACTGCATGGCTTGCGCATTGCAGTTTCACTCGGCATTCGCCGACTTCTTTGTCGTGGCGACTCGGACCTGGTGGTGCAGCAAGTAATGAAAGCTTGGGACGCCAAGGATCCCACCATGGCGGCATACTGTGCCGCTGTGCGCCGGCTGGAAGGACACTTTGATGGCCTTGAACTTCACCAGTTCGTCGAGCAGATAACGAAGCAGCCGACTCCCTTGCCCAGGATTGGCTCTGCTCGGGAAAAAGGTCCCACCCGGAGTGTTCCTTCAGCAACTATTCCAGCCATCCGTCAAGTTGGAGTCGGCAACCGAGTCGTCTGAAGCAGGGTCGTCACACCCAGAACCGGCTCAACCGACCCAAGAAGACGTCTTGGCGGTCATTCCTCTCTGGACTCAGCCGTTCCTTGCGTACCTCTTGCGCAAGGAGCTGCCTGAGGATCCGACTGAGGCACGCCGCATTGTGTGCCGCGCTCGAGCTTATACCATCATCAATGGTGAGCTCTACAAGCGCAGCACCACTGGAATCTTCCAGCGTTGCATTTCGCCGGAAGAAGGCCGAACACTGCTGAGGAAATCCACTCGGGACTCTGCGGCCACCATGCTTCATCAAGGGCCTTGGTGCCAAAGCCTTTCGACACGGTTTCTTCTGGCTCAGTGCGCATGCTGATGCCGAGGAACTCGTCCGAACTTGCGAAGGGTGTCAGCAGTATGCTCGTCAAATACACATGCCGGCTACTGCGCTCAAGACCATTCCGATCACATGGCCTTTTGCTGTGTGGGGACTCGACATGGTGGGTCCGCTTAAAACAGCCCGGGGAGGTTTCACTCATCTCCTTGTGGCCGTGGACAAGTTCACGAAGTGGATCGAAGCCAAGCCAATCATGAAGCTTGATGGTCCGACTGCTGTCAACTTCATGAAGGGAGTCATCTTCCGATTCGGAGTTCCTCACAGCATCATTACCGACAACGGCAAGAACTTCACTGCTGAAGTCTTCCGCCGCTTTTGTCGGGATCATGGGATTCAGATCGACTATGCCTCCGTGGCTCATCCGCAGTCAACGGCCAAGTCGAGCGTTCCAACGCTCTAATTCTCCAAGGCATCAAGCCCCGGTTGTTAGTCCCGCTGAAACGGGCCGCCGGCTCCTGGATCGATGAGCTTCGTCCGTCCTCTGGAGCTTAAGGACGACTCCAAACCGGTCGACTGGCTACACGCCGTTCTTCATGGTTTACGGAGCTGAAGCCGTCCTGCCGAGTGACATCCTCCACGACTCCCCGCGAGTCACAGCATACGTGGAAAAGGATGCCGAGTCGGCACGACAAGATGACCTTGATCTCCTAGAAGAAGCACGGGAACTCGCCCTCTCGCGCTCGGCCATCTATCAACAGAACTTGCGCCGCTACCACAGTCGGCAAGTTCGAGGCCGAGTCTTCAACAAAGGTGATCTGGTCCTCCGACTGATCCAAGACAAGGCGGGCATGCACAAATTGTCTTCGCCTTGGGAAGGTCCGTTCATCGTCAACCAGGTGCTGCATAACGGCGCATACCGACTGGAGGACCCGGCAACCGGTGCAATCACTGAACGAACTTGGAACATCGCACAGCTGCGTCCCTTTTACACTTAAACTTTGTACTTCAAACAGTTCATTGTTTTATAATGAATAAATTTTTGTTTCCTTCGAGCGGCACTCGGGAAGCATTTTGTTCATTTAACTTTCATTTTCCGACTATGTTCCCTTTGGGCAATCCCCGGGGGCTATGTCTAATAAAACCGAGTGGCTTCACTTCGGGCAATACCCAGAAGCCACCACAAACCCACTGGGTGATTTATCACTCGGCGCAAGTTATTTCGAATCTCCTAACTTTGTTTCTACACGAGCGTCTAAGTAAACGTGTACGGTACCTAAGGCCCACTCTTCGTCCCCAACTACAGTCGCAACCCGGCTGTCCGGTTGGCAAGAGCAAAAGCTAAAGGTCGGCCTGCACGCGAAAGGATCCGACTCGGCGGAAAAAACAAACTCGGACGACTCAAATAACTTGTGTAAACAAATAACTTGTGCAAGATAACTTGTGCAAAAGTCAGAATGAGTTGAAAAGCATTTTCATTCATAGCAAAAGTTTTTACATGTTGTCTACTCGGCATACCGAGAGATATTACATGATATTTTTCTGTTCATTCTCTAGAGTCGCTTCTACGCGCTCCTCCAGGTCGGTGAAGCTGGCGATCCGGCTGGCGGCGGCGTGGACTCGGGGAAGGAGCTCCAAAGGGTTGACCGACTGGCCTTCCTCGTCAACAGGGGCACCAGCGGAGATGTTGTCGACATCCGCGTCGGGACGGTGTGCCAACACCATTGCTAGCGCCATGCCGGCTCCCGAGCGGGCGGCCGACTCCTTCCACTCTTCAACTTCCACCAGGGCCCTGCGAGAGCTTGTCGGCGAGGGCGAAGATGCTGGAACCCGGTTCTTCTCCGGGCCAGAGCTTGGCGCAGAGGCCTTGGGCAGCCGACTTCAAGTTTTGCACTAAGCTCTTGACTTGGAGGAGTCGGTCCTCCATAGTCACGACGCAGTCGGACATCAGTTCTGGTGTCCAAAGTGCGTCGAGAGCTGACCTCACCGGCTCAGACAGTGAGCGAAGTCGGAGGGCTGCCTGCCGTGTTTGCTCCTCCAGCTCTGGGCAAGCATCTGGATACAAATTATTGCAAAGGAAATGAACAATGAAGCGTGCAAAAATAAAGAAGCAAAGGACTCGGGGGCTTACCGAGTAGAGCCTCGTTAGCCTTCTTGAGTTGGCTTATGAGCTCCGCCTCGCGTTTCTCCCAGTCGGCGATGGCTGCGGCGTGTCGCTTATCCGACTCCTCCATCTTCTTGGCGAAGTCGTCGATGGATGCCTGCAGTTTCTTATTCGCGACGTGCGACTGCTCGTACTGCTTCACCAGCTTTTCGTGTTCCGACTTCAGCTTGGTGGCGGCTTGTATTTGAGCGTGAACTTCGCGCATTTTGTCTTCATGCTCGGCCGCTTTGGCGTCGAGCATTTGAGAGACTCTTTCCGCCGGGAGTCTTGAGTTCACTTCTTTTTTGAGTTGGGCGTTTTCAGCTTCGATGTCTGCCGACTCAATAAAGTTAGAACTAGAAAAGACTTCAAGGGCAAAGGAACTGGGGACCCGGACACTTACTCTTGAGGGCGGCGAGCTTCTCTTCGAGCTGCCGACTCTTGGCTTTCTCCTCCTCCAGTGCCTTCTCCAAGGAGGCATTCCTTTCCATAAGGACCGGGCCGTTTCCGCCCAGTCGGATTGCAGCCTAATCAAGAAAAATATTTGTTAGAACCCGAATTCATAAGTCTCCAACCGACTCAACCAGTCGGTCGGAGACTCGGGGGCTACACCCACTGGGTGCACTGAACGTGCTCCCAGTGTTAAGAAAAAAGAAACAAAGTTCGAAGATAACTTACCCCGACTGAGGATTCGAGGACCTCGGCCGAGCCTGCCAAGGACTTGGCCGCGTCGGCGAAGTCCCTTAGCTTGGAGCTAAGGGCAGCAACGCGGTTGGTGGCTTCCTCCGCGACTGCCAAGTCCCCCGTGCTGCAACTCGGCAGCAGCAGCGCAGGGACGAGACTTCTAGACAAAGTCGGTGCCGATTCTTCAACCGCGGGAGTCGGAGCCAGGGCTTGGCTCTGATCGGCTTCCCGGGGCGACTCGGTGACGACCTGGCCTCCGGCTCCGCTCGCTGGCTCGGAGGAGTCGGCACCAGCCGCAGCCATCGGCTCCGTTGTCTCCTCGCTGGCAGGAGTTGGCTGGGGCTGCGGGTCGTCAGCCGGGGCCTCGGTCGACCCGGTGCCCATGTCCGGCTCCGACACCTCGACGGATGTGGCAGGCTGAGGCGCTGACCCGGCGCCCACATCCGACTTCGACACCTCGACGGGTGCGGCAGGCTGCGGCGTAGGAGCAGCCGGCTGCGGCGTGCTTGATGCAGTCGCAGCCGGAGGCGCAGCCGCAGTCGGGGTCACGATGGGCACGGCACCCACGGCCGACTCCGTTGCCACAGCGGGAGCAGTTGGCGTCAGAGCGCCAGGCTCTGTTGTAGTCGGAGTTGGGGGAGCCGACTCTGGCGGAGAGACTGGAGTCGGGGCCGCCGGTGCGCCGGATGAAGAGCCTCCTTTGTCGGAGAGCTTCTTCTGGACTCTGCAGAGCAAAAAAAAACAAAACCGACTTCAGTATCTTTACCAACCTACTTCGACTGGGGCATGAGGCACAAGGACTCGTACCTGGTAGTTGTAGGGATCACTTTTTTCGGTTTCCCTGGGGCGGGTGGACCCCCGGAGGAGCCGGCAAGTGCCTGCCGAGGCACATTCGGCTTGGCAGCGGGAGTCGGAGCCTGTGCCACGCGGCCGGCAGGTGTGGCTCGTGCAGGGGCCAAAGCCTGGGCCATGCGGCTGGCTGACGCGGCTTGTGCAGGAGCCGGAACCTGTGCGATGGAGCCGGAAGGTGCGGCTCGGACCCGCTTAGCAGCCGACTCCGTCTGGGCCGGCTCTGCTTCCGCCTGCGAGGTCGTGGATCCGGAGGCGTCGTCGTCACGCTTCCGTTTGACGACTTGATATCCGGACCCTCCCAACTCGGAATCCGAGTCGATCTGGATGCCACTCTCGGGGGCTTTCTCATCGACTTCGTGTCTTCCAACGCCGCCGGAGCCGAGTTCTGCTCTGGGAGAGGTGGCATGGAGTTGAAGTTGAGGTAGTTCTGCAGCATCGAAAGACTTGGTGTTAGCAGAAGTAAGTAAACAATAAAATTCAAGAACCCGACTCGGAGTACAAGTCACTTACAGCCGGCGGAGGGTTGGCAACTGAGTATGGAAGTACTTTGGGCGCCCGGGTGAGCCCGGTTCGTTCTTTCGTCAAATTCTTGAAGAGCTCCAAGAAATTCTCGTCCGAAAGATCCTCGGTTGATACTCTCGTTGGGTTGTGGTGGCCCGAGTACTCCCACATCGGGTGCGCTCGGGCTTGAAGACGCTGGATGCGCCGAGTCAACCAGGTGGCGATGAGGTCAGGGCCTGTGAGTCCCTTCTCCTGGAGTCTTGCGATCCTCTTCAGGAGTCGGTCGACTTCGGGCATCTCTTCACTGGAAGGCTTGGCGCTCCAACGCTTCAGCCACTCGGGAGGACCTTCAGCGTACGGGGGAAGCCCTTCGTGGCCACTCGGCGTGTGCTCATCCGGGCAGTAGAACCACCCGTCCTGCCACCTCCGAACGGTATCCGGCAGCTGCAACTTGAAGTACTTGGCGCCGGCTTTGACTTGGATGCCGGCTCCCCCGCAGACGGACAGTCGGTCGCCGGCTTTGATCGGTTGGGCCTTCACTGTGAAGATCTTCTTCCACAGTCCCCAATGAGGCTGAGTCCCCAAATAGCATTCGCACAGCGTGATAAAACACGTAATGTGCAGAACGCCATTGGGGCTCAGGTGGTGGAGTTGGAGACCGTAGAAGAAGAGGAGGCCGCGCAAGAAGTCGTGCGGCGGCAGCTTCAAGCCCCGCTCCATGAACGGGACGAGCATCACGCGCTCATGCTCGTGCGGAACGGGCTTCACCTCCTGGTACGGCGCCCGCCAGTTGCCGATGGTGCGGGGCGGCAGCAAGCCAACGCTGGCGAATCCGATGAGGAGCTGGTCGGTGAAGACCGAGGGGACCCAATCCCCTTTCTTCCACCTGTCGGCGGCGGCGGCAGAGGAGGAAGCGTCGGACTTCTTTCCCTTGCTGGCACGAGACATGGTCGGCGGTTGATGAAGAGCGGCGGCGAGCGAGTTTGTTCTCTCGGGAACAATTGCGCGGTGGCGGAGCTCTGGAGGCGAAGGGTTTTGAGCGCGAGGAAGACGAAGGCAGATGAGAACCCGAAAGCCCTAAACCCACCTTTTATAGGCCGGGGGAGTCCAACCGCCGGCAGTCGTGCGTTCGACGTGGCGGGAAACTGCCGTGACAACTGCCGTCCCGCGCGCGCGAACCCGCGGGATTCGGGCGCTTTTTTCGCCACGACGCGGCACCCCAGGCGACGTGACCGGCAGGCATTACGTCAGCCTCCGTCCTACGTGCGCCGCCCGCATGATTCGGGTGCAGTCATGATGGGCCGCCGCCTCGGATGTCGCGCGAAGTCAGAGCAGCGGTAGCGGATGTCTCGGGCACGCTTCATGCGCGACTCGAGGCAAAATCATTGCACTGCGGGCACTCTGTCCAACCGACTGCGCACATTAAATGCTGACGCGACATTACAGTCAAGACAACACCGTGACTCCAGTCGGCTTCGACCGGGTTCGGCTCAGTCCGAGTCGGATCACGCTCAGGCGCTGAATCAGCAGTCGGCTTGGCCCACTGGGACACGTCACGGGTTATACCGACTCCATCAAACAATTCCGAGGCGCACAAGCCGTCAAACTCGGAAGCAGACTGGCTCTGCAAAAGGGTGCTGATGACCGACCCAACAGGGTTTGCATGTCACTCGGCAACACCCAAGCTAAGGACGAACCCGGCATCCACACCGGAGCAACATGGACCCTGAATCAGAACCGGATGCCACAGCGGTGTAAAAGGGTTCAATGATTTGGGATTCAATGCCGGAGTTCGAGGACTCGGTTTCGAAGCTGAAGAACGAAGGCGTTCCCCCTGCGGGCACAGGATGGCAAAGATTCACTCGGATACGCCAGACGCAATTTCGGATTCACTCGAAATTCATGATACGCCTCCCGGAAGGCCACAAGCCGATTTCCCCAGCTGGAAAACGCGGATATCACCGAATTCCTAATACTTAGCCCAAATCTAACCTTTTTTCAGGTATCAGGGGAGTCCATCAAGGTCTCTCCACCAGCGACTCGGGCATGCACAACCTGCACGTCAGTCGGCATCCGCGTCGAGACCTCGAAGCACTCGGGGGCTACTGACGAGGGGAGCCCATCCGGGTAGGCCCAGCACCGCGAGTCGGCCCAACAGGCTTGGGGAGGCCCACTCGGGTGAAGGCCCAAGAAAGGCCTACAACAGTACAACGTCCGGGTGCTATCAAGACAGGCGTTGCGACTCATTAAGACGTGTGTTTCAGCCAACATGAAGGCTGGCGTTACTCGGACGGTTACACAATGTAAATACTAGTTAATTTAGGCAGCTACTGTAGCTCAGCCGACTGGCCGAGTTGGCTGATGGACAGGCCTATATAAGGCAAAGCACCCCATGCATAGGGGGCTCTCGGATTCATTCTCTCTCAGTTCTAGCTTCATCTTCAACCTCTTGTACTCTCTTTTTCACGCAAGTCCAATAATATACACAGCAGGAGTAGGGTATTACCTCCGCCATTGGAGGGCCTGAACCTGGGTAAAAGATCTTGTGTGCACCGCCTGAATCTTTCTACACGTTTCCCCAAAACCTACTACAAATGGATATTGCCACGAATTCCCCACGACAGGGAGTATTTTGAGTGTCTCATCGAAGAGATGGAGGAGGATCGGGTGCAGTTCGGTACAGTTGCAAAGGAGATGCCGCATCCAATTATTGTCAAGTACCATGGTAGTCAAGTCCAGCATCCATAGTTTGTTATCTATCATGCTTCTTCCTTTGTTCGTTATTGCTCAAATCTTACTTGCGCTTTGCGTCCTAAATTTCTTGATGCTCCCAGCCTTTCTGTTTACTTTGCGTTGCCTTTATCCCCTCCTTGCTATCGTAGTGATTATTTCCTTCCTCGTTATATTTTCCTATCTACTATCAGGATCTGTTCGACAAACATGAATCAAAAGCATGCCACCATATCTATTATGATGATGATTTCTTCTTTTTGTGTATTTTTTACTTGTTTCGAAAGATATCTTGGAGAAGTTATGGGGATGGGACAAACTGCTACCAATCGGGGATTCCGTGTCGTGGTCTGACTATAGCACCTACCTTCAAGAGTATCACCGTCAGAATGTTGATGCAATTAGCAGCAGAACTACTCTCGCTCAAACTGTAAGTAAACCTCCTCCCCCTTTACCAAACCACCAATTATATCCTGCTTCTATTTGATTTTTATTTCGGTTGTCTTGTTTGCTAACTTAAATTTTGATGACTGTCTGATGGTTTCAAGCAGTGTCTCAACAGTGAGGAGCAACTTGTGTCTGAGTGGAAGATGCGGATGGAATCTGAAACCTTGCCGATGAGGAAATCAAACGTTCTAAGTTGCTTGATCCACAAGTGTGTACATTCATTCATCCGCACAGGTTGCAGCTTTTCTGATGTTTCCTGTGCCGCTTTGTTGGTACGTTCCTCAACTGGCCGTAACACACCAAACATTTTTTCTTGTATTTGTTCTGGTGCCGCTTTGTTGGTACGTTCCTCAACTGGCCGTAGCACACCAAACATTTTTCTTGTATTCATCCTAATGTTTACTGGCATGACTATTACCTGAAATGGAGAGGGGGGGACATTCTATTTAGAGGGAAAACTGACTAAAATTTCTGTCCCAACTAAAATTGAACTATTTTCATCTATGTCCGGTTATCGTTGTCTCCTAGAAAGCTAGTTCTACTTATTGTTACTGATCTCGATCTTCAAAAAACTATTGGGTCTTTATACTTTGGGCAGTTATACAAACTACAACGTGATTCATATTGTAATCACCAACAACCTCAATATGACGTGCAGTACAAATTAATTGCATGGATTGAGTTTTCCTTTTTTGGCTACATGGTTTTCTTTTATTGAAGCTGACATACTGACACAGGTGCCTCCATCTGTCTGACCGTTGGTTTTATTTTAGTCAAACATCGCTAAAGTATTTGTTTACTGTGTGAGTGTGTGTACTGTGTGGGAGTAGGTAGTAGCTGCAACATAGTAAATCTGATTTCTTATTGTTTCATTTGTTATCCATATCAGTAGCTTGGACTGGCCCTATCCAACTTGGTGCATACACCGTAAGTAAAATAGTTGAAATCTTTGGGTACATTATAGGAGGAACTTGGCGGCTTTGTTTATATAAAGGATAAATTGGTGCCCAAATTCACCTTGACGAGTTGGATGGTATATGGATTATGTTGCTTGACTTTTTTATTGTCATTGTACTAATGCAAAACGATGGTTTCAAGTGTGTTGCGAAGGAGGCTGACCTGACGTGTGAGTTGCAGAGGCGTGGCGTTGATCCCGTTGATGATTACTTAATCGACCAGGGCAGAGAGATACGCACGTGTGCCTTGAGCCTTATGAACTGCACTTCGGACAATTCTGTTGCTGCCTCCGCTGTCATGTTGGTTAGTGCCTGCCTTCAAAAACCCACCTAATATTACCATCCATCCATCTGTCGAATTGATGATCACCTATGAGCCTTACGGGCCTATCAAAGTTAATATTATCATTCATATATTTGGCCTTATGAACTGCACTTTGCACAATTTTGTTTTTACTAGTAGCTTATGGGCACTAACTGCAAACTGATGGGTGGCTTCAATTTAAGGGTATGGCAAAGGAGGCTGAAACGATGTGTGCGTGGATCAGTAAAAATAACAAGCCTGTTGATCTCTGTGATTATCTCTTACCTCGTGAGATTGAGCACAGCCGTATAGTCCGGTACCGAACCTTGGATGTTATGATCGACATACTAGAAGAGTCTTCTGCTGCTGCTGCTGCTGGGCACAAGATTGATAAGAAAGAACCTGCTAGTAGAAATGGTCCTGGTGGTTATTGGGATGGCATTGCTGCTGATGGAGCAGCAAACACCACAGGGTATGGATGTTCCATTTGTTTTTTCTTCTTTCTTGATGCAGCTATATGTGGTTTTAAGAGAATTAGTTTGTTACTTCTTGATGATAAGCATTGTGATACTATACAATTTCACTGTATTATCACCAGTGGCGGCATTTCAGATGTATTGAATTCTCAGTATAAGAAAAATATTGAAGGTGGTGAAAAGAGTAAGAAGAGGAAGATGAAGAAAGGTAACAGAGAAGGTAATCACCACAATTATGGTTACGATGGGCTCTTCATATTTCCCTTGCAATATGCTACATATGTAATGTTCTTTTGGTATCGTTTTGTTTCAGAAGATCTTTTGGAGAAACTATGGGGGTGGAAAAGGCTGCTACCACTGTGCGGTTCTGTTAAGTCGCCTGACTATAGCAGCTACCTTGAGGAGTATTACAAACGCAATGGTTATGAGTTTGTTGCCGATGCTGCTACCAACCAAAATCCTGAGGATTCGCAAATTGCCACTAATGCTGACATGGGTGCTGCTGTTGCCAAATTTGTAAGTAACCCTCTTGCTTCTTTACTAAACCATGGATCTAACTGAAACTGTTTGCACTACCATATTTCAAACTCACAATTTTTTCAAGTAATACGTGTCTCAAGAGGGAGGAGGTACTCCTGTCCGAGTGGAAGATTCGAGTGAAACATAGCCTGGATGACACCTTACCAGTCAGCACTATCATTCAGAGTAGCCTTATCAAGGAGCAAGCACTTTCAATCTGCAGCACAGGGGGTGCACTGTGTGTTGTTGCTTTTGTGGTATGTGCCTACCTTGCCTGAACAAACCAAACAAAAAAAAGTATCATACCACTGGACTGCTATTCCTCTCTAAATCCTAGGGTATTTCGTTTGGTTCTTTCTATGGTCTTTTGACTAATGCAAAACATTGGTTTCAAGTGTATCACCATGGAGGCTGACCTGATGTGTGAGCTGCTGAAGCATGGAGCTAAGCCTTTTGATGACATGATCCAGCAGAGCAGCGTGATCCGCACGTGCGCCTTGGGCCTTGCGAACCTCGAAGGACAACAATCTACTGCTCCCGCTGCTGCGATGGTGGTACGTGCCTGCTTGCCATGCACAATGTGTTGAATCTTAACAAGCATCTATCTACCTATTTCTTTTCTGTAAATTACCGGACTACTCATATTGGCACGTACTGGTTGCAAAATGATGAATGTCTTGGATTCAAGGGTATGGCAAATGAGGCCAAGAAGATGTGTGATTGGATGAAGAGAGAGAAGAAGCTTGTCACCTTCAGCTTGTCCGAGCCTAATGAGCTTGAGGAGTGCCGCTTGATCCGGATCAAGGCCTTGGATGTTATGACGAGCATACTGCATGAGTCTTCCTTTCCTTCTTCTAAGGTTAGTGCAAAACAAATACTATTTTTCCTCATGGCGATATATAGGTGCACATAATTGTAGGTCTTTCTGATCAAGCAAAATACTCACCATAGCAGTGACTAGCTAGTACATGCTGTTTTTTGTTTTCATTTTTGGACATTTGTTATTGTATTTGTACAGGTACACATACTAGTCATGTTTGGCACTATGTTCTTGTCTAGTATATAAGAACCAAGAAACATTTATCGAGTTCATATTGTCTCCTCACTTCATCAAGTCTAAATATGACGCGGGGCAATGGCAAGATCAATAGATGGACATCATATGGAGGGCGGCGTTTCGGTGCCCAGGAGCATCTACACCTATTCGTGAACAGTAAATTCGAAATAAATAGTAAAAAAATTCAAAAAAAACTGAATTTTTTTGTCATGCAAGATGCTCGAATTCGCAAGGAGCATACAAATTTTCGTGGTGAAACGACAGTCGAGGAGCTCTACACAAAAAAATACAAAATTCGGCTCTCAAAGAAAGTTTGAAAAAGGCATTTTGGAGACCCGATGTTTTTTTTTGTGTAGAACTCCTTGAATGTTGTTTCACCACGAAATTTTGCATGCTCCTTAAGAACTCGAGCATCTTGGATGCCAAAACTTTTCAAGTTTTTTTGAATTTTTTCGAATTTACTGTTCATAGGGAGCAGATGAGCCTGGGCTCATCTGTGGATTACTGCTATGTTCCTTTTATTTTGTTTTTCCCACCCCTGTTGTCTTGTTTCTTAGTTGATTAGTAAAATTCTAGTTACATTTTAATGGCAAAACAAATGCATTTCCCTACTGTTCCTGGCAATTGCAATGTTATCATGGGATTGTTGTGGCCCTTTTTTCTTTTGCCCGGCCACATGAGAACTTGTCTAATTGATTCATGCTATTCTTTCCACTGCAGATGCGGGATGATGATGCAATGGCATGTGACTAAGCAAGAATTGGAGCAAGGATGGGACCCATGGATCAGTAGTTTCTTTTAACTGGAACTCCATATGGTCTTAGTTTAAGTAGATACTTTTTGTATGCTGCGGAGATCTGCCTTTGGCCTACTACTGCTGGGTTATGTGGTACTACTGTTTGACCTTATATCAAGGATTCACGGTACTACTACGCTAAACACGGGAAAACTCTGGTGCTACCGGGCAGTACTATGCTACTGTATTACCAAACACGGTAGCACCTAAACTTCTGAGAACGATGTTTTGGCGGGGCGCTATACGAGGATCTCCTATGCACGCTGGAATTTCCAACAGTTGGCGTTGGATATATGTAGCGATGTATGGGGCGGGAACAAGACGAGTGATTCGCGAACCAGTAGCAGAGGTGAAGTTCGGCCGGCGCGGGTGGCAGTCGCCCCCTGCCCCTTGCGTTCTCTCCCTCCCCTCCTCTCTCATGGCTGTGGCTCTCTTGCTGGCAACAGCATTGCTAACAACAACTCTGCCAGAGTTGCCAAAACGGCCCGATCGCCATAATAACCGCCAATATGGCGATTTTGGCCGAAAAGGACACTAGTAGAGTCGCCATCCGGGTCCTGATCGCCATAATTTATGGAGGGTAATTTATGGAGGGTGCGCCATAACGAGCCCGCAAGACGCCATATTTGGCGACAACGGGCGTTGGTTTGGAGGGCGCGACATCCGCCAACTGCTCGCGCGGGAGGGAAGTTTCACCCCCCTCCTCGTCCTCCCGCGCAGCCCACCTCCTCTCCCTGCCAATGGCGCAGACGACCAGACGCCCATGGCACCGGGAAGCGAGCCAATTAATGGCGGACGCCGTGTACCCAACTGCCCGCGTCCCTTCCTGCCACGTTTCCCGCCACATTTTCCTGCCACCCGCCACGTTTTCCCGCTGGCCGCTGCCCGCGGCTATAAAAAGGCCGTCACCATGGCCGAATAGCTCACAACCTCCACTTCCAACACTGCCACCCACAACCTCCACTTTCCTCCCTGTCGCCATGTCCAAATAGCTCATATCCCCGCCACCCACAGCCTCCACTTCCCTCCCTGTCGCCATGCCGCTTACCCCGCAGCCGGACTGGGTGCCGATCTCGGAGGAGGAGAAGCGGATGCTGCAGGAGGAGGAGGCGGAGGAGGAGTGGGATCGCCGTGACGCGCTGAAGGCCGCATAGGAGGATCCTGCCCTCGATCAGTGGCCGGATTGTGATCCCAAAACACACTCCATTGAGTGGGATATCCAGCACGGCTACGTGCAGATCCCGTATGGGCAGGAGAGAGCTCACCCACACAGCTCATATCGGCCACCACCTGCTCCCCGTCACCTCACTGTTAAGCAGGCATGGGATGAGCGCTACGCCTCCTACGCGTCGGCCGTCTGTCCCGGCGAAATTTTTGAGCAGACCGCCGCTGGGCAGAGGCTTGCGCTCGAGAGGAACGCCGCCATATGGCTCCACTACGAGGAGGCATGGGCGGATTTTGCGGCGGAGTGGGAGCGCGCCAGATGGTGCCAATTCGATACCAATATGGTTCGATTCGAGGAGACGAATCGGGCCATATTGGGACTTGCCCCCCTTGAAAAAGCCGTCTCCAACCTCGGCGACCGCCGGTAGGAATGGGATGAAGATGAGGTCGCCGGAACGTCACACCGCCGTGCGTAAAGGACGAGTGGTCGTCACATATGCATGTGCCCCGTGCACAGCACTCACCGTCGTCGTGGTGGGGAGCAACTAGTGCTTCTCCCAAGACGTAAAAATTCATCAGTTTATTAGAAAAAGGTCGTTAATCGACTTTTCTACCCCTATGTAACAACTTTGTAATGCAATGTTATCTCAAATTAGTGTTTTAATCCCTCAAAATGAGTGTGTTAATATTGAGTTGATGCAACCAAAAAAAATGAAAATAAAAGAAAAGATATGGAGGCCGCATTATGGCGACTCTGTGTTTGCACACAGCCGCCGCGGCCTCCAAATACATATGGAGAGCGCGCCATATCCCGGATGGCGATCGAAATTATGGCGACTCTGCTAGAGTTGCTCTAAGCTTTGACTAGTGCATATCCACTGTGGAAGTGGTCCCATCGACGATATACTCTCATAGCCGTGGCAGGAGAACGGCGCCGCCACATCTAATCTCGGCTCTGACATCTGCTCGGCATCACTGCGACGTGACCATGGCAACGTACTCGTGCCTCTCAAGCGGGGCTCGACTCCACCGCCGTTGCCATGAAGCGTTGGTCAGATCCGGAGGACAGTGGCAATCCGGAGACACCGTCGAAGGCAGTTAGCACGGAGGGGTGAGACGCCAGATCCGGGGGCAGGGAGACCGTCGCCAACGTCGCAAGCTCCGATCTGGGGAGCTCTTCCCCATCAAGTCGTCTCCACATATGGTTCGGGACTTTTTTTTTGCCTTGGAACATCTCTTATTTTGCCCGACTGTTTCTATCTTGGTCTTTAGATCTGGCAAAACCCATTAAATTTGTAGGTGTGACCAGTGTAAGGTAACTCGGGAATTTTGGGTGATCGGTTCATGTCAGATCAAGAGTTTTGGTCTTGGGCCGTGGCCATGTTCTTACTGGAGTGGACTGTGACTGTTTTTCTTCTTTTTATAAGTGGTTGTGATGCAGCCAAAATTTTGTTGGGCATTATAATGATGGTGTTGTGCTAAATCATTAAATAATATGAGTATATGACCAGACATGGGCAAATTGTGATTTGTTGGTCATCCTAACAAATCAGATGTAATCAAGTGCATTTTGTGCTAAATTTAGTTCTCGGTTTACACAAAACCGCCTATGAAAATAGCAAAGAAATATCGAAATTAATTATGTTCATCCTAGTACCACCGACTGCAACGTCTGAACGGGGACCGAAGCATGTTAGGTGCATTGACTTCCGTGGGCCACACCTCAGCACGCGTGTGTGCAATACAAGATAATACATCGATCTGTTACATATACTAGATGATGTCCCGCGCATTGCTGTGAGAATAGGTTGCAATATGTCTTGATGACATTAGATGGAATTCAAATATGAAAATGGGAGCTAGAAATACATATGATCTATTGTCTTTGATTATTATATAGTTGTAAAATATTTGCAGAATATAAGTAGCATTTTCCATGCACGTTGAGAGAAATAGAAGTAGTGGGGTACATGAGATGGCATATGTGGTGACGTGGGATGTATCCATATTGAGAGAAATAAAAGTAGGGATCAACTATGATTATTATGTAGTTGTAACATATTTATAGAATATAAATAGCATTTTCCATGCATGTTGAGAGAAAATAAATGTAATGGGATTATTGAAGAGGTGGATGTGTGTACGTTGAGAGAAGTAGAAGTAGTGGGGATGGGAAATACCAACGTGCACTCGGATCCTGTCCCCCCTTATATCTCACCCATCAATGGTTTGGAGATTCATGCACTCCTATATGTATGTGTTGTATATTGTGAGTATTCAGAACCTCGATTGATTTAGATCGTGCCTATTATGTGAGCCTCCATCATGTACCGGTGTGGGCCCTATGGCGCGCTAGAACCTTCATTTACTGCCAACGGCCAACCCCTTATCTCTAAACTACATTTCTTGCACTTCAGCAATCGGCTAGATTCAAGCACTTCACTATTACAAGGTAGAGAAGGCGCATCGGCTGCAGTGGCCCGAGGAACAACGACGGGGAGGGGAGAGAGGTCGGGAGGTGAGTGGGGAGAGGCGGCGATGCGGGCGGCGGGGCAGGCAGTGGTGGGACGCTGGTGGGGGCGATGAGGGCATCGTGCGTGGGGTGTGGCCACGAGGTGGGATAGCTTAGCCCTAAGCGTTAAACGCAGAGGCTATCTGGCCGTAGGATGAGCAATGGACGAGTATGATGATGGTTTTGGATCTCCGCACTTCGTGCTTTTATAGGGGTAGAAAAAGGCAAACGTCAGCTTAGGCTATGTTTGATAGCAAGGTATTGCAAAAATCAAAGTATTGGAAAACTGCAGTATTTTAGCATGTAGGTACAAGATACCACAATTTTGACATACCAGAGTATTTTGGAGTATTGAGAATATTGTTACCCGTTTGGCTAGTGGGCAGCAATGTAAATTAACTAGCTAGCTGTAACGACCCAGATCTGGTAGGATCCGAATCTCTGAGTTTTACAGTGCTAGTCCCTGGATCAATTGCTAGGACACTCAGTACAAGACGAAATATCATGAAATCACAGGTCATAATAAACTGTAAATCCATAGTATATTACCTTACTGTCCGAAAGGCGTTCAAACACAACGGAAGCAATGGATGTCGGCCTAGGGACCCACTTGGCAGCCTCTCTACCCCTATCTCTTTCCCCACTCAGTTGGAGCACACATTGTGCTGCAACAGTATGCAGAGCACGCACTGTGCACGCTTGGTGCCACCCACGTCATCGTGTCGCCCTATGCCATTTTTTCACCTCCGCAACCGCGCTACGGACTCGTCGATATTGACACCACCCTGCACGCCGTCCCCCTCCTCCCTAGTGACCCACTCCACGGCCGGCGCCCACAGCTGACTAGCCCCGCGCCATGCCATCACCTCCGTAGCCCCGTCCTACTCCCTCTGCCTCCTTGCCACTCCCTTGTGCACTCTTGCACTGCTGCAGTAGGATTCATGCACCGCTGCTAGTGAGGACACCCATCCTCTGTGCTCGATCCACCAAACGCTGATGCACTGCCTATGAAAGCCCATCGATCTCCTACTTTTCTCTCGCACACTTTGCCCTCCTCCATTGTCCCAGACCTCAGCTCAAACACCAGAGCAAGCCGAGGAGGCCTTCTCCCTTCGCTCTGGCAAGGTGAGCCGTCGTGGTTGTCTCGCCAAATCCGGCCAACCCTGATGAGCTCCCTCTTTGATACTCCTCGAGAAGCATCCTCGCACCTCTATCGACCTTTTTCCTTGAAAATTTTGATAGAAGGAGCGACGCCGGTGACTTCCCAACCTTGCTGCCGCCAGCGAGATCTGCCATCACCGTCGCCATCGTCTAGTGATTGCTGGTGCCGTCAACCACCACCTATTGACTCCCCTCGACCTATTGACTCCCCTCGACACCCTGACCTCGACATGGTGGTCGCCCGCTCCCCTAGCGCCACTGGTAAGGCTCACCCGAGCCATCTCACCGACCTCCTATGTTTTCCTCTCATCGACATGTAGGGCCCATCTACAGGATGCAGTCAAGTTTAATCTTAATCGTTGGGCTACCGACGGTCAAGCTCAACATGTTAGGTTTATATTTTAAACCTATTTAAGTCCCTGTGTCACTGACGTATCGGCCTCACATGTCATATTCTTTTATTTAAAACCATACCATTTCAAAAATACGCTTTCCCATCTATTTTTCCCCTCTATTTTCTCTTTCGACAAAACATGGATTATCCATTTCTCCTTCATTATAACTCCGGTCAACTCCATTCTTTTTCTAAATTCATCTAAAATAAAATCCTATCAAACTGACCCAATTTCATAATTTTGGATTTATTTTATTTTATGTCATATTTATTTTGTGTTAATTTATTTTTCCCAATTTTATAGAACAACATTGTGACGATCTTCAATGAAGGACAAGAAAAGTGTCAAGATTTAGCCAAGCCAGGAAAGCACCCACCTTGACCATGTTGAGCCATATTTTTTTACATATATCTTATTTACCAAATAATTGCATTGCATGTTATTAAAAATGCTATTTCATGTGTAGAAATTAGTTAAATGCCTATTTATGATGTGCTATTCCTTTGATAAATATCAGCCAGTACCATGATCACCCTAAGATTATTTACCCACTGTTTTGAACTTATTTGGTGCAATTTAGTTGATAGAATTAGTTGTTGCTTAGCCATGCTATATTACAAAAAATACTAAAAGATTCTTGACCACTTCAATTAATTGTGGGAAATACTATGGTAACCCCGGATGACATTTGTTGTCCAAGAGGAGTTTCTGAAAATATAATTTGCTATCAAAAATCAAAACCAAATGGTGATGGTGATGAAGGATTTGGATCCGGGTGGGAAAATAGAAATAGAGTCCGTTGTTGGAAATTGAGATGGAGTTTGTTATTGAAAGTTGATATGATACTTACTCATGTAAGTTAAGGTGTTTGAATGTAGGTGGTGTAGCCCACAAGTGATGAAGGTAATGCAGTCTCTGTTGGATCAGTTAAGGACCGAACTCTAGCGTCATTGATCCAAGTCCACGTCGTATGTCCATATAGCCCTTATGGGATGGGCTTGGCCCATTACCTTGTTTAGGACTAGTGAATAAACTCATAGGCAATAGGTGGTAAGTGCGGATGAGTGTTGTAACTCCATAGGAGACTTCTCGTGGATTAACGTAGGAAATTGCTTGACACAAAGATGGGTCCACACTCTATCTATGTGTCATGGTTTAACGGTAGCATGCTAGTGCTAGAAATGGCTCATCTGGCGGGTTCATCATTAGGACTAGGCGAGCGAAAAGTATCATTGTGATATCCATGCCAGCACACCTTATGAAGTGTGCTCATGTGGCCATGGCAACAAGAGAGATTCATATCTTGTGGGTAAAGCTGTACAACCTCTCAGAGTGTTAAAATATATTTGAATAGCCATGTCCACGTTCATGGATATAACTTGGACAAGGCCACACTTGGTTCAATTCAGTTTGCAAAATGTTTTGAAATGCTAGAACATAGGAATAAGGACGTGGGAGCTAAGGCTACCCATTAGTGTTGTAGCCGGAGCTATAGAAGTTTAGCTGGAACTAATGAGAATGGCAGATGCCATGTTGATGATAAATTATGCTCTTTTTTGTAGATAGAGCTTGGTCTTTGTACAATGCTTTGCATATATGTCTGCTATATACCCTTGTGGAATGCTTGTTAGTACATTCAATATATTCACTTGCCTTGTTGATTTGGCTAGATATGGAAGAAAAACAGTATTCCTACAATTACTTCAACAGTAACTACAAGGACTAGGGTGCAATCCCAGTCGATTGCCGTGGGCTTGGCATATCACTGGGCCTAGAGTTTTCCTTCTGCTGCAATCCTTAGATGTTATTCAGCCTTTATGGCATGTTATGTAAGTCTTTGACCATAATGGTCGATTGCGTTGTATTACTTTGTGGATGGATATAATATTCACTTCAACTGTCGACAATAGCTACTCATCATGGACTACTTTTAGTAAAGCACAGAGGGTAATCTGATCATTAAGATAGTCCTGACACCGTTGGTGGTGGCCACGGGGGACGACGGTGGCCGGAGGATGCATGTCGAGATGTCAGGGCATCCAGGTTCGACATGGTAACCTTCAAGCCATTGGAGTCCGTGGCCGGCTGTGTGGGGGTGACCCATTCCACCCTGGGGGTCTTGTTCTTTGGGTGAAAACTAGATCCGGCTCGTCGGATCAAGCGACGACGGCGTTTCTTAACATCGCTCCCTTCTTGGAGGCGTCACCTTGGAGACCTTGATCCTGTCGCGCGTGCTCAGCGGTGTCGCGGTCGGCATGAGGCCCCTGGCAATGCATGTGGATGGCAAGGCAACGCATGTGGCAACAATTATGGTGACAAGTGGCATTGGGTCAGATTCTCCTACGAGGCTCCTCGCCAAAATAGAAGCTGCCTTGTCGTCGCGTGATGACCGACCATTGTGGCTTGCTTGCGTGAGCTTGATGCGGCGTTGTGGCAATCGGTGCTTCGTTGATTGCCCATGGTGAAGCAAGAGTCGTCGAATCGCGGGGCGACTAGGTGATGACGATGACGTTTGTGGGTGGCTTCGGTATATCGATCTTCTCAGTGTTATGCATCGAGTTCGTGTTGTCGTGGCCATATCGGTCAGTGGTGTCCAGAGCCCGACTAAGTTTAGGTGTGTTATAATCTTAGTTTTTGTCTGATTTTCCTCTAATCAGTTGGACAATTTTGTTCAACGTTGTTAAGTAGACAGAAATAATTTGTCTCCGCTTTCGAAAAAAATTGACCGCGCGTCACAGGTCATCAGGATCCTGGATCCATTGTACCAAATGTACTCACGTACTCGTAGTTAAACACTGTTCTGACTAAAAGCACCTCTTGAGATTACCGAAAGCTACAACTCAACTAAACACCTCTTTAAGGTTACCGAAAGTTTAAAGACAACTCTATCTTTTCATAATGTATAGTGTCATCTATAAGATTTATCACGTTGGCTTTATGAAAAGTTATTTACACATTGTGAAATCCTAATGTTGTATTAGTTTCAACTGTGCTAATCATGTGTGGTCTCGCTATGTATATAATATATTGCAAAAGTAATGGTCTATGTACATCCTAGATACAGAGTGCGAGAGGTATCTTCTATTGTCTAATAGAACACTTCTGTCTACCGTAGTCGAACAAATCACACCAATGACTAATGAACAATGCTCCCTGCTATAGGTGTAGGGGATGATTTTGTTGTGAAAATCTCTCATGCACCAATGAATAAATGGTGAACCATGAAAATCTAGGCATGTAAATTATTCCTCTCTAACAGCAACATAATATCAACTCTACACAAGATGTACATGCACGGAGCTAGACGGCGGGAGTGCACCGGTGCAAATACCACAAGGCACTCAGCTGCCAAAAGAATCCAACGCCAAGAAGGCCAAGAACTCGATCGATCCTTAAGAACAACCTGAAGAATTACACTAGGAAGGGCGAAGCAGCCAAATCACAGCTTCAAGCTGAACTTGCAGTTGCTGGCCTTGATCTTGATCTGGCTGCTGGTGTTGAGGAGGCTGTCGACGACGAGGTCGCACCGCACCCTGGACGTGACCTTCCACAGCTTGAGGCTGCCGAGCTCCACCCGCACCGGCACGTCGGCGCGGAACACCAGCGGCACGGCGCCCGTCTGCTGTGCGTCCCGCAGCGCCGTCATCACCGCGCTGCCGAGTTGCGCCTGCCCGGCCATGACCACGCCCAACACCGTCGTGTTGCCGTGGCCCTGGTAGAAGGCCGGGAGCGTGCCCTGGGCGAGCCTGGTGGAGTCGTACCACACGCTGAGGCTGGACCCGCGCTCGTAGAAGATGCCGATGCGGCCGTTCGGGTTCACCGCCGTCACCGTCACGTCGAACCTCGCGCTCGCCGTCAGGGTCGGGTCCACCTGGAACGCCGACACCGACAGCCGGTCCACCGAGTACTGGGGCGCCTTGGGGTCGAACACCAGGTAGAGCGCGCCGAGCGCCGCCGCGGCGAGGACCGCGAGCACGACGACGGTCACCACAATGCAGCAGATGAAACGGCAGCAGCACCCTCTGCGCCGCTTCGGCGGCGGAAGCGGCGGCGGAGGCGCCATTCGGCGCGGCGGCAGTGGCAGGTGCGGCGGCCTCCTGCCCGCGGCGGCTCCGGCAGCCGGGTCGCCCTTGTCGGACCGGAACGAGCTCCCCGGCGGCACCAGCGGCGCCGTCGGCATCTGCTGCTGCCCTGCCTCCAGGTCCACCGGGTGGATCCTCTGGTGATCCGCCATAGCCGCACAACCCAAGAAGTGCAGCTTATTTGCAACGCGCGCAAGAGCAGAACTTTGGCACAGCAGCCTTGCCTGTCGTGCAGCCTCGTGTGCGTCTCTCTCTCTCTCTCTCTCTCTCGCTCTCCGTCTTTCTTGTGGCAAAGAATTGTGCCGTGCGGCTAGCTCTATATACTAGTGTCGTGCGACGAGACGACGGCGGGGAGCGGGGAGGTGGAAAGGTGGTTGACCCTTGCGGGGAGGCTTGGAGGCGAAGGGAGAGGGACATATGTGTGCGTGTCGGGGAGAGAAGCCGAGCGGTGGAGGCGGGGGCGCGAAGTCACCACCTGCCCCCAACGGCACCACGGCCATTGCGCGTCGCTTGTGTGTGTGAGCGGTGTGCCGGGCCGGGGCTGCTTGCGGCTTTCCGCTTGCTTTCGTGCGCTTTTGGTGAGCGCCGCGCGCGGCATCCTGCCGTGGCGTCGTCACTCGGCTCCCCGGTTATTGGTGCGGTGGCGCGTGGAAGGAAGCGAAAGCGGCTGGCTGGTGAGCCGTCCGCGTGCCAGCGTCAGCGCGCCGGGTTCTTCTTTGCTTTCTCAAAGTCAGGAGGACGGCTGGGGCTAGCTACCTCGACGGCTCGATCGATGCACATGGGGCGCACGAAACACACGCGGAAATGGGCCGTCATCACGAGGAGATTGATGTCGGGGGCGCGTGATCTTCAATTAATTTGCTGGGAACCGTAAAATTCGGACGCGCACGCGCCTCCACCGCTCCACACGTACGCGACCGGCTCTCGCGATCCAGCTGCTTTCCGCTATGCGGTGGCTTTCACGGGGAGCAGTCGTTGGCGTGTTTTCTCTTCTGCTTAGCTTAGGAGCGTATTCTCTCCTATAACAAACCGGGAGGAACAGATTATGTTTATGCTCTTTCTCGTAAGCACACATGATTCCCTTTTTGCTGCAATGCAAGCACGCCTTCACCCCAAGACGCGGGCTACCGTTGACGCACAAGCAGTGCAGCGCAACTATTCGTGCTGGTTTATTTCTTTTAACAGAAGAGACGTCACGCATCTGATAGTTGTTGAGTGATACCCTAGACATTGATGCGACCGAATAGTCAAACTTGTATAGCCGTGATCGAAAAAAGCCTATGATAAGATAAACGGTGGTTACTCTACTAAACTCTTGTTACGGTAAGGTCAATTGGTTATTTCTCCATCAAACTACCTTATGAAGGGTTTTTCCTTCCAGTGGAGTAGTTGCATTTGTTTAAGGAGGTAGTGTTGGCATTAAAGTCAACTATAATATTTTTCTTTATCTTCAAACCTTGAAATGCCTGTGGCAAGGGGACCTTATGTTTCTGATCCTTTTTAATATAGTGGCCGATATGCTAGCAATTATCATTCAACGGGCCAAAGAAGACGGGCAATTTGTGGTGTTGTTCCATATTTAGTTGATGGTGGCATCTTCATCCTACAATATGCTGACCATACGATTTTATTCGTGGACCACAATTTTGATCAAGCAATCAATATGAAGCTCCTTATTTGTGTTTTTGAACAACTGTCGAAGAGCGAACTTCATTGTTTCAATAAGGCCAAGTACCTTAAAGATCAATATAAGCAGCTTTTTGGCTGTCGGTTGGGGAATTTCCCCTTTACATACCTTGGTATCCCGATTCATTATCAGAAATTACATAATCGAGACCAGAAGGAGGTAGAGGATCGTTTTGAGAAAAAAGCTTAGCTGTTGAAAAAGCCGACATCTGTCTTATGGAGGTCAGCTGGTCCTAATCATTTCGGTCCTAAGCAATCTACCTATATTTATGTTTCTTTCTTTGAAGTACCAAAAGGTGATATCCGCAAAAGGTTGGACTTTTATCAATCCAGATTTTTCTAGCAATGCAACAATCACAAGCGCAAATATAGATTATCCAAATGGGGCATTCTTTGCCCTTCAAAAGACCAAGGAGGGTTAGATATTCAAAACTTGGTTATCGAAAATAAATGTTTGCTTGGAAAGTGGTTGTTTAAGCTACTAATGGAAGACGGGGTTTGGCAAGAATTAAACTGTAGTAAGTATTTCAAGATAAACTTTTATCTGGTATTCGAAGCAAACCAACTAATTCCCCTTTTTGGAAAGGTTTGATCAAAGTTAAATAGGACATTTTCCAGTTCAATACCTTTCATATCGAGAACAGAGCTAAAGTTAGATTTTGGGAGGATATCTAGGTTGATGCCATCCCTCTCTGCCTTAAATACCCTCCCTCTTTGTAATATTGATAGGAAAAGACATGATACTATGGCTGATGTTCAGAGCTTGATACCTCTTAATGTGTCCTTCCGGAGAGCTTTTCTCAGCGCTAATTTAGTGGCCTGGGAAGAGTTAGTGCAGCATTTCTTTAGTGCGACCCTTACACCACAATGAGATTTGTTTCGATGGAATTTACATACTTTCGGGCTCTTTTCTTCCCTTCCATGTATCTTGTGTTAATGAACTCACAAGTCGGATTCTAGTGTATGCACTTATGGAAGCTTAAGCTTCCTCTGAAAATTAAGATTTTTTATGACATCTGAGTAGAGCGGTGATCTTAACCAAAGACAATTTACTTAAAGTGAAATTGGCAAGGGAGTCAACAATGTTGTTTTTGTATGAACAACAAATTTATACGTCATTTGTTCCTTGAGTGTATCTTTGCTCGTTTTGCATGGCATTTGATTTACCTCATTTTTAATATCCCACTGCCTCATGGTATTCTTCATATTTTCTAAATTGGCTACCGGGTATTCCAAAACCGCTTCGTTCTCTGATTTTGGTGGTGTGACGGTCTTATGTTGATCAATTTGACTATGCAGAAAAGATGCAATTGTTGACAAAAGACATTATATAATCCTACGCAGGTTATCTACTTATGTATCAATTGGTTGCAGTCTTGGTCTTTACTACAATGATCGCAAGACAAAGAACCAATGGTAGTTGGTGCAATGAAGTTGGACTTGGTTATAAAGGGGTTTATATCTCGGTTTGAGTGATGACCTTAACTTAGACTATATAATACTTGGTTTTTTATATGACCTGTTACACCTTTTTGCCATTTGACATTTGATCTTTTCAGACTTTCTAATAACTTGTACATCTATAACGAAGAGGCCAGGAGAGCTCTTTCTTTCAATATATATATATATATGTGTGTGTGTATAAAAGGAGATGATTATATAGTCCCACCAAGGCATCGAAGTCTAATTAGATCGTCGCGGCAAGTAACTCTCTATTGATCTCCAATCTTATGAAGTCTTTTCACGGCACGGCACGCAGTTTAGTTCTCTAACAAAAGCGTCCTATATAGTTCAATCTCTTGCCAATTGGGATGCATATACAATTGTACATCAGATCTTCATGTGACGGCTGAATTGGTATCGTTTTGCAAGAAGAGTAGCATTTCAGTTTCTTGACATCTCTGACTAAAGCTAGATATTAGCTTGGAGACTTGGAGTATTGAACTGGTTGATTTATGCCGGTCACAACTGCGAACAACTATGACAAAGACAGTGTTGAGTAAAGAAGGCGAGGAGGGGTAGTAAAGCGTAAGTGCGACAACGATGTCAACGATCTCAGAGCAATGGATTACTAACAGACAGGAACGACTTGAAACACATAACGTTTGTGATAAATCAAACTACCACGACTTAATTTTCAAAAAAAGAAAAACTACCACGACTTATTTGGCACAAAGAGTTGCCTTATAAACTTAGAAATGGACGCCTCACGTAAGATTGTTTTGTAATTAGATGTCCCGCATGTAATAAGTTTTACTTCATTTCATAAAAATGTGACGTTTTGGATTGGGTCTAGTCAAAATTTCAAATATTTGAATAATTATAATTTTTAAACATTTAAAATTACATACATGACATCAAAATATTACTAGTAAAATATCTATGTGTTGTAATGGATTAAAAAACCACAACACCCCAATACATTGAGACCTGACACCTTGCTTGGTCTATATGGTGGCATTGCCTCCACAACTTCGCGCGGCTGAGCTCCATTGGGATTCATGTTGTGCCACCATACTTTCTTCTCGTCCTGGTCGAAGTTGCACCTTTGGAACCATGTTTAGCCTACACTATACACTTGATCTCACTGTCATTATGTAAGTTGACAAAAAACTAAATGAATAGTAAAGATATTCAAATAGAACGGGTAAATCTTACTAAAGATAACCCAATTCGAAGGAACTGGACTGGTAATCGTTAATATTGTTTTTGCAATCAAGATGAAATGGTACAATATCCATCAAGAAGTATGGCCAATATGTTTGACAATTGGTTAATTGGGTTGGGACAAAAGCTTCATTAAACCATTTTGGTTGGGATGACCTCATTGTGTCAGGCTATTTAGTTATGCTGAAATGATGTTATATTTAATAATAAAATCCTTCACTAGTTATCTATTTATGCACGTACTAGTTTCTCCCTTGGTCAGCACTTCAACGCTCAGATGGCTAGGATGCCATCTTGCTTGCATGTTCACTTGAGGTGGTCGCTAGAGAGATCTTCCACAGCGAGGGTTGCAGTTTATTTTCGCTAGACTCTCTTGTCACTTCGTCTTGCCTAGCGTTCAGCTATGGTATTTGGGTGGAATTTCAGCATGAACTTTGTAATGAATAATTTGTTGTGTGCATATAAAAGTGCAGAGGCGGGGAGATACTCTGTGGTTGGTTATATCATCTTGTTGTGGCAACAAAAGCAATAAAATTCTTTTTTTAATCTGAAAAAATAGAGAGAACTAAATTACCACGTAATGAATTGCAAAATGTGAATTATGACTCCATTAGGTATCACTGAATTAGATTTCTATTCACAGATCTGAAGATACTGTTGAGCACAATGCACTATTGGACCCTGCTACATATATATGTTAATGTTGATTTGCTTATAAAAGTTGCAGGACGAACAGTCAGAACAAGTAGCAACACAAATTTGATTATCTTTGGAAGTTGAAGGGCACGTAGACAAAACATGTCAATAGTATGCATGTATGTTCCAAAAAAATAGTATGCACGTATTCTGAACCAGTTTCCACAAGACAACGATATATAACATGATTTCATCGAGAATTTAAGACGTAACACGCTGCCAGCGAGAGAAAAAAATCGAAGTTTCATCTAATAACTTGAAGTATTATGTACACACATGACAACGTGCTAATCCAGACATGATGCAAACGAAACAAATTCGATGTTTGATAAAAGCTGAAGTATTTCGTACACATACGGACACACCAAGGTGCTAATCTGACCCGTGCTTTCTGCAGCTCGGCAAGCACAACGGAGCCGACGAGCAGCTCAGGCCGGCGTCGACGATAACGATCGAGCAGTGCGCCAGTGCCGTCACCAATGCCCGGACTGCGAAGAGCACCGTGAAGTCGTTAGGCACGAGGACGGCGTCGAGTAGCGCGCCCCGACAACTTCCCGGTGCGCCAAGAGCGCGGCGGGAGTCGTCCGGCGCGAAAAGGCGGCTCCGATGACAGAAACCAGCCGCAGCAGCGAGCGATTTACGGATAGCAGTACGGAGGTGGAGAGCTGGAGACCGTGGTGGCGTTATCGATGAGACTGAACGTGACGCTGAGCTCCTCTGCCTTGGACAGCAGGCCAGCCTTTAGCACCTTGCGCTACTCCAGCTTCTTTCAAGGGATCATCAAAGAAGTGGGCGGCAACGGCGGTGGCTAGACGTGGAGGCAAGCACGTCGACAAAGCAAAGGTACGTGACACGGAATTGACGTGGCACTACTACAGAACACACAATTATAGTCGGTCCAAACTTGCTATCTCAGCCGGTTTACCTTCCGGCTGTAGAGAAAATGTGCTAATAATATAAATTATCTCAGCCAGTTATAAAAACCGACTGAGATAACAACTTCTCGGTCGGTTAGAATAAAAAACCGACTAACCGACTGAGATAGTATATTATCTCCATCGGTTCGGTTTTCCAGCCGAACCGACAGAAGAGTAAACTTTTGTTCAACAGGCAACGATGAAGGCTCATCTCAGCCGGTTCCAGGGAAACAACCGGTCTAGGATATTCGTTGGTATAGGGCAGGCAGAATCTGCGTGTCCTGAAACAGAAAATACAATTTATATTTCCAGATTCCATAATCCCCAGAATACATTTCACATCCAACTTGAATTCATAATAGAGATTCATATTGACATCATATTTTAATTGACAACTAAACACAAATGAAAGTATATAGAAATTCAATATTTACACCACAACATCCATCACATGTCTTGAGGAATTTGCAACAGATTAAAATACAAGTGACAACTAAACATCGATCATTTGATTCAAAATAATTATCTTAGTCGTCGGATCCATCGTAGTAGAACTCGCATTTTGGATCAATGACGCTATCAAGAAGGAAACGCGCCAAGTATTCTCGAATCCTAGCTAGATCCGTCTTCGGCAATTCCGTCCGTGCAATAGTACCAACCTGTCGATATGAAGATCATACTGATGCTAGAAAGAAGATGATTAAAACAAAATCGAAATAATAATTAGCATACCTCGGTAACTGAGAATTTGTGAGCGGAAGTTCGAGACATGAGAAGGTTCATATGATGGCCAACATAGAAGCCACACAAATTGTTAAAATTGGGTTGTTGGTGGCACTGCAAAGATATACATTCCCTCGGTATGTAGTTCTATAGAATTGATACCATGGAGTCTAAAAGTGTGCGACATGATATATACCGGAAAGGAGAAGTGGTGGTACAACTTATGAGGGGCCACCACATCATCCTTTTTTCCCACGCGATTACAAAATATTTGGTACGCTCTGAAACGTGGAAGAAAAGCTGTAATTATACCAATGATATATTACCATGGAATTTTATGAGGTAATTTGTTTACCTATCGATCACTTTGCTGACCCTCTCGAAGTCGGTCATGTTCTCGAGGTACGAATCTATATAATACACCTTCTTGATAGGGAGTATGATAACAATAAGGATCCAATGGGAGCTAATTGGTCATTAATCCAAAGTTAGTTGATGATGTGCCGAAGGTGCGAAATGAACAAGTTCGAGACATTAACAAGTTTATAGCGCTTACCTTTTGTTGAAGGGATAGAGGATGAATTTCTTATACTGGCTGGCCTCCATGATAGTGACGATGTAATCATCGACAACCCTTTCAGCAGCATCCATGGATTGCTCAGAGGCAAGGTGCGGGTCGATGAATCCTATCGGTTCATTTGCTTTTCTCGCCTTGATATAAGCAAACCTACATATACACGAGGGAAGAGTTCGTATTTGTGATATGTGTAGGTATTATAGTAAATTAAATGGAGTATGATTGTAAGCACTTACAGTGTGAAGCATCTCACGAGGCCCACGTCCAAGGCGCTTAGGTTGTACATAAGGAACAAGTCCTCCCAAGTCACGACAAACAGTCGACCCTTATCATGGAGGAAGTGCTCACGTCCGAACCTGCCAATGATGCTATCGCTCCGCTGATGCTTGGGTTTCTTAAAATTGGGCAAATAACGGTTATGCAACACAGCACAAGCCCAGCCAAGTTCAAACATCATCTTTTTATGATTCTTAACCACCGGCATCCCAGGCTTGTATGTCGGGACAGTCGGAGCGCTAGAGAGGCTCCCTCCAGCTTCATATATCGCGGCTATTTCTTTGAGGGTCATTTCTCGGCTAGCAGCTACCTTCATCAAGTCCTTTCCCTTGCCATGCTTTGGTGATGTGTGGCGTACCCAGTTTTAAGGCCGGATACTCCCTTGTGATTACTGTACCGGTCCCTGGATCAGTAGCCGGTACACACAAGTTAACCTGTATATCATTGTCATACATACGAATATCAGAATACGCTATGTAAATAGACCGTCAAGGTCGATTGTCTGATACATGTAGCCCAACGGCTATAAACTTGCAGCGGAAATCAAGCGGTGAAGAAGCCCATAAATATACCATACCCGACAGGCAACTGACTGGGGATTACGCCCTAGCCTTCGTGGACTCGATTGTGTTCTCGTAGTAGCTATCTCTTTCGTCTGACCAAATCAACAAGCCAGGTGAGTACTTTGAATGTACTCGCAAGCTATTCCCACAAGAGAAATATACAACAATATAGCATGTAGGGTATGTGTCAAAGGAATAGCTCTATCCTAAGTTGCTTGTTGTGCGGAAATGTAAGTTTTCATTTAAATACGAGAATAGTAGATTCCAGAGCAGTTTTATAAACCAGAGCAATTCAATGCAATAAAACTTCTCTTGAGGTAGACCCAGCTACCTCCTTTTCTCATCTCAAGCGATAGCTCCATCTATCACTACTTAACTCGATGCTCAGCCCGTACTACCCCGGATAGTACGGCTAGCCTCCTTCTCCTGCAATTCCTTGCTACCAGCCGTGTAGCGTAAATTGCACCCTGTGGACACATCATGCCCACGTCCTTAATCCCTTTCCCAGGTTTTCTCAAACAAAACTCAGTATAATCAGTGTGTGGCCTTGCCAGTTCATGTCCATAACCGAGGACGCGGCTATTCGAATAGTTTTTAACACTCTGCAGAGATTGTACGGCTTTATCTACAAGATGTAAGTCCCCCTTATTACCATGGCCAAATGAGCACTCTTTACAAGGAGTGCCGACAGGGTTATTACAACGAGACTTTTCACCCGCTTCCATACTAGAGCTGGACCCACTAGGTGGGTAACCCAACTTTTACGTCCCGGACCAAAAATAGGACTCTCCATCTTTGTGTCGCATCAATACCCAAACCCCTAGCGGTGGTGGATCTCTAGGACTTTAACCACCTAGCACATGCTTTCTACTTCCCACGGGTCCATACCCTAGTACTTGCCGGGTTAATAAGTCAAGTCCTTCCCATAAAGGCCATGTGGACGTACGGTGAGGAACTGGTTTAGCGGCACTTAGGCTCGGTCCTTAATCGATTCGAGCAAGACTCCATATTTGTCCTCGACGACCACGCTGCCTTCCGGTACTCTACAGCCACGGCTGCCTTTACCATTCTCACCCGAATTAAAATCCTCCTTCATTTCATTTGGGGTTTTGGCAAACATTTCTTTTGAAACAGTCACCTCAGAAAGCACATGCTGTCCGAGGGTTTTATTCCCATGTCCCAAAGGAGTTCTGTCACACCCTGTTTTTCAAATCGGGTTTTCCTGAAAACCCAAAACTCTAAGCGCGTATATGCGTATATGTTTCAGACTTATTTGCCGGATTGTTTGGATCTTCAGCATCCTTTCATGCATATCACCTCATGTCATCATCCGAGGTTGCCTCGTCATCGCATGCATAAAACCTAAACCTTAATCGGAGCGCACGCGCTGTATATGCACGAGCCCTGTTCAAACCCTAACCCTAGTGGCAACCTGCCCAATTTTGTTTCCGACCACCCTAGCATGCTACCTAACCCTCCCGTACCCTACCACAGCCTTGCCATCGTCTAAAACCCTAAAAACCCCATCTGTCGTCCAAAACCCTAATTAGGTTTTCTTGCATCCAAAAATTAAAAAGTGTTATCATATGTATTTTAAATCCTCCAAAATGTCTAGAAAAACACCAGTAGCTCCTTGAGTATATTCTTCACCAATTTATAAAATAAAATTGGGGAGTCCAGTTCAAAACTTTTGATTTGCATTTAAAGTTCCAAATTGATCAAATTCCCCATTTGTACTGCAACTACTCCATTCCTTGCTCAGAAAATTCTACAAAAGTTACACAAAGCTCATCTCAGTACCCTGACTCCAAATATGTAAAAACCCTTCTTCCACCAGTGCAAATTTCTGCCAAGTCAACCATCGAGCACCTTGTGCAAAACCTTTTCTCTCCTTAATTAAATCCTAGCTCAACTGCCAACTACCTCACTCCAGGAGCTAGCCATCAACCTCACTTCAACTCAGAGCTTTGTCTACTCTCTTGCCTCTCAGTGCCAAACCACCAGCCATGGGAATTAAACCCTAGCACCAACCATGCCGACATGAGCTCAGCTCCATTTCTTTATCTCCAATCCATCCACTCGAAGCCCCATTCTCTACCAAGCTCCACAGGCTTCAACGCCAAGCAGTGACACGGATTGACATGGTTTGACACGCTGGCCAGCACCAGAGACACCAGGACACGCGTGGCACGCCAGTGCACGCGCTCTGGACGCGGCCATGCCGGTGCCAGACGCGCACGCGCACGCCCGAGCTCTGCTCCCCGCCGACCACTGCCTCACCTGAGCCCAGTCCGTGCCGCAGGTGTCCTTAGCACCCCCTGAGCAGACCGAGACCCCTGGCGAAGTCGCCGGGCTACTGTGGCCGAGTCCACGGCAAGGACGGCGGCCTGAGCAGCCGGGCACTCGACCCCCCCTTCCACCTCGCCTATTTAAAGAACCCCAGAGCTCGCCATCTTCACTCAAACCATCTCTGGAAACTCCTCAAAGTCCCCAAGCTTCCCTGAGCTCGCCATTGCCTCCAGTCTTCTTCTCCGGCGAGGGCATCCGCCACTGCCCCGAGTAGAAAATCCTCCACTCCAATGAAGGACCCCTACCTTTTCTTCCTTCCTTAAGCGTTCTGGAGCTCCCCTTAACACCCCTGATTGATCCATTGCAGCCTTTGGTCACCGGAATGCAGGAACCCACACTCGCCTCCGCCGTCCCTGTTCTGAGCACCGACGAACACCACCTCCAGCAAACTCGCGAACTCATTAACCTCAAAAACGAGTTCCCCATCTTCTCTGGAACCCGTAGGTACCGGCCAATTCTTTTCTCTCCCTCGGAATCTCGCGGAATTACTCGCCGTCCTTTCCACCGGAGTTTCGCCAGAACCCTGATTTCTCGCCGGAGTTCTTCCCGCGCGCGCCCTCTCTCTTCCCTCTCTGTTCTGACCGGTGGGCCGCCCTGATCGAAGCGGTACGCCGCTCCCAAGCCACTGCCAGCGGGCCCGAGAGGCCGCCAGGCCCGCTGTCAGGTTTAAAGGAAGCCGGCGCCGACTCTCTCCACGTCAGCCCCTCGGTTTATTTAAACCAGCCGGTTTTCCCTCCTTTGGTCCAATACAACTCCCTTCTCTGGTCCGGCCGGTTCACTCAAATCCAGACCGATTCTCAGAAAACTTCCCAAATAAAAGTTGTCCCAAATTTAATTTCCCATCTTTTCCATATAGACCACTTTTCGAAAATCTCAATGTTTCTCTCTGTACAGCTCCAGTCCAGTAGCCAGTTCAAATTCAAATCTGTTTTTAAAATTCCTTTTGAAATATGTTCAGTCTAGGGCACTCCAGCATACTAGTCTCTGACATTTTCCTTAACCTTGCACAAGTTACATTCATGCATTCATATTGCCTAGCTCAAAGATTAAAAGGGATTTGATGAACCATGAAACCCTAAGTCAAGCATGCATTGTATACTTAAACTCTTTTTCGATTTGAATTTGATTAAGTGATCCATCCCAAGTGTCCAGTAAGTTTAAAGTCCATATATTGTCATATAGCTTAGTAGCCCATTTGTTCACGATGCATGAGTCCCAGAACCAAAGAGAACAAGTGCTTTCCCTCAAAACCCTAGCAACCCTAATCGGCATTTCATGCATACATATATCTGCTCTTCTTAGTGTTATCACCATCATGTTAATCTCTTCAAGAAAATATTAGAACCCAACATGCATGCATCCTGACCTCTGTTATTTGTTGCTTGTTATGCTCGGTTCTTATACGAAGTTTTTCCGAACGTGTAGTTGACGGTGTGAGGTACGTGCGCCAGAATGAACCCGAAGCATCTGCGCGTCCGGAACCGAGCCAAGACCTGCCAGGCAAGCCCTCCGCCCTTGATCATGTTGAATCCTAGTTTTACGAAATATTATTTTGTTTTCGAACCATGCATGCTATATTTTATCCCTGTTATTTTATGTAGAGTAGATATCACCGATGATAGGAAACCCTAGTCCGACCCCGTAATCCTTGTCGCCTTAGGACTATTGTGTTCCGAAGATTTATCGGAAACTTGGGATGATGTAGGTATATATATACATATGCTTAGCCCCGCAGTAGATGAATTAGGTTTTCGAAAAGGAAAAGGAAAGCAACACCCCATATTTCATGTGATGAAATATCGAAACGGACCGTCGCGTCCGGTTGTAGAGGTGCATGGAAGGTAGGATATGCATGGGTTGGGATATTCTACCAGAAATGGTTCTGTGGAACCGAGCTAAAAAGGGAGAAGTTTTTTATCCGGGTCGGTAATGAAGGGTGGTTGCAGGGAGATGTTAAAGAGCGAGGTAAGGCCCGTCGTGGTTCTCGCTGCCCGTTTACGGGAGTGGTGTGGAGTCCTTCTCGGATCACCTAAGGACCTGTCTTAAGTGCCGTTTGGCCAAGTCTTACCGTACGACCACATGTCCTTTGTGGGAAGGACTTGATCTAGTAGCCGACCTGGACTAGCATGAACCCGTGGGCAGTTGGTAGCGTGCGGATGGGGTGGGTTTAACCTCTGTAGAGAACAAACCCGTGGATTTAACGAGGTATTGTTCGCCACAAAGTTGGAACACCAACCTCCTTGTAGCGATGATACTGACTCAAGCTAGGTTTGGGACATGTCCTTCTGGCGGGTTCATGGCTGGGTTCACAGCGGTGAAGAGTCTCGTTGTACTAGCTCTGGTAGTATGCAGTGCACGGTATGCCCAGGGTGAACTACATCGTGTGGGTAAAGCCGTACCACCTCTGCAAAGGGTTAAAACTATTCGAATAGCCGCGTCCGCAGTCATGGACGAACTTGGTCGGGCCACACTAAAGTAGTCTAGCTTTCTGAGCCCCAAAAAGGATTTCTAGGTTATGGGTTTAAGGACGCGAACCGTCGTGTTCGCAGGGCAGTTTGCCAAGCTCCCGCTGTAGCGGGAAGTGTGAAGAAGGGTTTTCCCGTGGACTCGGGCAAAACCTAGAATCCCCCGTAAGTACAAAGTGAGCAGCGTCTCCAAGTGGAACCGGGCGATTGGGAACCCCGTAAGTACAAGGTGAGCAGCGTCTCCCAGTGGAACCGGGTAAGTACCGTGCTTGCCGTTGTAGCGGTACGCACAAAACTGAACTCCCCGTTGTAACGGGTGGAGTGTTCTGAGTAAGTACTTTATCTCGCCGCGTCGAGATGTTTTGATAAAATCGCTTTTACATCTATGTATTTATTTCAAATGCAAACTTACTTTCCCACACAACATGAAACTTAGGATAGAGCCATGTTATTGATAATTTCTGAGCATATTCATATCCGTATTAAACTCCCCGGCGGAGTGCTTGCGAGTACATTCAATGTACTCACCTGGCTTGTTATGTGGCCAGACAAAGAGGAGGAATACCAGTCAGGCGATAGCGACAGCGACTTCGAGGCGTAGGGTTTCTCCCCAGTCTGTTGCCTGTGGTTTGGCATACCGATGGGCTATCCACCGTATTTATTTTCCGTTGCTGTTTAATTCGGCCAATAGGCCCGGTTTGTAAGAACTAAAGACCAAGTATGGTTGATGTTTGTAATAAACGATGTATGGCATGGTTATGTTATCAAGTACTTGTGTGTATTGACTATTGATCCAGGGATCGATACAGTGAACACAAGGGTTTATCCGGCCTTAAAACCGGGTAGTCCACAAGTTCGTTTATATCAAACGAAAATTTAGTTTTTATCTATAGCAGGTCTAAGCGTGGCTAATGCCTATATCCTTATTACTATTGTCGGTCGAATACCAACCGACTAATATGTCTAGGTTTACAAGGGTCGGATTTTCAAGACTAAGTCATATGAAACTATAGGGTATAACTAGGTTTACATAAAATACCGTTGAT
This sequence comes from Stipa capillata, assembly GCA_019208055.1. Taxonomy (NCBI): domain Eukaryota; kingdom Viridiplantae; phylum Streptophyta; class Magnoliopsida; order Poales; family Poaceae; genus Stipa; species Stipa capillata. The sequence continues at coordinate 99,341 of JAGXJF010005166.1, read as the reverse complement.
ATCCACATAGCATGCAAGTTTCGCAAACAAAATAATTAATTTCACATATATGGGATTCAACATGATCAAAGTGGAAATGCTCGCCTGGCTATACTGGCCGGTCTTGGTCTCGAACTTGATATGGCAACGCTTGAGACCTTCCTTGCGAGATATCGCAATGTCGTAACGACACGTCGGAAAACACCGAATAAGCAATGAGGCGAGGAAGAACCAAATAAGAACCAAACATGCACTCATGAGCTTAAAATCATGCGCTCTAGACTTAGTTGTTCATTAGAGTTTATAAAAAGGGCAGGAAGGGATTAACTTCGTAAGAAGTAAGGGTTTTCTATACAATCGGAAACCTTAGCCTAGACGACTAATGATGTACTAACACTGTGAACGATCTTGGTTTTCGTATTTTGGTTAGGTTCAGAGGGCATAACATGATTCGAAACTTCTATAGGGTTAAATGAAGGTTCAGGAGGCAAGGTTTTACAATAGTAAAATACTTCACTTAAAGAGCACGCAGGGATTTTTAGGGTTTTATGTATACTTTGCAATTTGAAACATAGAACTTCAGATTCTTAATGCCCTTCTGGAGCTAATAGAGTAGGTTTGACTGCAAGAAACTCTTTGGCTGGTCCGATGCCAAGTTAAAGACGGTACACATACGACGCATATGGATGTAGGAAATATAGTTAATTCGGGAGAAGAAAGCGGGTCAGGCGGAGGTATGGTGAGAGGGATATAGGATTCCAGGGAGTTGCCGGAAGAGGAAATGATGACCCAAAAATTGGCTAGATGGAAATAAAGAGGAGGGAAGAGTCTGTTGGAAGAAAAAGAATAGCATCAGTCGCGTACTCGTAGGCTGCGCCTTCAGTACTGGGGAAGAGAGTGCTACTGGAATGCGAAAGCGAATTTCATAGAATACGCCTTTCAAGCAAGATCGCGAACCAAAGAGCGATGAAGGTCGGAATTTGTCTCCTGGTGTAGAAGGTGTAAAATGGAGAAAATAGGAATACGTTTTCCATTCAGGAAAGCGCAACTAGAGGGAACTTACTCCCAGGCATTCAGATGTGTGGGCTGCGCTGGTGTAGTTGTTAACGGTTTTGAGCTGGTTTTGCTTCCATCGGTGGGTCAAGCAGTAGAGTTAATGCGCTGGGGGGGTATGTGTTCACCGACGGCCGATGGGGAAGGCGCCAACACCGGGGGCTCGGGTGGAGGGAGCTGAACGAAGACAACACACAGGTAGTAGCTGTGAGAGCGCAACGGGCTGTGAGCTCAGCGGCAGAGCGCTTTGGCAGCTCGGGAAAATCACCGGAGATGAAAACGAAAGGCCCACGACCGGCGGTGGTGAGCACTTCGGGAGTAGCACGGGCAGTGAACTGGAGGGAGAGATTGAGGTGGTGACTTTGGGGCGTGCTCGGGTGGTCTCAGGGTGGTGCGCGCGGGGTGTAGGTGGCTGGTACGGAGATGGCTCACCGGTGACCCGTGGTGGCGCAGAGCGGACAGGTGGTGAGTAGGGGTGGGTGCCGGCGCGGGGAGCTGAGCAGAAGGCAGAGGACGAGAGGAAGTGGCCCACTAGTGGAGGAGTAGGGATTGGCCGGTGATGGGGCGGCGATGGTCGAGCTCAAGCGGAATGTGGGGTGCGCGCAGCCTGCGGTGCTGAGGGGTGAAGAAAGCCGGGCTTCAAGGAAAAGGACGCGCCAGCGAGCTCCCTCGGGAGAGGGCATTCTTCAGTCAGCCGCCACGTACCGGTGCTATGAAGGGGCCTGCTACGGCTTGGCGCTCGAGAAGGGAGTGGCAATAGCACGCCGCTTTGGGGAAGGAGGGGCGGCAGAGAGAGGGACGTTAGGGAGCTCGGCGGAGGTGTTAACGCTGAGAGATGGGGACCAGCGTCAGTGACCACAGGAGCAAAGCAGCGGCATCAGAGGGCCCCGGTTGATGCAGCAGCTCAGGATGGGTGCTCGGGAAAACGAGGCCCTCGAATGAAACTCACAGAGCAACGCTAGGGAGCTTGGCCTGGAGTGAATAGGGGGAGGAGGAGGTGCTCCCGGATCTGCAGGGGATGAAGGAAAGAAAGCTTGTAAAGGAGGTTGGGAAAAAAAGGGACTAGGGGAGTGCCAAGCTCGGGTTTAGCTTGACGAACAATGAAAAGTGAGGAAGTGAAGAGCTCGGGTGGTGGAGACTGCAAAGGATGGAGAGGGATGACTAGGGAAAGAAATGAGAGGAGGGGATAAAGGTGTTCAGCTGGTTTTATTGAAGCAGATGAGCTCAGCATGGAGTACGTGACAAGCTCAAGTGGAATGAATAGAGAAATGAAGTAGGGGCAGGTGCTGTAGATGGATAGTGGAAGATTGGTACCGACTGCTGTGGAGGTGGCTCTGGCTTGAAGTCTTGTAACAGCTCACTCAGGAAAAATGAATAGAGGGAAGGAGTGGATAGTAGGTGATGTTGAAGCATAGTTTTGATTTGGTGCTGATTTCTATTGGAAAGAGTGAGGTGGCAAGGAGTACAAGGAATGTTGGCACCATTTGCCAGATGTGGTGCTGCATGGCAGGAGAACAGTGCAGGTGATGAAGTGAAGGAGAGTGTGGAGAAAAGAATGAGTTAATGCAGCTCAGCTTGGTACAGGTAGGGAGACTAGTGCTGAAGTTAGGCACCGACTGCTGCTATGGAGGTGGAGGTGGCACAAGGAGCAGTGTACTTGCAGCTTAGGGAAAAGTGCGAGGAATAGAGCTGCAATGTCCTTGCACGGGCATGAGGAAATTTAAGGAAAGAAAATAGATAGCTTGCAGGAGGGGAGTCAAGATGCATATGCACTTGCACAAGTAGGTTGTACGGCTGCATAACTACTCCAATTAAATTGGGAGGGCATCATGTGCGGAGTTATGGAGTGCATTAATGTTGCATGCATGCTCATGAACATATACACATGCATATTTGTTTATTCTTGCTACTCCACGAGAAGGTATGGTTCAATTGGCATACCGTTAAACCAATAAGATGAAAAAGGGTAACAAATCCAAATGCAAGATTAAATTGGACACGTCTTACTTCGAAGGGTTCTGTGGAGATTTATGCAACTTTTTGGGGAAGTCGAATGGCCACATGCAAGGATGTGTTCGGGTTTTCAAAGTGTATGTGCCCATATACGCTTGGGAAATTTAAGCATATATAGTGCGGCGACGAAGTTAGAATAATCATAAGAGGTCATGGTGGGCTAGGTCTTGGGGAAATACCACCGGTATACTCATATATATATGCAACAGATTGTAGCAGAGTCGAACGATGAGTTAGGGTTTTGTGGGTATGCGCATATATAAAAGTAGTATATATGTGCACACACTCATGTAGGACATGGCGAATTAGATGGCAGAAGATCGCGTCATTTGGAAGAGGTTTGCGACATATATATGTTTCAATTTCACAGAAATACCGGGTAGGTACGTAGCAATAAATGTCGGTCTAAGTTACCGACTGGGAAAAGGGAGGAGGAACAAGGGCGGAAGATATTCACCTACTTTGCTTTAGGGTTTAGTATGATTTGAGATAAAGTTTAAATCAGGTGTAAGTCAGTTAGCGTTATTAGTAAAAAGTTTCTGAAAGCCTAATTTTCGGGTTTTGGAAAATCGGGGTGTGACACGATGTCACCTTGGGAGACCTCTTGGGCGATTCTCGTGTTGTCAGCTTAAGCTCTCGGTGACAGCGCCGCTACCACAAGAGGCAAGAACGTCAAAGGATCCACTGGTTCATCTGCCGGTCGTGGCGAAACCTTCTTAATCAGCCGTGACGCATCAAGAGAGATGTCTTTCTTGGGCCATTGGATGAATGTCCCCTTGGCTTGACTTAGAGTTAAGATCTCGTTATTCGGTAGAATCGGGAGCTTCAGCTTGCTTAAAGTGTCATTAACCACATCGATGCTCACCTTTGCGTACAAAGGGTCTACGGGGACGTTATGTATCCTCTGCTCTCCCATTGATGGGAACACTATCCCCAAATGGCATCCACTAGATCATCCATGCCCACCAACCTAACTTGAATCATGCATCTCGTGGGAGCCTACGTAAAAAAGATATTTCAGCTAACAGGCTACAAATAATCTTATGTGGAACAATTTTTCAAGGTATATCAAGAATATCTCGATCTCATCACAGGGGAAGGTAGAAGTTGTATCTTCCTGTGAGTCGAGCCCCAGGGCTGGCAGCAACTGGCTGTTCTTGTCACGGAGTTAGAATCCACTCTGGTCTTAAGTCCCGAAGTATCTCTTGCTTGAACTCTTCGCGTTTGCGTTGTTCTTCAATGGCTTTCCTCGCCCTTTTGCGTTCGCGCTTCACCTCCAAAGCCTGGGAGAGTCCATACTTGTGGGGAACGAGGGAACCTACACCCCTCGTACGACGGGGTTTCCCAAGCCCTCTTTGAGTACATCTCCTAAAAAGTCTGGGATGACACATCGAACTCCAGCTGTAAAAGCCAGAATTATTTGTTACTACAATTGGTATGATTGATAGGCTGTTAGTATGACTAAGGCGGGATTTATATCTCACCAAACGTCTGTACACTTGTGCGTCAGCTGGGTTTTCAAATGGTGGGTCGCCTGAAGCCGATGTCGATACAGATACCCTGGCTCTAACCCAGGCTTTGGTCCTCGCATCCGCGATGTTCGCAAATCTAGGAGGGGCATCCGATTGCGATGCCTGCTCATCCTCCCTTTCCTATCTCTTGCTCATTCCCCGCGTAGCCGGCAGTCCCTAAACGGTGCGGGTGCTTGTTTTTCTTAGAGAGCTCCCGTTTTGTTCGCTCTTCAGCTTGAATTCTTCCGTCGTCTTCATCCTGACGAACTCGTTCCAAACCTCAGGAGTAATCATCGGCCACTTCCCGAAAGGCTCCACCTCAGCATACACGTACTCGTTGACGAGGATAGTCTTCCAGTTCTTCCAAGCCTTGCACGCTGTCATCTTAGCAGCTCGCTTGATATGAGCTTTCTATTCTTCGGAGAAGATGAAATATCCTAAGATTTCCCCCGAAATTGCAGCGAGCTGGTCTGTTCCTACTCTCTTCCAACTTAATTGGGACCCGCTCTCTTGCTACGGTCCCGCAGACCGTGCTGAACTTCCTCCTTGCATTCTCAGGCTCGTTTGGTGCCCCTGAGTCGTGCAAGTGTGTGACCGTGTACTTCGCATCCGGTCTCTTCGACCGTTTCCTTCCTTCTCCTTGACGGGCCTTTTTCTTAGGCCCAGAGGTGCTGGTTGTGTCGCCGGACGGCCTAGGTGGCGACGGCGACCGAGAGTCGCCATTGTCCGGTGATCTTTGGATAATATAGGAAAAGTATAAAGTTTTAATCATTCTAAATCTTTTTAATCATCTAAATCATTTAAATCATTCTAAATTGTTCTAAATCATCTAGATCACTCTAAACACGACATTAATAGAAATTGCAAGGTGTGCCTTTGACTGATATGTTTAATGCTTATCTGTAAGCAAAAGCTTATGAAATTATTTATTCTTGAAGCTATTTTTCACAACATATCTGTTGGTACCATTTTTCCTTTTGGGGTTCGACCTTTTCTTTTGTCCCATCCCCTATCACCTCTCTACTCCCCCCAATTAATCAAGTAGAGGATTAATTAGTGCAAGCTGTCAGTGCTACATGCATATACATACTCATTACTAGTACTATTATTCTCTAGAACTTACTACTAGTACCCTACAAAGCAACAAGTATACTCAAAAGCCATGTACATACACATTAATTCTTGCATACTCTTGGTCAAGGGATGTTCAAAAGCTAGCAAAGAGATGATCATCTTAATCGAACCCTAATCATCTACATTGTATGCTAGGGGTGCTAGGGATGCTCGGTCGGGGTATGTATAGCTCAAATTTCCCAAATCATTGCAGCATCAAGATATCATTCATATACATATGCACATACACATCATATTCATATTATATTTCTATTCACAGATGACTTACCAAATAGATAGAAATTCAAATATTTAAACAAGTATATCGATCACATTTTAATTAAGTTCACATCACATTACAATGGAATCACTCCTCGCTTCCATCATGGTGGAACTAGACATTAGGTTTGCAAAAAATCTACTTGTGGAAGAGTAAGCAGCCAGCTAAGGTACTAGGGCATCTTACCTGGTGTCGGTGGCGGCGGTGGCTCGGCGGCGAGTCGAAGAGGCCATCTCAGAGGACGGTTCGCGGTTGAGGCGGTTCGAGGCGGCGGCGGGTCCTGCAAAAAACACGGGAGTCAAAAACTGGGAGAAGTTCCAGAGGGAGACGAATCGGTTTATATTAACCCAAGTCATCGTAGCCGGTTAACTCAGAGAAACTGGCTGAGATAACATACTATAGTCGGTTCGGGTAATGAAACCGACTGGGATAATATACTATCTCAGTTGGTTCGAGTAATGGAACTGACTGAGATAATATACTATCTCAGTCGGTTCGGTCGACAGAACCGACTGGGATAATATATTATCTCAGTCGGTTTGGTCGACTGAAACCCTAAAGTTATTTTTTTAGAATTCTAGTTGTTTTATTTTTAGTTATTTTATTTGTAGTTAAGTTATTTTATTTGTAGATAAGTTATTTTCTTTGTAGATAAGTTAATTTTTTATTTAAGTTATTTTCTTTGTATTTAGGTTATTTTCTTTGTAGATAAGTTATTTTTTATTTAAGTTATTTTCTTTGTATTTAAGATATTTTCGTTGTATTAAAGTTGTTTTCTGTGTACAAAAGTTATTTTCTTTGTATTACCGTCATAAAACATATACAATTATTCTAAATCATAGGAAGTAGTACCATATATCATTAATATCGGAAGTTATGTTACAAAATAATTCCTTCTTGATGATCACTTCGTTTTTAGGGAGCAGGATCATGCCGCAATTCATCTTCGACCTTTGTTCCATCATCGGGGGCTAGGGACTCACAATACTCCTTTTTGAAGGCATTACTACGTGCCGCTTCTTGTTGGATGGATCGATAATGTAGAAGACTTGATGAACTAGTTGAGCGAGGATGAAAGGCTCGTTTTTGTACGCGACATGTTCAAGGTTCACGGTGGTATGGCCTTTGTCGTCAGGTATCACTTGTTTCTTATTGATCCAGCGGTAACGAAACAACGAGATTTTAAAATTTTCGCCGTAGTCAAGCTCCCAAATCTCATCTATGTACCCATAGTACAGTTGTTTCTTGACATCTGTTTCAAGAGCTTCTACACAAACACTGCTATTCTGCACCGTGCTTTTCATATCTTGTTCTTTTGTGTAAAAGGTGTATCCATTGATTTCGTACCCTTTCCATGTGATGATCGACCATGCTGGGCCTTTAGCTAAATATGACAATGCACCACTTGATGAGAGTATACGGAATCGCTCTTTGAACCATTCATTAAACTCTGCATTGTGATGTTTTATGATCCAGTCATTTGTGCGAGTCGGATTTTGTTGACGTAGAATGTCCTTCCAATGGTCCCTACAACGAGCAGCCTGCCCATATGGCGGGATCGAGGCACGCCTACTGGTTGAGGATGGGACATGTAATTAACACAGAACTCAATGACCTCTTTTGTTGCATAGCTTTTGATGATACTACCCTCAGGGTGAGATCGATTCTGAACATAGTGCTTCAGAATTCCCATGTAGCGTTCAAATAGGTACATGCTGCGAAGAAACACAGAGCCGCACATCCTTACTTCATGCACTAGGTGGACTATGAGATGAACTATGACATCAAAGAACGACGGATGGAAAAGCATCTCGAGCTCGTATAGAGTCTTCATCACCCCATCTGTAGACCATCTAGTTTTTCAAGGCTAATGACCTTCTTCCTAATTGCAACCAGGAGCATCTGTGTCATAAGCACATGGAAATCATGTGACTTCATGTCAATTAACTTTAGATCTTCGATGGAAACAACTCTCTTGATGTTGGCAGAGTAGCCGGATGGAACCTTGATATCATGCAAGCAATCACATAACTCAGTCTTCTCCAGCTTGGAAAGGGTATAACAAGCAGGCGGAAGGAACGACCTTCCGTTTGCTGTTTCCTGCGGTCTTAACTCTGGTCGGATTCCAATATCTTCCATGTCTAGCCGTGCATTCAGACCATCTTTTATTTTGTCAGGCATGTTCAATAAGAGACCCATTATGCTATCACACACATTCTTTTCTAGGTGCATCACATCGATGTTGTGATGGACTTCTAGATGCTTCCAGTAAGGGAGGTCCCAGAATATTGACCTCTTCTTCCAGATGAGCTTCTCAACAGGCTTCATTTTCTTCGTTGTATCTCGCCTTTTAAACATCTCATTTCCAAGCACAACTTTCAGGTCTTTAACCTGATCGTGGATCTCGGTGTTGCTAAAAATATGTGGAGCTGAGCCTGACGGTTCCATCGAATTCGTGTCTCATCCTGCGGTAACGGTGATCCGTTGTAAGGAACCTACGATGACACATGTACACCATTTTCTTAGAGTGTTTTAGCAACCTGCTTGCTGTATCAATAAGGCATTGAACACGTGCATTGCTCCCTTTAATAGTTTGCCTCGAACAGTTACCATTGGCTGGATAATCATTGACAGTAATGAACAACATGCAGCATAACGTGAAGTTTTTCCTTAGGTGTGCGTCCCATACCTTTACGCCTTCATCCCAAAGAAGTTTGAAATCATCCACTAATGGAGCAAAGTACACATCAATGTCGTTATCGGGTTGTTTCAGACCTTGGATAAGTATTGCCATCATGATGTACTTCCTCTTCATACACAACCAAGGTGGAAGGTTATACATGCATAGATTCACTGGCCAGGTGCTGTGCCGGCTACTCATGTTGCCGAAAGGGTTCATTCCATCAGTGCTTAGCCCGAACCTCACATTCCTCGCCTCTTCACCGAACATAGCATATCTCCTGTCAATATTTCTCCACTGTAAAGAATCTGCTGGGTGTCTCAACATTCCATCATCTGTACGCTCATCTGCATGCCAACGCATCAGTTTGGCCTCCTTCGGGTTAGCAAATAAGCGCTTCAAACGGGAAATTATGGGCAAGTACCAGGCAACCTTAACAGGAGTCCCCTTCCTCACCTCTATGCTTTTCTCGACATCATCACCGTCGATCTTACGCTTATATCGAGAAGCTTTGCACACCGGACATACCCGCAAATTTACATACTCTTTACGATAGGATACAGTCATTCCTACAAGCATGTATTTTCTCTACCTCCATTCCCAAATGGCAAAGAACCTTCTTAGTTCTGTATGTAGTTTTTGACATCTGGTTTCCCTTTGGAAGCATGTCCTCTAACAATGTTAGGAGCGACGAGAAGCTCTTATCGGTCCATGTGCTGCGAGCCTTCAGTTTTAGCAGTTCTAGAACGCCCGACAACTTTGTGAACTTGCAGCCAGGATACATTGGTTTCTCCAAGTCTTCCAATACGCAGACAAATTTTTTGTACTCCCGATTATTCTCACAGTTTTCGTCGACATTTCGGATCATCTAATCTAACTCGTTGTCTTCATGCGACGACATGTCATCTTGCGACACATCCTCTTGTGACGCACATACGTCATCACGCGTCTGCTCAAGAGGTATGCTATTGACAGTATCAGCCACGTCATTGCCTTCATCCATGTTTGCCGGACCTTCCTCTACAATCTGATCTTCACCGTGGCTGGTCCAACATGCATACCCCTTCATGAATCCTGTCCTGATCAAATGTGCTTGGATCTGTGCAAGGTTTGTGAAGCTCTTCAAATTTTCGTAATGACCGCATGGGCAGCTAATCCACGTCTCCCCTGTGTTCAAACTATACTGTTCGGCTACTCGTAAGACTGCCGAGACGCGTTCGATGTACTCATTGCTAGCACGATTATCAGCGTACATTCACCGTCGATCCATCTATAACAACATGTAGATTTTATTAAATTAAGCAAGACCTATCAAATATTATGTGCCACAAAATTGTATAAAAATTACCATAAAATTTGGCAACACCACCCCAACCTATATCAAGTGTACCAAACAATGGACACCTGCATTCAAGGCTTAGCTGGCAAATTCGGACAGCATTTATGGATGTCGAACAGCATCATCTGAGTCAGTTTCAGCGAAACAACCATCTCAAAGTTATCTCAGCCGGTTGGGAAAAGGGAACCGGCTGTAAAAGTTCACTTATCTCAGCCGGTTTTACTGGACAAACCGACTGTAATACTATCACAGTCGGTTTTCCACTCTGAACCGGTTGAGGTTAGATATTATCTCAGCCGGTTTATTCTTTTCAATCGGTTTTTTCACACCATCTGACTGAGACTTGAGTTCTTACTGTCGGTTTTGCTTGCACCGGCTGAGATCTGGGGTCCAGAAAACCCTGTTCTGTAGTAGTGGGCACTGCTGTGTGCAGGGCCTGTAGGCTGGACGGATTTCACGTTTGTGGGTCTTCGTGTTAGTTTTGTTATTGAGAATATTAAGTATTTGTTTCGTTATAATCACGTGAGCTTCGGCGAGAGTTAGATGGGACCACAAGTCAGCGTATTTTGTCTATGTGAGAAAAGACAGGGCTTATAATAGTAAAGATAAAGTGAGTTTTATAAATATTACTATAACAAAATTTTGTGATTGAAGATATGTTTTGGAAACCATGCCTATGTTAGAAACTTCGGCTTTTTTGAACTGATGGAGTATTGATTATAATTACATCTGTCCTGAAGTCATAAATATTTAGAGTTATCGGGTTTAAACATCAATCTCACTCACCTTAAAATATATTTTAATGAGGTTTAAGTTCTCCCAGGCGACAATCTGAATAAACTTGATAACTTCTGCATGCCTGAGAGAACAGCAACATAGCTGCACCTATGAACTTCCCTAAAGAAATTAGTGAGATCTCTGTATTTACGGTTGTTCCGCGTTCCAACGGCTTGCTATGGGCCGGTAACGCGAGTCGAGAGACCCGTTTGCATGGGCCAGTATCCGTGCCCTCATAGCCCATAGACTGAATTGCACCGGTAGGCGTTCAGAACTCTCTCTCTTTCTCGGATCATATTACCACTCTGGACCTTCCGGTTAAGTACTGTTACACTAAAACGAATCAATGTATTTTTTTTATCACCACTCTGCATGTAAATACTAAATGTCACGAGATATATATAAATATATATATGTACGTGTGTACAACAACCTATTACCACAATACAACACAGAAGCTACACAGATCTCGTCATGGCACCATACCGCACTACACGAGTACACGTATCGATCGCATATGGTATCGAACAGATATGAGGTCGCCATGTATATACGAACCTGTTCACTCATCAGACCAGGTTATGCCCTCCATACCAACGCTCTGATCGAGCTCCAGGGCGTTCCACACCGCCGGTGAGGCGTCGACGATGTTGTTATCACAAGGAGGCTCGTAGTTGTGCTCATCATCGCAGCCGTGCACGGAGTCGCACTCATCTACTACCTTGGCGTATACGGACTTGCCGTTGGCAGTGATCTTGATGCGGTGGCCGCAGCGGGCCATGTTCTTGAACCAGCCGGTGGAGAGCGCGACGACCATCTCTTTGTCACTGTGGTAAGACTTGTCGCACTCTGACGGGCCGCCACCGTCCTTACCCTTTTCGAAGCTGTTGAGCGTCAGAACGGCCCTAGTGGTGGCGGTGACCGGCGGCGAGCAGTGATATTGCGGATACCTTTTACCGTCCACACAACAGTCTGGATCGTTACTTTTTTCACAGTTGCCAGACTTACCCGGAAGGTAGCCGCTGGCACGGCAGACTCCAAGGCCTGGGCGAAGGGCCGATGCAATGTGAGAGGTGGAGAGCGCGACCAGGAGGAACAGCGCCATGGTGACCAGAGCTCCGGCGGTTACCATCTCAGATAGTAATATTCTTGAATTCTAACCCTCTTTTCTTTGTTTGCTGCTACACTGTTTTGTTTGCCTCGATTGCGTGTGGTTAGAGAGCTGCAGGATCGAGCTTATATGGTGATCTCCCTGTGCTTCTCATTATGCTAGTTTAGTTATGAACACCAATTAGTTGTTCTCCACGGCAAATCGTTGATACGTTAACTCAGACATGGCAGTCCGCCAATCCGTAACGTATCAAATGGTTTAATTAATGTGACGGACATGGTACGTCTCATAATAACAAACAGCGTAGCCGGTTCAGCTCCAGCTCTAGTGGAAAAAACCACCGCTGCCGAGGCAGGACCAGCTCTGTTGAGAAAACACTGTTCTCGAAGCTGCACGTACCGAAACTTCTGATTCCTCTCCATCCCATTCCTACTCTTCTCACCCCACGCCGCCCTGTCTAAATTCCTCTATGCCTCGTTTGTTTGTGCCGGCAGCAATTTCGACGGTGGTGGTTATTTCTGGCGTGCGCTACTCGGTTCCCGTTGCTTCCAGGGCATTCGCAGTGTTGGTGCTCTTCATCTTTCGTTTTTGCTTTGGTGTTGTCATGCAGATTCGATGGTTCTTGATTTAGTTCCTCATTTTGTGCGGCGTGTTTCTCCATTTTTCGCATTGCTGCATAGAGGGAGAGGGGCGATTGGATCTATGTACTGTTTCTTGTGTGATTATCTTGCTTGTCTTTTGGGCTGGACGGTTCCAATTTGCTCCATGTTTGTTTTTGTTGTCCGTGTTCTTCCATCAGTTGCATGCTCCTGAATTTTCTAGGTTTGCAATTGCAGGTCTACTGCCGGTATATTGAACGCAGTTACCTCTAGGTACCCTATTGAACACAAAAGTGCCATAATCTTCAAAATTGATTTTGAAAAAGCATATGAAAAAGTTAATTGGTCCTTTTTGTTACAAACGTTACGGATGAAGGGATTCTCATCCAAGTGGATCTCTTGGGTGGAGTCCTTTGTCTCGGGGGTAGTGTTGCTATAAAAATTAATGATGATATTGGTCCTTTTTTTCAACCCAAAAAAGGACTTCGACAGGGGGGCCCTTTATCACCTCTTTTGTTCAATATTGTGGCGGATATGTTAGTTATCCTCATTGATCGAGCAAAAGCGGACGGCCAAATCTACGGGGTGGTGCCTCATCTAATTGATGGCGGTTTATCCATTTTACAGTACGCCGATGACACAATTCTTTTTATGGATCACAACCTAGAGCAATGCAGAACATGAAGCTGGTGCTCTGTGTTTTTGAGCAACTCTCTGGTCTCAAAATAAATTTCCATAAAAGCGAATTGTTTTGTTTTGGGGACGCCCAGGTGGCATCTCATCTTTATGCAGAGCTGTTCGGTTGCAGGATAGGACAACTTCCACTGCGTTACCTTGGTATTCCGATTCATTATCGAAAGCTACGGAATGCAGACTGGCAAGAGGTTGACCAACGTTTTGAAAAAAGGTTTAGCAGCTGGAAAGACAAATATCTTTCTTCCGGGGGCAGATTGGTTTTGATTAACTCAGTTCTAAGCAGCCTTGCTATGTATATGATGTCCTTTTTCGCTATAACCGCGAGGCATCCTTAAAAGGTTTGATTACTTCTGCTCCCGTTTTTTCTGGCAAAGTGATAACCACAAGAAAAAGTACCGTCCTGCAAAATGGAGTATTTCATGTCACCCCAAAGAGCAGGGAGGTTTAGGAATTATTGACCTCGAGGTTCAAAATATCTCTTTGCTCAGTAAGTGGCTTTTTAAGCTGGTCACTGAAGATGGGGTTTGGCAAAATGTTCTGCATAACAAATATTTAGGATCCAAGCCGCTTTCACAAGCTAGTTGGAAGCCTGGGGATTCTCACTTCTGGTTAGGTCTAATGAAGGCCAAACGCCACTTCTTTAGGTTTGGTAGGTTCATACTCCAGGATGGGTCTCAAATCAGGTTTTGGGATGATTCATGGCTGGGCTCTACTCCACTCCGGGATCAGTACCCATGTTTATACAATGTTGTACGTAATAAACACGTCACTGTGGCCGAGGTCCTGCAGACTTCTCCTCCTAATCTTGCTTTTCGCAAGGCTTTGACTAGTTCTAAGTTAACAGCTTGGAATGCACTGCTTCCTCGAGTGGACGGCATTGCATTGCAAGGTGACGGCGATGAGTTTCGCTGGAACTTAACCAAAGATGGAAAGTTCTCGGTGAAATCTCTATACCGTGCTCTTTTGCATACTGATGTTCCTAATCTAAATCGTCGGTTATGGAAATCACAGTTACCATTAAAGATTAAAATTTTCCTTTGGTATCTTCGGCGGGGAGTCTTGTTGATGAAAGATAATCTAGCAAAGAGACAATAGCATGGCAGTCAGAAGTGTTGTTTTTGTCATAAATATGAGACGATTAGCCATCTCTTTTTTGAATGTTGTTTTACTAGGTTCGTATGGTTCCTTATCCAGGTCGCTTTTGGCCTTTCTCCACCTCGCAGTAACTCTCATATGTTTGGTAGTTGGCTTCGGGGTATCCCGAAACTTTGGCAATCTACATGTTTATTCGGGGTGGCTGGGGTGTGTTGGTCCATATGACTATGTACAAATGATATGGTTTTTGAGAAAAAGAAAATCTCTACTCCTTTGCAGGTTATTTACTTAGGTATCCACTAGCTTCGTACTTGGGCTGTGCTCCAGAAGCCGGCATCTCGGGATATGATTACAGGGGTATGTATGCGCTTAGAGCAGGTGGTCAGAACTTGTTTTCTCCGGCATGGATGGCAGTCTAGCTTCCATATCGGCACTCCAACTCATTAGTTTTGCTTCTGTCTGGAGCTCTGTTGAGATTTTCATGCCCTCCTTTTGTTTTTTATCTACTCTTTTGTTTCTTTTTCGTTTCGCTGTGTTGGTTGTGTGCATCCTAGTTATGCAGAGGCCAGAGGTGTGAACTCTTATGGTTGTATCGGCTTGGTGTGACAATAAGAGTCAATAAAGCTTCCAGTATGAAAAAAAAGGTACCCTCATGCCTACCGCCGACACCTCGTGGTATATCTAGTTTTAAGGAATAGATAACCCATGTATTTATTATATTAGTCTCATGATAAGTAACCAATATACATAAGTTAACTTAATTATTATTATTATACACATATATAATAGAGTCTGTTACACAAACAGATCTTTATGGTTGAGGTTTTACACACACATCTATGGCTAAATTAAAGAGTCAGCAACGGAAAATATAACATGTAACAAGTGTCCATCAATATGCCAAACCCGACAAGCAATCGACTAGGGTAATGCCCTATTCCTCATTGTCACTGTCGTCATCTTCAGAGTAGTATTTCTCCTCGTTTGGCTAAATCAATAAGTTAAGTGGTACATTGAATGTACATGCAAGCATCCCACATGTATAGTATAATGGCTATATTCATGCTAGGTCTTGTTCAAGAAATGTAACTCTATTCTAAGTTGCATGTTGTGCAAAAAAGTAAGTTATCATTCATGAATACAGGTAATAGCTCTGCGAGCATTTTTTAAAGAATAGCATAATTGATGAGTAGCATAAATGCTTCCACAATGACGGTAGCTCCTGCTACCGCCTCATAAATTAATACACCAATACCTCCATCTATCGACTCAGGTCATCATCAAACCAACTCGTGCTACATCCTCGTAGTACGGTTTATGTTACGTTTCTGCAACTCCCACTACCTACCCGTAGCTCATATTGCACATTGTGGGCAATTTATTTTTCACGTCCTTAAATCCATGTTCTCCATTTTCAAATATCTAAAAACATATAGTCTAACCAATGTGTGGCCTAACCACGTTGTGTCCATGCCGTGGATGCAGCTATTTGAATAGATTTTTTAACACTCTACAGAGGTCGTATGGTTTTACCCACAAAATACGAGTCCCCCTTTTTGCCAAACGCTAATAAGCATCACGAGGTATGCAGGCATGGTTATCACAATGAAATTTTTCTTTCATCTAGTCCTAACGATGAACCTGCCAGATAAGCCATTTCCAACATTTGTCTACTATCATTAAACCACGACACATCGGCACAATGGGAACCCACTTTTGTGTCTAGCAACTTCCTACATTAAACCATGAGAAGGCTCTCCTAGAGTTAAACCACTTAGTTGCATTTTCTACGTATCGCATATGGGTTCATACACTAGTACTATATATAATACTAAGTCAAACCTTTCCCAATAGAACTTGGGTGAGCAGCATTAAGATTTGGTCTTTAGTTGATGTGATCAAGACTTCCATCACATCACCATAGTCATGCCATAACATGTTATATCATACTACAACCATTTTCTCCATACTCCCACTTATATTTCTCACCCAGATCTAAATCATCCTCATTTTTATTTGAAAGTTCTTGCCATCAAATTATTTTATAAGAACATTCCTTGGGCAGTACATGTCCTTTGAGGGTTTATCCCACAAATGAAACAAGTGATCTATAATTTTCTATTAAAAACTTGTTTTTCTACTACGGTCTAAGCCACGGTATCTCCATGCAGTTTTACCTAGGTTACCACTAGTGCTACTATGACTAGTGGAGACTACCCTAGGGTGACAAGGAAAATTTATCGCGACTAGGTCACATGAAAACTAGGGCATAACTAGTTATAGCATAAAATAGCAGTTCATATTATCATAGCATGCACATTTGCAAACAAGGTAATTATATTTAAACATATGGGTCTAACATGATTGTAGGAGCTTGCTTGGCGAGTCTTGGTCTTAGTCTTGAACTTGATACAGCAATTGCTCAGAATCTGCCTCACATAATGATGGATCATCGGAAATTACACGTTAAAAATACTTCGAATAAATAACAATGCAAGGTGGAACCAAATGGAAACCAAATGATGCATCATGAAATGCTTGGGTAGGTTCTGGATCAGGAAGTTTATAGGGTTTTCAAAAGAGTGGTTTGAATCAATATTGCATACATTAAATGATTTGTTTATATTAATGCAAACATGGTTTCTGTTATTCCTATTCAAATATTTTCAAATTTTTAAACCTGTGTTGCTTACGAAGGATCAAGAAGGTTTGAAATATTTTATAGCCTTGATTAAAGTGCCCTGGAAATTTATATGAACATCCCTACTTTATTTCAAAGATATTGAGATATATTCATATGACATGCTCATTATTGCTTTTATGGTAAAGATTGAGGATTTCAAAATATATTTGGAATTAGAGGGTGGAAAGTATTCGAAAATACTTTAGAAACTTGATTGAAGTGGTTTGGACCAGTATTTCAAAATATATACCTTTCATATTATGAATTACTTAAGGTTTAAATTTAAACTAAAATTTCCAAAAGTTTCAAAAATTACAAAATTCGCACGGTTGGAAAGTTTAGAAAATTTTATGAATTTACAAAAAAAAGGGGTTGATTGGATTAAAAACGAGGGGGATTTGGTTATCCGAAGGGGATCAAATCCCTTGATGTAGAGAACCGTGTGTGGAACGGAGATCACGTGTCTTGTCCGACCAGGTGATGCTCTCCATGCCAATGTTCTGGTCAAGCCCCAGGGCGTTCCACATCGCTAGTGACACATAGATGATATTGTTGTCGCAGGATGGCTCGTAGTTGTGGTCGTTGTCGCAGCCGTGCACGAAGTCACACTCGTCCGCCACCTTAATGTACACGGACTTGCCGTTGGCGGTGATCTTGATGCGGTGGCCGTAGCGTGTCATGTTCTTGAACGTGGAGAGCGTGATGACCATCTCCTTGTCATTGTGGTAAGAATTGTCGCACCCAACAGGTTGCCGCCGTCCTTGCCCTTCTCGAAGCTGTCGAGTGTCAAGACGGCCCTCATGGTTGCAATGACCGGTGGCGAGCAGTGGTATTGCAGGTACCTCTTGCTGTCTACGCAGCAATACGGTTTGTTGCTCTTCTCGCAGTTGCTAGACTTGCCCGGGAGGTAGCTCCTGGCGCGGAATACGTCAAGGGCCGGGATGAAGTGCAGATGCAATGTGGGAGGTGAAGGAGGAGACCAGGAAGAACATTGTCATGGTGGCTGCAGCGGAGGCAGTGGCCATCTTTGCTTGCCTTAAACTCCTCTTTCTTGTGGTGTGGGTTGGCTTGATTGTTCGGTGTTAAGACGTTCATGGGATTTTATAGTCGTCTTGCCACTTGTTACGTACATGGGTGGGCCATTCTGCACGGCAATCCTAATGATTTACTGTGCGCGCCGTATCAAATGTTTTAGATTGATGTATGAATTGTTTGTCTTGTTGTTTGTTGTTTAGGTTCAGTTCATAGCGCGGGAGTTGTGCTGGCCGGGTCTGGCACCACACGTCGTGCTCGCAGCGCTGCGGCGTTTCCAGCGCTGCGGCGTACTGCTACAATTCACATGCGGGATGGCAAGTTGGAGTGCGCGCGTGTACACGCCACCGGAGGACAGTTGCAAATATTCAACTAAGCCTAGCTAGTTAGTTTGTTCCCTATCTACTTTACCATTCTTGCTATTTAGCAACTGCATATCTCTTTCTTAAAACAGTCGGTTATAATAGCACATTTTTTAGACTAAAGTTCACTTTTTAAGATGTGAAACTTTAGTAAAAGAATATGCAATTGTGTACTTTTTTGGAAAGCGAATGTATTTTCTTGTTTTTTGAGGGCTCACTAGTTTTATAGTATCTTTATCTGTGCTTTTTAAAACCTTTTTGTGTGGCATGGTTAAAAAAACATCGATATGGTTAAAGGATAACCGTGGAATAAAGATCTAGCGTCTCCCAAAATTGACTATCCAAAATGGCAGACGATTGTGGAATAGGTGATCTTGTTTATTGTGCAGAGAACTGCCAAAATGCAGTTTAGGTTTGTTCCCAAATTGAATCTGTGGTGATCTCAGACATGAACCACTACTGCAGATTGACCTTCTCCTGAACCCCCTCCACTGACGGGCACAAAAAGGTCCGTCGTGCAGGGTAACACCGCCGACGGACACCAAAGAGCCCGTCAGCGGAGAAGGCAGCAAAGATAAACGTGAGGAGAAACACTGACGGGCGGAAAATCGACCCGTCAGTGGAGATGAACGTGAGGTGGCATAGATGACGCGTGAACTCCACTGACGGTCTCAATTTAAGAGCCCGTCAGTGGAGATTACAGATCCACTGACGGGCTCAGATGTAGCCCGTCAGTGTAAATGGGAACATATGACGTTGCATTTTACTGACGGGCCCTGGGAACCGGCCCGTCAGTAGAGACGTTGTCTTCACTGACGGTATAGTTCACTGACGGTCCCCTTTTACGCGACCGTCAGTGGTGATCTCGCCTATATAACCAGAGCGGGCCCTCGCTGCTGGCCAGTGCTCGCGCGCCCACTGGCCAGCAGCGAGTGCCGCCGTCGCCCCAGCTGCTGCCGCCGTCGCCGCCGCCCCCCCTTCCCCCTCCAACCCACCAACACTTCTCCCCTCTCCCCAACCCTCCTCCCCAAGCTCTAGAGAGACTAGATCTAGATCTAGATCTAGATCTAGATCACTCTCTCCCTCCTCCTCTCACTCTCCCTCTCTCTCACTCCTCTCACTCTCTCCCTCCTCCTCTCACTCTCCCTCTCTCCCTCCTCATCTCTCACTCCTCCTCTCACTCTCACTCTCTCCATACATCTCTCCCTCCTCCTCTCACTCTCACTCTCTCCATACATCTCTCATTTCTAGCTCTCTCTCATCTCTCCCTCCTCCTCTCACTCTCACTCTCTCCATACATCTCTCATTTCTCACCAAAAAGATCGCTAGCGCTCGGTAATAATGCTCGCCAGTGTTCTTTTCATGTCGTATATGTATTTGATGTGGTTTTCGGTTATCGAACTGATTAGTTTCGTGTCGTAGGTGTTGATCGATGGATCGCAGTTGGATGTACGACAACCGGGCGACAGAGAGTTGGGCTATGGCTTTGAACGAGTTTCTTGATGTCGCCGAACGAGATATGAGGGCAAAAGGTGGCACGAAGATTTGCTGTCCATGTCGCGATTGCAAAAATTTGGTAATGTTCGATACGAGAGGGAGGGTGACGGTACACCTGGCGCTTAAGGGTTTCATGTCAGGCTATACACGTTGGACATGTCACGGCGAGGAGGAGGAAGATCAGGTGTTACAGCAAGCTGCCGAACACGGAGATGACGAAGAAGACGAGGGGAGCATCGAACCGGACGCCGAAGGAGAAACGGGAAACAATTTGGCCGATATGGTGCAGGACGTTCACATGGTGGAGCAGGTGGTGATAGATCCCGAGGATGAAAGAGAGGCTGCTAAGTTCTCGAGACTAGTTGAAGACTCACAAATCCCGTTGTATACCGGTTCCGATCCAGAGCACACGCGTCTGTCGGTCACGCTGGAACTTCTAAGGATCAAGGCAGCCCACAACTGTCCGGACGAAGGCTTCGATGAGACACTGGCTTTTCTTGCAAAAGTTTTTCCGAAAAACAACTTGCTGCCCACGAGCACCGAAGAAGCCAAGAAGGTTGTCTGCCCTCTTGGGTTAGAGGTGCAGAGGTTCCATGCGTGTCCGAATGACTGCTTTATTTACCGCAAGGAGCACGAGAAGCTGTACAAGTGTCCCACGTGCAACACGTCCAGATTCAAGAGGGGTAGAAAGCAAGCCGATGATGAGGACCCAGTGAAGAGTGGCGCTCCAGCAAAGGTTGTATGGTATCTTCCGGTCCTTCCCCGTTTGAATCGTTTATTCGCTAACAAGAAGGAGGCAAAGCTGCTACGTTGGCACGCCGAGGGGCGGAAAACTGATGATGGAGTGATGAGACACCCTGCCGATGCTTCGCAGTGGAGGGCAATCGACGCCCAATACGATGATTTCGGAAAAGATCCGAGGAATATCAGGTTCGGTATGAGTACGGACGGGATCAATCCATTCGGCAACATGAGCAGCAGACACAGCACTTGGCCCGTGGTTCTATGGATGTACAACCTTCCTCCATGGCTGTGCATGAAACGAAAGTACATACACCTCTGTATTCTCATACAAGGGCCGAAGCAACCTGGGAACGATCTGAACATGTATCAACAATTATTGTTCGAAGAACTAGCTACACTGTGGGAACCAGGGGCCCAGGTCTGGGACGCATACGAAGAAGAGTACTTCAATCTGAAAGCGCTGTTGTTCACGACGGTCCAAGACTACCCCGCGTACGGATATCAGTCCTGCCAGTGTGTTCATGGGTACAAAGGATGTGTGAAGTGTTTGGAGTCTACTACAAGTTTACACCTAAAGGGATCCAAAAAAATCGTGTTCATGGGCCACCGAAGGTGGCTGAAACAGAACGACCCATGGAGGCAAGAGAAGGAATTGTTTGACAATACTGTTGAGGTCCGTTCGGCGCCTCGGGAGAAGACCGGGGTGGAAATCTATGACATCGTGAACACGATGCCCCCTGTTACGCCCGGTAAGACACAACCGTCTGTTCCCATGCAGGACGGCGTCTGGAAAAGGAAATCCGTATTCTGGGATTTGCCTTACTGGAGATTCCTAAGCACACGTCACAGCATAGACGTCATGCATGTTGAAAAAAACGTGTGCGAGAGCTTGCTTGGTATCCTGCTCAACATTTCAGAAAAGACAAAAGATGGACCGAAGGCACGAGCTGACATGGAATTCTTGGGTATAAGAAAGAAGCTGTGGGCTACGAAGCGAACGACCAAGTTGGGGACGGGTGCAGTCAGAATCAAGACGGACTGTCCCGCTGCTTGTTACACTCTCAGCAAAAAAGAGATCGTTAGCTTTTTGGAGTGCCTCCAAGGTGTCAAAGTTTCTTCCGGTTACTCGGCAAACATCGGGAGAATAGTTGACATGAAGAGTCACCGTGTAATTGGTATGAAGTCTCATGACTGCCACGTGATGATGACGCAGATACTTCCTGTTGCAATCAGAGGTCTCATGGAGCCGGAGGTCCGCAAGACAGTCTTGAATCTTTGTAACTTCTTCAACACGATATCTCAGAAGTCGATATCCGTTACGCATTGCCACAAGCTGCAGGAGGAGATCATTGTCATACTGTGCGAACTTGAGATGTACTTCCCTCCAGCATTCTTCGATATCATGGTACATCTCATGATCCATATCGTCCCGGAGATACTGGACCTAGGTCCCGTGTTCCTACACAACATGTACCCGTTGGAAAGGTACAATGGGGTTGTGAAGCGCTACGTTCGTAACAGGTCACAACCAGAAGGTAGCATCATCCAAGGCTATGTTGCCGAAGAGTGTGTCGAGTTCTGCACTGATTACTTGGCTGATCAAAAGTCCATAGGTGTTCCTGTTTCACGGCACACGGGAAGGCTCGATGGTGAAGGCCATGCACGCGGACAAAGGCCTTTACATGTCTACAATTCAGTACCCAGTAGGTCAGATGACTATGACAGAGCACATCTCGTGGTCTTGCAACACCTGACGGTGGTGCATCCCTATCTTTGGATGCACATGGTAAAGCTTAAAAAAGAGAACCCGAAGAAGGGAGAAGCGTGGCTCTCGAAAGAGCACAATGGAAAGTTCGCAACATGGCTAAAGAACTACTGGTATGAAAGGCCTCCGACAAATTTCGAAGAAGAGACGGTCAAAATGCTGTCACAAGAACCTGCGAGCAAGGTCCTGACATTTCAAGCATACGATATCAACGGATACACATTCTATACGGAGGCTCAAGACAGGAAAAGCACGTATCAGAACAGTGGGGTGACGATGGAGGCTAAAACCGGTAACCGTAAGGACATATACTACGGTGTTATCGAAGAAATTTGGGAACTGGACTACACCGTCACAAAGATCCCCATGTTTCGTGTCAGATGGGCGAAAAATATCCATATCGATGATGACAAAGTCACTACCGTGACTCTACCTCCCCCGACATCTATTGAGTCAGCACATGTCAAAGCAATCAGTGCGAAAGATGAGCCATGGGTTTTAGCTAAACAAACCTCACAAGTCTTCTACATAAAAGACCCAAAGGCACAGAAGCGCCATGTCGTCAGAAAAGGGAAGAGGAGTATTGTCGGAATCGATGGTGTTGTTGACGAAGAGGACTACGACCAATTCGACGACCCGGACTCCGAGCCAGAAGCCGTTGATAAACGCCCCATAAAAAGGAGAAAAGCTAGCAAGGATGCTGAGCCCTACGTCAGACGCAGTCACGCCGAAGGACTAACGTATACCACCAAGAAAATCACAATTCATGAGAAGATTTTCGAAGACGGCGAAACCTAGATATTTGTATGTGTGTGTACAAAAGTGTCTTGGTTTGAATGATTTCATGTAACGTGTGTACTTCGGTATGTGTAAATTGTGGATGAATTTCAAGTACTTACAAACCAATGTATAATCCAACTTCAATGAAATTGTCTGAAATTTTAAGTATAGCCTCACGAGGTCATATAATTACCCCATGCCAATTTTCAAAATTTTTTGACCACATTTAGATTTAATAAAAAATAAAAAACCAAAAAGACGCAAGCAAACATTTGAATTTCGACAAGCAAACGTTTGAATTATTGATATATTTTCTGCATACGAGCTAAACCGATACATACGTACGTAGATATGAATTTTCCTTCAATTTATAGGCCTTCTTTAGGATAGTTGTAGTTCAAATCTGAAATATATCTAGTAAATTACTAGATATTCATTTAATGCGTAAAAAATAGCAAATGATTTCAGAAAAATGCCTAACTTTGACACGAACAATGTAATGTAGTACGTTACATGTAGAAAAAGTTTGGAGCGTAGCTAAAAATGTTTTTTGAAAGGTTTTACACATGGTACCTCAAATTGGTATTTAAAAAAATAGAAAATTCGAATTATTACATAACAAGATGGAACATGATGAATTATTAACGTATAATATTGTAATATGAAGTTGTAGTCCAAATCTCAAGTTCAAATGATGAAGAATTTATGACGTGTACTTCAATCTTCATATTTCCCCTTCAAATGCTATGAGGTTTTCTCACAGATAGTTCAGTTACAAAGCAATGTATAATTGAACTTCCACGAAATTATATGAAATTTTAAACATAGCCTCAGAAAGACATATAATTACCCCATGCCAATTTTCAACTTTTTTTGACCACATTAAGATTTTATAAAAAATCAAAAACTACAAAGGCGCAAGCAAACTTTTGAATTTCTCGGAGCAAACGTTTGAATTATTGATATATTTTCTAGATACGAGCTAAAACGATAGATAGGTACGTAGATATGAATTTTCCTTCAATTTAGAGGCCTTCTTTAAGATAGTTGTAGTTCAAATCTGAAATATACCGAGTAAATAACTAGATATTAATTTAATGCCTGAAAAATAGCAAATCATTTCAGAAAAATGCTGAACTTTGACACTAACCCAAAAAGGGTAAAAGCCCTAAACCAAAAATACAAAAACACCCATAGCATATAGAAATAACCCTAAGATAAACCTAAAAGAAAAACATGCAGCACAAAAAGAAAAATAAAAAACATCCTCCACTGACGGGCAAACACGTGGGGCCCGTCAGTGGTACTAAACACCACTGACGGGCGAACCGGTTGGGCCCGTCAGTGGTGGTTAGTACTACTGACGGGCAAATCATTTGTGCCCGTCAGTGGTAACCTACAGCGCTGGTACCGCACAACTTTAGTCCCACCTCGCCGAGCGAAGTGCGCGCGCACCAGCTTAAAAGGGGTGCTGCGCCCAGGGCTCCCGAACTCCTTGTAACCTGCACTGATACTTCCACCGAGCCGCCGCTGGTCCCTTGTGCGGCTTGGGCTCGTGGGCCTGGGCGCTGTGCTCGGGATAGGCCTCTGGCTGGTCCCTTGCGCGGCCCGGGCTCGTGGGCCTTTGAGCTGTGCTCGGGATAAGCTGGCGCACGCTCGAAATTTTTTTTTAATAAACAACATATACACAAGCAAACCTCCACCGAGGGGCACCGAAATTTCACCAAGTATTAGGCTGACTTCCTCTCTGCTGACGGGCTAACCAGTGGGGCCCGTCAGTGGTATCCTCTCTGCTGACGGTCCAACCGTTTGGCCCGTCAGTGGTGGTTCGTATCACTGACGGGCAGACCAGTTGTGCCCGTCAGTGGTAACCTACAGCGCTGGTACCGCACAACTTTAGTCCCACCTCGCCGAGCGAAGTGCGCGCGCACCAGCTTAAAAGGGGTGCTGCGCCCAGGGCTCCTGAACTCCTTGTAACCTGCACTGATACTTCCACCGAGCCGCCGCTGGTCCCTTGTGCGGCTTGGGCTCGTGGGCCTGGGCGCTGTGCTCGGGATAGGCCTCTGGCTGGTCCCTTGCGCGGCCCGGGCTCGTGGGCCTTTGAGCTGTGCTCGGGATAAGCTGGCGCACGCTCGAAATTTTTTTTTAATAAACAACATATACACAAGCAAACCTCCACCGAGGGGCACCGAAATTTCACCAAGTATTAGGCTGACTTCCTCTCTGCTGACGGGCTAACCAGTGGGGCCCGTCAGTGGTATCGGTTGGGCTATAATAAAAACCAAACCTCCACCGGGAAATTTCACCAAGTGTTAGGCTGACTGCAGCTCTGCTGACGGGCGCGCAAAGGTCGCCCGTCAGCAGTGGTGTAAGCCTAACCGTCACATCCCAAGTACCACTGACGGGCTCTCAAAGGTTGCCCGTCAGCAGTGGTATTGACGTAACCCTAAAAGTCACCTCTACTGACGGGCGGTCGCTCGGTGCCCGTCAGCGGTGGTCTTGCCCTAACCGGCCGTGGCTAGTAACTGACATGTTATTCTGTACTGACGGGCTCCTTTAAGGCGCCCGTCAGTGGTACCCCAGTTATTATATAAGCCACGCGCGGGACTTGGCGAAATTTTCGCCAAGTCCCGCGCGTTCAAAAGAACCAGCAGCGAGACCGACGTTCGCACGACGCCGCCAGGCTGCCGCCGCCGCCCCCGAAGCCCCGGCCGCCGCCTCCTTCCCGAGCGCCGCTGCCCTCCTCCCCGAGCACCGGCCGTCACCTCCTCCCCGAGCACCGGCCGTCGCCTCCTCCCCGAGCACCGATTCCTCCTCCCCGAGCGCCGACGCTCGCCCTCCTCCCCGAGCACCGGCCGCCCCCTCCTCCTCGAGCTCCGGCCGACGTCTCCTCCCCAAGCACTCCGCCTCCTCTAGTGGTGTCCTTCTTCCCCGAGCAACTGCAGCACCAGCATTTCCTCTAGACCTCCATATCAAGGTTCATACCCTAAAACCCCTAAAACCATATTCATTTGAGAAGTTCTCTGATTTAGTAAGTGGTTGATATATATGTGACATATAGATTGTTCTCTGATTTAGTAAGTACATATGAATGAATGCAGTATATAACTGTGAGCACATTTGTTAATTTGATTTATGAACTGTGCGTGCTGATGTATGTATTCATGAGATTTCCCTTATTGCCCTAGATATATATATGTCTGCTGGTGGTGTAGTGATTTAATAAGAACACTTGATTTACCTACAGTTTGTCAGATTAATTAAGTTAATAGAACAGACATAGTTGTATAGATTAACAAGCTAGAGATGATCAATGTACTTTGAGCTCTGTTGGAAAAGTAGGAAATTTCGCAGTCTTTTAAACATTCACTGTGAAGTGAATCGGTGCTCGGGGAGGAGGGCAGCGGCGCTCGGGGAGGAGGCGGCGGCCGGTGTTCAGCTTCACTCTTTGTTTTCAATATGTACATGTATATAAATATATGTCGGTTCATTAAGCTGGAAGAACAGATGCTTCATTTATCTCAGCTAATATACACTTAATTCTTGTTAAGCAAATATACATATGTCTCTTGATTCCTTTTCTGAATACATATATATATTGGTTCACTTAGGCATAAGGACCAGGGTTTCACGTTGGTCTTGGTTGGTTTATTCAGATGCTTTTGGCATAAGTTCATGTGTATATGTGGTTTATGCATACATGTATGCGTACGTTACATATACACATGAACTACTGTCAAATCTTCTTTTCTTTATGTCACCACACTGGACAATTGTCAAATTAGAATCTCTATATTGTCAAAGCATTTGAGCTATACTTTTTCTTCAGTTTTACAATGGCCGCCAGTAGTACTCCCGCTGGGTCCCCGACCCGAGCAGTAGAGACAGTTGACGACAGCACGGCCCCCCTCGGCGTGGCCGCACCGATCGATGCACCGACCCTGGAGGCACCCAAGCAAGTTGCCTCCGAAGCGGCCAAGGAACCTGCCCTCGAGCTGACCGAGGATCAACCTGCCCTCGAGCTGACCGAGGATCAACCTGTCGTAGCGGCCGTCACAGCTGGACAAGAGCAAACTGAATCGGAGTCCAGCTCTGGCTCTGCCTCCGGGTCAAGTTCCGAAGGGGACGAGGCGCGTGAGGAGGAGGTACCGACTCCAGCCCCGACCAGGTCTCTGAATAGGAGGAAAGGCAACCAGTTGCCGGACAAGACGTACGTCATCACCCGTGTCGACGACGTCAAGGACATTCCGGCGAGTCCACATAAGGCCGCTAAGACCTTTAGCAACGCCTGCGGGTGCTTAGTGCGCGAACAAGTGAAGATTACCTGCAAAGAGTTCGGCCAGTTGACGCAGTCCACGAAAGATACTCTCTTGAGGAAACTGTGGGACAAGTACCAGATACCTGCAGCCGACAAGGAAAGAGTCGAAGCGCAAGCCCTCAAAATCATGGCTAGGGCTCTGAAGACCTGGCGATACGACGCACAGAAAGTCGTAGACGAGGATTGGGACACCAAGATCAGTAAAAGATGGTCGAAGATACAGAAGGAAGACTGGGACGAATTCGTTGCTCAAATAAGGAGCCCAGAATTCCAGGAGAAGAGCCGGTGGGGGAAAGAGCTTCGCAGGAAGAACACCTTAGACCACAAGCTCGGCAGCCGTGGATATCTGGGGAAGAGACCGAAGTGGGCCAAAGAGGACGAGAAATTAGCCGCGGCTGGGAAAGCACCTCCTTTCGCGCATCTCAGGGAGCCGCGCGCTAGGGAGTACATGAGGGCGCACACAAGGTCTGACCCTGTGACGGGGTCACCAATTTATGAGTCCGAGGAACTGCAGGTGGTGGCCGACCGGCTGGTAACGACTCAACCCAGTCTCTTTTCGTACTTCGTTACGTTGCATCCAAATACGCTGTCTTCTCATCACGTAATTTAACTTGCAGGCCGAACTGAGCCAGCAGCCTGGAAGCTCGCAGGACTCCGTCACGAGCTTCCCAAGATGGAACGACGATCTGGCGAAGGCCCGACAGAAACCGGAGCATCGGGGCCGTGTAGTAGGCGTCGGGGATGGCGTTAAATGGGATAAGGTATTTCCCCGAAACCCCGAGGGGAGCCGCCGCCCCCGGAGAGACAGCCAGGAGTTCATGGACAATCTGCGGGAGCAAATGCGCGAGATTGCCGAGCAGACGTGGCTACGTATGCAGGTGGCCGCAGCGCAAGGCCAGCAGAGCGTGCCTCCCGCTAACCAGCCTCTAGGATGGAGCAGCTGCGCATCCACCTCGGACGGCGGCCCCTACTCGGTGAATCCCGTCGACAGCATCACCGTAAGTCTCGTCCGCTAAACGTGTCGTTATAGTACGAGCTGTTCTCATTTTCCTGACTCCAGTGCGGACGGCACGTCTATCCTCTGTTTCGCAGGAAGCCACCAGATGCACACTCACGGTGCAGATTCCTGGCATGAAGGTCCCGGTGGCGCACGGCCAGGTTTTCCCAACGGCGGAGGGGGCAGTCCTGCACTGTGTTCCTATGCGGGAGCACCACGCGAAGGTCCAGGTCGACCTCGTCCTCAATGACTACAGCGAGGTGTTAGTCCCTGTCCCCCCCGAAGAGGAGCTGACGAAGCTAGGGCAGTGCAGAAACTGCTTCATCCAGTGGCCGAAGAGCCAGATCACTATAACCGCGGCGGCCTCTCCTCGCACGGGCCCCTCGTCCAACAACCCCTCTCCATCAATCGGACGATCTCCGTTGGGGCTCAGCCAATCACCCCCGTCCTTTAAAGACCTGGAGGACCATCTTGTCGGGGACCAGCACATGTCACCGATTTTGCGGTCCCCGCCCTCCGAGGTTCAAGGCGACCCCCTGGATCAACGAGGGGGAAGATTTTCTCTCCCGCCACGCTAGCTGGGACGCTGGAAGCAGCGTTGGCGGCAGGCATGAGCCCGGAGCCGGTACACCAGAGGAAGAAAAGCAAAAAGAGACGGGCCGGCACCGGCGAGAAGGAAAGAAAGGAGCAGAGGCAGAAAACCTTATCCTTCTCAACATCGTCAGTAGAATTATCTACACGGAGCAAGGGCCTCTGGCGATATCATTACGAACCAGGTCAGGACTTGCTCCCACAGGATGAGCTGGACAATCTGTCGGAGGACATGAAGACGCTGCATGAAGATTACCTGAAGATGTCCAGAGATCCTGGTACATTCTGCCAATATTGGAAGGTGAAGGTGCCAAAGGAATACAATTTTTTCATGCAACATGACCAAGACACCTTCGACATCAACTTTGAAGACCTATTCAACATGTACAACCTCTATAGGCTCGACACCACCATGATCAGGCTATGGGCTCTGTACCAAGCCCAAGAGTGCAGACGTCTTCGGGACTCCCATATTGGCATAGTCGATCCGATATGCATGAACGAAGGCTATGCCGGGACCCCAGAGGGTCAAGGATTTCTTCAAGAATACCTGTCGAATGCATTCGTGGTTCATAAGGACAAGGACTGCATACTAGCCCCCTATAACCCTCCGTAAGTACTAAACTTAGCACCGTGGAGTTTATTTTTGTTTTTTACGTACGTATCTCCGCCTGCTTACGTTCAGTTGTTCACATTTACGCAGCGACCACTGGGTCCTAATTGCGATCGTTCCAAGCTGGGCCAAGGCTTTTTACTTTGACTCCTCGTCGAACAAGACAGCGGACTTCACAAATATAACTAAGATTCTGGATGCAGCCTTTTTCAGAGCCAAGTTCTCGGGCCATCAAAAAATACCTGTGAAAGCGAAAAAATTGGTACACCATTACAAGTTCCCTTGCAGAGTTCAGCCGGAAGGTTCCGTGACATGTGGGTACTACACCTGTGCCCATATGGACCTATTTGTCCGGTACAAGAACAAGCATTGGAAAGATATGAAAGAACTGAAGGCTTGGAGCGAGCTGGGAAGTCATATGTACGACTGGCGACAGGACTTTGCTCGGATCCAAAAAGTCTTCGCCAGACTCATCAACCTTGAAGTCATCAATCCGATGGGTGAATTCTACGCCGGCCCCCAATTTCCGAAGCCAAACTTAAGCGGGAATCAATAGAATCGTTGTTTCTGTAATTGAATAAACAATTGTTTCATACTTGTGACCGTCGTTGGAGTGTACATACTATATATGTGATTATAAATGTTATGCGATTAAGAGATTTGACTCTGTGAATGAATAGTTCGTATAGCCTGTGATTAGGAATAATGTAATACTATAGTCTATTATTATGAATAATCTAAGTGTGATTATGAGCTAACACAGATCCATTTCGGTTAGCAGGAATGCATACCTCTACTGACGGGCACTTACGGACGGCCCGTCAGTGGAGTTGTACCTCTACTGACGGGCTTTTATTAAGCGCCCGTCAGTACTGATACAACTAGGAGCCCGTCGATATATCTCTACTGACGGTCCCTTACGGACAGCCCGTCAGTGAAGATATACCTATACTGACGGGCATTTATTACTCGCCCGTCAGTACTGATACAACCAGGTGCCCTTCGGTTAGCAGGAATACATATCTCCTCTGACGGTCCCTGTGTGACCGTCAGTAGAAATTAACAGTACTGACGGACCGTATGACCGCCAGTGGAGTTACCCCCTCCACTGACATTTCCAGGGTGACGGGCCCCCTGTCCGTCAGTAGAGGGGGTTTGGCGACCGTCAGTACTGACCTGTTCTGCAGTAGTGAACCAACATACCTAGTCCGAACTACTAGGACTGTTGTCTTGTCAACGTGACGAGCATGTGATAAAAGTTGGAGCAGGGGTGTTCCCACCCTTTTGATCTATGAAAACAGACGTGACCATGTACGTGTACCATACGACGAGGCACTACTCTCGGTCAGGTCATTGACCAAATATGCTGGTGCTGCCCGGACTTGTTTGCTCGGAGTTCTTTACCAATTTGGTCTGGCCAGGCATGCGGTGCCGGTGCAATGCACTTTTTCGATCCATGTCCAATGACCAATATCCTCCTACATGCAACGGTAAAGCTGATGTGCTAGACACTGAAAATGCGTACGTGAGATAGAGAGGAAGGCAGAGAAACATCACACAGAGAGAGAGAGAGAGAGAGGCGCAGAAGTGCAGGATCATGGAACATGGTAGGGTTGTAGTGGCCGGTAACATGCATTTTTATTGGGGTTCGTCTTTATAACAGGCGATTGTTTTTCGTAACTCAAAACGCAGTCGATATCTCTGTGTCGTATCTCGATCCGAAAGTCCAGGTCACACACATCCACCTCATATATAATCGTATCACTTTGTCTAGTCCTAACCAATATATTCCTTGGCCATCAGCCGGTAGCTAGCTAGCCCCATACTGTCGCCTAGTCTCACCGTTGCTGGTGAGCGGCCCCCTGTAGCGTGAGGAGATCCAGCGCTGAGGATATCGAGTGTTTTTCCTCGAGTTTGCACGCGACTGCTATGAATAGAAGTCCCGGTACGGTACTATTTTTTCCCGAATAGTGGGGCATATAGGACTGACGATGTTGAAAGAGTCAAGTTTTGCGCCACAGATAAAGAAAGAAGACATTGCACGGTTCACATCTCGCAAGCAGCGTGCCTGCCTCAGTGGACTGGCCGGTCGGCCTCCTCAAGTAGAAAACCTATTCCTGCGTCCCATTCTGTTGCTGATTAGGATTTGCTGCATATCTATATCATATGGACAATATCTACGATTCAGTCTCGTACTTGGGCCCCCTCTGGTCAACGGTTTTTGTCCCATACACGGGCCTTAATTACATTACATGTTGGGAAATGAAAAACCGGTACGAACCACGTCAAAGTTTTCGTCGAGTTCATCACGTGAGCAGGGCCTACTGCCGCCTTTGGGCCTTCAGTTTTCCAGAAGAAATTTATAGTACAGGAGCTTCATGATATCACCTTGGCTTCATGATACCACCTTGGCTTTGAGCACTTTGACCAACCTCCGATTATCGGGGAGAAAGTGCAGGAAGGTGTACCACAAGGATTATCGGACATCCTGAATCTTGTATTGCTGCTCTGTTCTTTCACCTAGGGTTTTGACAATGCTGTGGCAATCGGCGACTCTAGGGTTTAAACTCCGTCTAGATCACGTCTGATACGTGATTTTCTCCTCTATCTCCTCCTCTCTGCCTTCCTACGTCGGATCTGCTTCAAGTTCTCCGCAGCATTGGTTCAGGGTGTCTAAGGGGCATAGCCTTGGCCACGCACGGTTTTCTCTGAGGCGGCGATGGCTGGATCAGCGGCTGGGGCAGCGGGCAAGGTCAAGCCGGGTTTACGGAGATCTCTTCCCTCTCGAGATGGATCTGGCAAGGGCAAGCAAGTGGCGACGGTTGTGGGGGAGGCAATTGGATCTGAGGACCATGTATCAGAGATGATAGGGCGCCTCTGGCTTACGTCGAAGGAGTCGACGGCGGTTGTTCTTGACGACGAACTCAATGGTAGTCCAATTCATTTGGACTGGACGATCATCAGGAAGGTGTCGGCCTTGAACGTTCTACACATCAGCATGATCACATCGGCATTTCGACTGGCGTAGGGAAACACTAAAGTCCTAGTGATAAACTCTGCGGGAGACAATGTCTTTGTGGCGGAGTTTGGATCCAAGACGGATAAGTCCATGGGCTGTCGACAAGCATGCAATGCTTCTCAAGGATTTTGATGTCAATCTCAAGGCTCTACAAATGCAGTTCGATAAGCTAACCCTATGAGTTAGAGTTTTGAATCTTCCCTTTGGCCTCATGCATGAGAGGTGGGGCAAGGCGATTGCCGGCTCGATCGGTTGTGTCTTGAAGGTGGATTGTGATGCGCAAGGGCGCTGTTGAGGTGGCTTCATGTGTGCCCATGTGGTGGTCGGCATTGACAAACCGCTGATGCAGGGAGTCAGGGTCTTCATCATCGCTGAAAGGGGGTGGAGTTGTTTGATGTTCAGTATGAAAATATACCGCACTACTACTTCTCCTGTGGGATCTTAGGCCATTCCTCCCTGGAACGCAAGAACCTACGTGAGCGGGATGCTGTGGGAAGCCCCTATTTTTTCAAAGCTTCTATGTGCCCCAGATGACAAGAAGAAGAAAACAACTGATTCGCGGTTGTCTAGTACGTAGCTCCTTCTCTGCCAACTCAGACCGCCCTTCGTAAGGTAAATCTCATGAGGAGTCCGGCAATATGGGCAGCAACGGTGGTGGCTCGTGCAAGGGCTCCAAACCAGAGGATCTGGTTGAGGTATCCTCCTCGGTGAAGTCGAGAAAGGCAAGCTCCAATAGTACTCCAAGGTCGGACAGAGCATGGGCGGACCCAGCGGGTGGCACGGGTGGGGCTCGGCCCACCCTAAGAAAAATTTCATATATTAAATTTTAAAAGGAGAAAAGATCATTTAAAATATGTAATCTTTGCTCTGTGCATATAATCATAATCCTTCTTGTAGTCTAGGTGGTTAGGATACTTTGCTCTCACTTGAGAGAACTCGGGTTCAAATCCTAGCAATGGAATATTTTTATTTTTGGGTAGAAATATGATCCTGTTTTGTTCGAGACTATATTTTTAGTTGGTTATCTTCTTTTGTTCGAGACTAGATTTTTCCTACAATAAAATGATTATATACGATGACTAAAAAAGAGATCTGAGTTCGGATGCGCAATTGCATCCAGTAATTAGTAAATGTTTTTTACATTATTTTATTGATCATTCGGAGTTTGTGTCGAGCTTATTGGTGTTGGATTACTAAAGTTTTGCTTTTCTTTATATAGTCTTGTCCACATCGATAGATTTGTCAAATTGGAAAATTGTTTACTTTCTGCTTCATTTTATAACAGTGAAAAGTTGAACACAGATAATACTTTTAACTTGTTAATATGATCAGTGATCAATGCTATAGGATAATTAACATGTTATATTATTGATGTACCTACTGGCATCAATGAATCATTATCTATTTTGGTCTCTTGCAGGTATCAAACTTCTTTATTAGTCTATACTTCTTGAGTGCCGTTAGTAAGCTTGGAATTAGCATTGTGTACTTTGGATTTGCATCTGCGTGTGCTATTGCGGCTCTTTACATAGCTAGAAATTTCTCTACAAATCGATTACATATTATGTTTTTGGTAAATTGTATACTTATATGTTGGTATATCATATTTATAGTATCAAATATTTTTTATAAAGTTAGCCCACTCTTACTTAAAATCCTGGGTCCACTACTGGGACAGAGCACCAGTAAGGAGGTGGTTCCTGTGCAGAACAGGAAGACGATGATGGGCCAGAAGCGTAAGCAATAGAAGGTGTACCACCCGGTGAACTCCTCGTGCGGGAATGGCAGGACACGGGACATGCCGTTGAATCTATCTATAGTATGGAAGAGACTATGCCAATGACTCCAACAGAGGAGGAGCAGGTGGCAACTAATGATGTTCAAAGCAGTGATTCATACAAGAAATTGAAGAGGGGAATTAATGTGCACTCAACTGGATCGACATATCAGCTGGGAGCTATGGAGTAGCCCCGCCACACGCAATGAGTATCTTGTGCTAGAACTGTCGAGGCTTAGGGATGGACTCGGTAGTTAGCCAGCGAAGCTTCACCATCCCTCCCTCCTCTTTCTATCTAAGATGAAGATAAGGGATATTAAGAAAAGAAATTCCATGTGGACTTTGGGCTACTAGGGTCTTTTGTTGTTAGCAGCGATGTATAAAGTGGTGGCCTGGGCCTTTTTTGGTTGTCATCTATGTATGTGTCCGTGAAGGAGTACAATGCTCGGTGCATCGACGCTCATGTCACACCTGTGGAGGGCTAGAAGTGGCGAGGAACCTTTGTGTGTAGGGAACCCGGGAAGGAGCTTTGGTATAAGTTATAGGATTTCCTCCATTTTATGCAAGCATAATGGAGTAGTCTACGGTTACGTTGCAGTGATTTCAATGAGATGTTAAGCCATGAGGAGTATGTGGGGCCGCGCGACAGAACCAATACGCAGATCAGCATGTTCCAAGAATGCTTGCAACATTGTGATCTCGTGGACTTGAGTTTTACCGGACCAAGATTCACATGGACCAATCGTTAGGATCCGGAAACTCATGTTAAATTATGTGTCGATCGGGCAGTGGTGAATGGCGATTTTTCACGTCCCTACAATGACTTTTCTGGGGAGAACGTGATTACCACCTAGTCCGAACATTACACCATTCTTATTTCGATGGCAAGGGGTCGAGCAGTGTGATGCAGTAGCCAGTGCAACAAAGCTTCAGCTTTGAGGCCATGTGGCTACATGCCCCAGACTACAAACATGTCCTAGAGAAAGCGGAGGAGGAGGGCAGAGTATGGTTCTGGGTCTCTGCACTCAACGTGGACGAACATCAACCGTGTGGCTAGCTCACTGAAGGATTTGAGGCGTGACTCCTTTGGTTCAGTCTGCAAGGATATTTGTCACCTGGAACGGCAGTTGCGACACCTATGCACCTCACTTGTGTCGAATGCCGTGATCACGGAGGAACATTCGGTTGAGTGCCCCCTCTATTAACTGTTCGAGCACGAAGAGATCATGGAACGACAAGTTCGCATGTCGAGTGGCTCCGTGAGAGAGACAGGAACACCACATTTTTTCATGCAAGAGCTTTTGCGTGCACGTTGGTGCACGAACAAGATTAAATCGCCGGCATGAGCTCAACGGTATGGTTCAAAGCTTTTATGAGAACCTTTTTTCTTTTGAGCCATGTGATACAGTGGATGTAGTGCTTGATTCGATCCTGTGTAAAGTCAATGAGGATATGAATGTGGAACTGTGCAAACCATATACTGATGAGGAGATCAAGACTGCTCTTTTTCAAATGGGACCAACGAAAGCACCAGGGCCGAACGGATTCCTGGTACTATTCTATCAGACCCATTGGGATTTCTTGAAAGATGATATTTGCTAGGCTGGGAGAAGCTTTCTGTCTGGGGAGAGTGTTCCTGAGGGTTTGTGTCATTCAGTTATAAGATTGCCAAGCCGGAGCACCTCAAGAACTTTCGTCCTATCAGCTTGTGCAACATTCTATACAAGATTGCTTCCAAATTTATGGCCAACAGGTTGAAGGTTTTCTTGCTGGCTATCATTTCTAAACATTAGAGTGCTTTTTTGTGCCTTGCAAGTTTAATTACCAACAACACTTTAATTGCTTTTGAATGCCTGCACACTATTTGACAGCAACATGTCTAGCAGCCTTACTTCGCCCTCAAGATCGATATGAAGAAGTCTATGACCGAGTGGAGTGGCAGTATCTTCAGGGTGTTTAAGCAAGCTTGGTTTTGCTCTTGCATGGATCAACACTGTTATGAGATCTGTTGCATGTGTTCAGAATGCAGTCCGTGTTAATGGATAGTTGATAGAACCAGCGATGCCATCAAGGGGCATCCAACAAGGGGATCCTATTAGTCCCTATATTTTCCTCTTATGCACCGAAGGGCTGTCTAGTCTCATGCAATACAGTGAGGATCGTGGTGAGCTACATGGTATCCATAATGATCAGCTCGATCCTCCAA
The DNA here is from genome assembly GCA_019208055.1 of Stipa capillata. Lineage (NCBI taxonomy): Eukaryota > Viridiplantae > Streptophyta > Magnoliopsida > Poales > Poaceae > Stipa > Stipa capillata. Next base: position 62,711 of record JAGXJF010005166.1, on the reverse strand, counting down.
TTTCACACCTTCTTTGCTAGGAGTGATTCAAGGAGAATGGATGCCCTCAAATACACTCTTCAGTTGGACCGTGAGGGGTTGGGACAGAAGATTAATCTCCAGAAATCATCCATCTTCTTTGGGATGCACTGTGTATCAATGGATGGACTAATAGGCAAGTAAAGAGGTGATGCTAAATCTGTGATACAGGCCATCCCGACCTATGTGATGAGTAGTTTCCAAATTCTTGTTGCCACCTTTGATAAACTGAAAGCAACCATCGTGGCATGCACCGAAGCCCATATCATCGTCGTACACTTCGAGAAGTATTTTGTTCGGCTACATCTTCTTCAGAGGGGTTTCTGCTAGGCCATTGGAGATGGAAAAGTGGTGAATATTCTATCTAATAACTAGATCCCTGATGTCCCTCCTGGTCTGGTTAAGCCCATCCTACCATGTGTATGTCCTGGTTAGACTGCTATTACGCGTGGAGCCCATTAAGGAACCCGAATTTGCCAGACCATTCACGCGCATGTCGCGCAACGTCACGCCACGCCCCGTGAGGCGAGCGAACGCACGCGTGTGGTATTTTTCTTCTCTACTCACATTGCTTTAAAGAGGTGTGGAGCACCAACCCTTATAAGATGGTCTCCCTTCACTTTAATTAGTGATATGAGACTAAATCTCCACTAACTCTTGCCATGTATGAGTGGGCCTGTGGAATTTATTTGAGAATTAATTGTAGAACCAATTGGGCTAGGCCCATTAATTCTAACAATCCTTGCCCGAGATTCTTGTGTTTTATGTGACCGGGAGGAAGGAATAGAGCACACATTCTCTTTTGTCAGTTCTCCTGGGAGGTGTGGCGGGAGATCAAGCTAGCTTTTGGAGTTCATCTTTGCCCCAAAAAGTATTCATCCACCAAGCAATGGCTCTTTGATTTCCTGGCTCATGCATCTGAAAAAGGAGTCCATTGTCTTGGTTGTTTACATGTGGCATATTTGGGAAGCTCGTATGAGGAGAGGAACGACGAAGGATTTTACATCCTCGCAGAGTTGCGGAGAATATCAAAACTTATGTGGAGATGATAGTGTTGCACCTGGTTCAACTGACACAGCGTCATTGGCATGAGTCCATTTCTTCAGTTCCCCACTGGACTCTGTCGCCGCCTGGTTCGGTTCTCATCAAGGTCGATGCAGCATTGTTTGAGGCTTCACGTCGGATGAGGGTTGGCGTCGTGATTCGCAACCACATAGGAGAGTGCTTGGCTGCGTGCAGTGAGCCACTTGAAGGTTTCCCGTCGCCGGAGTTTGTAGAAGCATAGGCTCTTCGTCGTGCGGTCTGCCTGTCTCTACTGCAACAACACAACACATCAATGCGGGACAGATCCTCCATTGGTTCGGTCATCACGGATATCAAGGTCCTGATGGCAGGTTTCACCTTGCCATCCGTTCGTCATGTTTGTCACTCTGTTTCTTCGTTTATTTCTCATGCTACTCCAGAGTATATCTAAGAGACCCTTTGTAATGATTCTGTGTGATCAATAAAGTGTTATCATTCTCTAAAAAAACCTCTGATTATTAGGGAGAAAGTACAGGAAGGTTTACCACAGGGCATACATGGATATTTTCCAAAGAGATAGAAGAAAGAAGGGCAAGCAAATTATAACTCTAGCATCTCAGGATCGGCGGGCACCTTCGAGGAGCACCGCCGGATGCAATGAAAACATTATATTGAACTATCGCGGGATTGGCGATCCCGCAATACTTCGTGAACTTTGTGATCTCAAGGAGTGTGCGCATTCAGTCCTTTGCTTGGTGGACACACAACGAGGGCCCGAGTGGAAGGATTGGCAGGTACTTTGGGTTTTGATGGTGCTTTCGCTATTGCTAGTAGTGGCCGGAGTGGAGGTTCAGGTGTTTTTGGAAGTGTAATACTGATCTTAGAATTAAGAATTTTCCGAAGTACCACATTGATGCTAAGGTGTCGGAAGCTGGGAAGGAGCTATGGAGATTGACATGCTTTTATGGTGAGGCAAACAGGAGTTTGCGTCACCACTCTTGGGACAAGTTAAAAATTTTAAGAGGGGAATCGACACTACCTTGGCTCTATGTTGATGATTTCAACAAGGTGCTTCACAGAGGAGGAACAGATGGCCTGAATGAGCGGGCGGTCACGCAGATGATGAGCTTTCGGGAAGCTACTAACGTATGTGGGTTGTGTTACTTGGCTATATAGGGCTGGATTGGACCTATGAAAGGAAAATCAATAATGAAGTGTTCTGCAGAGTGCGGCTGCATCAGGCTCTAGCCTCTGCAAACTGATGCTCTATGTTTCCGTTCGCGTCGTGTCGTAGCAACGAGGCTAGACAGTGAACTTGTGGCACCCCGTACGGCTCCACGGACGACGCAGGGTTACACGGGAAACTACGTCGTGTGAAGACACCGCTGCCGCACACGCGGGTTACCCGACGCGAAGACGCTCGAACTCGCAGCGAGGTTGCGAACCGAAGGAGTGGAGGAGCAAGCCAACTAGTGATTTCAGAATTTCTGGGTCCCCCAAATGGGAGGGGTGTCCCTCTATTTATAGGGAAAAGAGGGGTAGGAGAAATTACAGCAATGCCCTTAGGCGTTTTACAATTATGCCCCTAAATGCACTAACGCCCCTAGGGGCGCATAGGTCTTTTCCTTCGGGAATATCCCGTGGGTCCCGCCTGTCCCGCACGGACTCGTTGCCGTCACGGTCCCGGCGTTGAGCGGTCTTGGCGCCTCGACGAGGTTAGAGTTGTCGCAGAGTCGGCCTCGAGCGGTCTTGGCATTGCGACGAGGTTGGTATTGTCGCGGAGTCGGCAACGAGCGGTCTTGGTGTTGTGGCGAGGTTGGTGTTGCGCTGATCTCCCTTAAGTGTTGAAAATGTCGGAACCGGGTAGCGCGGGGACCCCTGCCCCAACAGTAGTCCCTCGCCGGTGCGGGCGGTCATTTAGTGCACGTCCGGACCGGCGCACCGATCCTAGCGGGGTCGGCGCGCTGGCCGGATTAACGAGCTCAGAATTGTCGTGACATTCCCAGGTTTGCGGAATACGAATGCATGGGATCTCGCGGTAAACCAGGGGACCTAAAGAAAATCCTCTGGACCCCAACCGATAGTAAAAGCGAGGATTTAGAGAAAATCTTTCAGGTCCAGCCCGTGATAAAATCCGGGACTTAGCGAAAATCTTCCGGACCCAATCCGCGGTAAACTTTATTTTATTTTTCTCTTCTTTATTTTTCCTCTTCTTTTCTTCTTCCTTTTTCTCTTTTTTTTCTTTCTTTCTTTCTTTTCCTCTCCTTTTCTTCTTTCTTCCTCCCTTTTTCTTTTCTTTTTGCGCCTGGCCGAATGCCCCACCGGGCCCTTGCTGGGCCGGCTAGGTCACCTGGGGCGGGGGCTATAAAGCCCCCCCCCGTGCGCCTCCTCCAGGGGTCCTTCCCCCCCCCGTGCTCCCCTGCCACCTAGCGCCGCCGCCTTGCCCGTCCACCGCCGCCGCCGTCCTGCTCTCCTCGACCGCCGCCGCTCGTCGCCTTGCGGGGAGCCCCGGCGCCGCCTGCCGCCGCCTTGCGGGGTCCCCCGACGCCCCCGGCCGCCGCCCCGTGGGGAGCCGCGACGCCGCCTGCCGCCGCGCCCCGGGGTCCGCCGCGCCGCCGCCCGCCCGACGGTGGCCACCTCCAGGGCGCCTCCCCGCCTCGAGCATTGCAGCCGGCCCCTCAGGAAACCGGCGCCAGGGGTCGCCGCCACCTGACGGGGCCTAGGGAGCCACCGCCGACCGTGGGCCATCCAGGGTTGCTGCCGTTTCCCCGGGCCGTCCGTGTTTTTCTTTCCTGCAGGTCGGGAGTGGTGGCACTGCAGCTGCACGCCCAGTCGCCGCAGACCTTACGCTCCAAGGGTGACCATCCCGGCTTGTGCATAATAAAGAATTTTTTTCTTTTTTTTATTAGCTCACAGTAGTCGGGTGAGATTTGAGATGCCTGTATGAGATGGACCGTTAATGTATGATAAACTGCTGCTGCTTTCCTTCGATTTATGCGTCGTATGCGGACAGTGCGTGGACGCGGGGTCGTCAAGGCACGTGTTTTTGTTTGCTTTTGATGGTAGTCTTGGCGCGAGGCGAGCACATGCGTAGGACCGTGTACTGCCACCGTATGTTTTTTTCTTTTTATTGCGATGCATTAGATGAGTTCGGAAACTGCGTCGCCACTGCACGTGTAGTCGCTTGTCGCCTTTGTCCGCCTCGGTTGCCGGCGCGAGGCGTTCCGCTGGATGACTCATACTGCTGCGCTTGTTTTATTTCTCACACAGGAACACCGGAGGTTGGGCCGCTTCTACGCCTGCCAGTTCACGACCGTTGGGATCGCTCGGTGAGAAGGTAGCGACGGGACCCATCGCAGCGACCGCGTCGCATCGATCGTGGTCCCGTTTGCTCAAGACCCCCGTGACATTCCGGGGCGACGTGGAGCGCGTGCTGGCGAGGAGATAGTGACGGGACCCGTCGCAGCGACCGCGTCGCATCGACCGTGGTCCCGCTCATTCAAGACCCCCGTGACATTCCGGGGCGACGTGGAGGGCGCGCTGGCGAGGCTTCCTGCTCGGGGCGGAAGGAGCGGTGCGACACGGGCGACCTTCCTCTTCGAGGTTGCGGAGCGACTAGGCATCACTGGCCCCACGGTGACAGAGCGGCGAGGGCGATGCCGCGGTGGAGTGTTGAGTCAACGCCGCGATGGAGTGCCACGACGGAGATGCCGCGACGGGGGCAACGAGGTCGACGCCGCGACGGAGCGCCACGGCTGACGGAGACGCTGCGACGGAGCGCCGAGGTCACCGCTGCGATGGAGCGCCACGACGGAGCGCCAAGGTTGCCGCTGCGATGGAGCGCCGCGACGGAGATGCCGGCGACGGAGCGCGCGAGCGGAGTGCCGAGGTCGACGCCACGACGGAGCACCACGGTTGATGGAGACGCTACGACGGAGCACCGAGGTCACCGCAGCGATGGAGCGCCACGACGGAGCGCCATGACGGAGCGCCAAGGTCGCCGCTGCGATGGACGCCGCGACGGAGACGCCAAGACGGAGCGCGCGACGGAGTGCCGAGGTCGACGCGCGACGGAGCACCACAGTTGATGGAGACGCTACGACGGAGCACCGAGGTCACCGCAGTGATGGAGCGCCACGACGGAGCGCCAAGGTCGCCGCTGCGATGGAGCGCCGCAACGGAGATGCCACGACGGAGCGCGCGACGGAGTGCCGAGGTCGACGCCGCGGCGACGGAGTGCCGAGGTTGCCGCTGCGATGGAGCGCTACGACGGAGCGCCGCGACGGTAGCGCCAAGGTCGCCGCTGCGATGGAGCGCCAAGGTCGCCGCTGCGATGGAGCGCCGCGACGGAGATGCCACGACGAGTGCGACGCGACGGAGTGCCGAGGTCGACGCCGTGACGGAGTAGTACCACGGTTGATGGAGACGCTGCGACGGAGCACCGAGGTCACCGCAGGGATGGAGCGCCACGACGGAGCGCCGCGACGAGCGCCAAGGTCGCCGCTGCGATGGAGCGCCGCGACGGAGATGCCACGACGGAGCGCGCGACGGATAGTGCCGAGGTCGACGCCGCGACGGAGCACCACGGTGATGGAGATGCTACGACGGAGCACCGAGGTCACCGCAGCGATGGAGCGGCCACGACGGAGCGCCACGGTTGACCGGGACGCTGCGACGGAGCGCCGAGGTTGCTGCAGCGATGGAGCGCCACGACGGAGATGCCGCGACGGAGCGCCACGGTTGACCGAGACACTGTGACGGAGTGCCGAGGTTGCTTTCATCCGTTACTTCTATGTCGACTTTCTGGCTTCGCTTAGTGTGATGAAGCTCCTCTTTTTGATTTGCCGACGTGGTCGTGCTTTTGGTACCTGATTTGTATGTAGCCTTGGTGATAGATTTATAAAGGCTTTTGGGAAATCGATGTCTTCTTCGCTTTGACTGTGGAGTTCAAGGTTTCTTAGCTGTGGTACTTGCAGGGTTTGCACCTGGTGGGGAGTGAGGTGGCTCCGCAACGCGAGCCCCTTGTTAATATGCGCGCGTTGAGGGGTGCCGCCGACTTAATAGCGTTCGTTTCAGGCTTCATGCGGCATTGCTGCTAGTTGCTGGTGGAGGTGCTCGAGTTGGCTAGCGCGTGAGTGCGCCTTGGTGGATGTAGCCCCACACGGTGTCGTGTACAGTATTTGGCCCCTCGCGTCAATGAGTGCTTTGATGGAGTGTAGCATTTCATAGCCCCTCGCGATATGCGCACAGGTACTTGGTACCTTGCCTCCCGATAAAAAACTTTGCGTCCCTCGGCTTGGCGGGGACGCAAGCAGTTGCCTTACGACCCCGTGTTCTCTTCTTGCACTGAATAGATAGGTGTTGAATCCGGGCCCTTGCCCTAACAAATGTGGGGGGTACTCGGTGCTCTGCCCGCGACAGCGTGCGCGCTGGGTCGGTATACTAATGTGCATTTTGTTTTGCTTAATGCGGTGGTGAGTCCGTGCCGGAGAGTGACAATACTCGATTTACACGAGGGACGTTTCTTCTAGCCATCCGAGGCTGGACTTGACTTGTGCGGGAGGCGGGGCCTCCCAGCACACACGAGGATGTTCAGCGCCCGGCCCACGCGGGAAGGTGATTCCTCCCAGCCAAACGCGAGGAGGCTTTTGACCGAATCATGCGGGGGAGATAGGGTCTTCCCAGCGCACACGAGGAGATCTAGGTGCTCGGCCCGCGTGGGGGGTGTTTCCCCCCGGCCAACGCGAGGAGGCTTTTGACTCGACTCACGCGGGGGGAGATAGGACTTCCCAGCGCCACACGAGGGAGATCTAGGTGCTCGGCCCGCGTGGGGGGGTGTTTCCCCCCGGCCAACGCGAGGAGGCTTTTGGACTCGACTCTATGCGGGGGAGATAGGGCGTCCCAGCGCACACAAGGAGATTTAGGTGCTCGGCCCGCGTGGGGGAGGTGTTTCCTCCCGGCCAACGCGAGAGCTTTTGGACTCGACTCATGCGGGGGAGATAGGGCTTCCCAGCGCACACGAGGAGTTTTAGGTGCTCGGCCCGCGTGGGGGAGGTGGTTCCTCCCGGCCAACGCGAGGAGACTTTTGTTTGGACAGGCACGCGATGTAGGCGAGTAGACTTCGGCATTCACACCTGTCGTGGCAGTTTCATACGCATATATATATGTCTGAGATGACTTAGCATTTGTTACAAGGATACGAAAAGGTCGTGACAAGATGACACATCCTCGGGAAATCTAGCGATGGTCGACGCAGCGGCACTTTGGAAGAATTTAAAGAGGGTAAGTAAATGCTTGGACCGACGCAGCGGCACCTTGGAAGAATTTAAAGAGCGTAAGTAAATGCTTGACCGACGCAGCGGTCCCGGCCACAGTTGGCCTACAAAATGAGTGAGGTCTTCCCGAGTCCCTAGCGCTTCATACGTAACAGTTCTTCAAGTTGATCGTGTTCCAACTGTGCTTCAGCTCTTCACCCTCGAGTGTCTTCAATCGAAACGACGTTGGGCGCGACTGGCTGAACGATCTCGTATGGCCCTTCCCACTTGGAGCTCAGCTTCCCGTCGGCTTCGGGGTTCGCATTTTTCTTCAAGACGAGGTCACCCACCTAGAGGGGACGCGGACGAACGGCTTTGTTGTACGCATTGCCATGGATGCTTGATAGCGTTCGATGTTGAGTGTGGCGTCTTGTCTCAGCGCCTCAAGGCGTCGAGGGAGGCTTTGCGGGTCTCGTCTTCAGGCGGCGTTTCGGTGCGAGAGGAACCTAGTTTGATTTCTTCGGGAGTGACGGCCTCGTCGCCGAAGAGCAGCTTGAACGGGGTGAAGCCCGTGGCTCTGCTGGCAGCCGTGCGAGTGGACCACAGCACGTTGGGGAGCTCGTCCGCCCAGCGTCCTTTGGGAGGTCGAAGAGACGCAGTGCGCAAGCCGTGGAGGAGGACGCACGTTAGCGCGCTCTGACAGCACCATTCGCCCGAGGGTTGGCCACGGAGGCAAAGCAGAGGTTGATGCCAGTGAAATGCAGAATTTGCGGAATGGCTCGGCGTCGAATTGGGTGCCATTGTCGACTGTGATTTCGCGCGGGACGCCGAAGCGGCATATCAGATTCTTCCATATGAACTTCTTCTGCATAGAGGCGGAGGTGATCTTGATGAGCGTTCTGCCTCTACCCACTTGGAGAAATAATCGACTGCCACATTACAAACTTACGCGCCGTGGCTCGTGGTCCTGAACGGGCCCAACCAGATCGACCCCCATGCGCCAGCTTGCGACGCGGCCATGAGGTGGGATGGGCTGCAGGTCGTGCGCCGGAAGGTTCGTGCCTCGTCCCATCCATTGGCCACGCCGGGCATAGTTTCACCAAGTCTTGCGCGTTGTGTAGAGCCGTTGGCCAATAGAAGCCTTGACGGAAAGCCTTGGAGACTAGAGCGCGCGGATGCGAGGTGGGATCCGCACAGCCCTCGTGTATGTCCCGAACCAGCTCGGCTCCTTCCTCCTTAGAGATGCATTTGAGGTACGGCACGCACACGCCGCGCTTGTACAGGGAGCCTCGGTGGATGATGAAGCCCCTTGCCCGCGCCTTGAGCCGGGCGGGCCTCGACGTGATCTTCGGGCTCGGTCTCACTGACGAGGTTACCGTATCATGGGCGTTCGCCAGTCCTGCGGGTTATGATGTCACCTCCGGTAGCCCTTTGTCGATAGGGGTTGTGAGGACTTCGTAGAAGGCACCAGGCGGGCATGCCCACGGAGTACTTGCCGCTCGGGCCAGCATGTCTGCCTCCGTGTTCTCGCACCGGGGGATGGACGAACAGTGAAGCCCGAGAAGTGCTTCTCCATCGCCCGCGGCCACGGCCAAGTACTTGATCATTTCTGGCTCTTTTGCTTGATAGCTCTTGTCAACGTGTCCCGCGATGAGCTGGGAGTCGCTCTTGACTAACACCCATCGGGCTCCCGCGGCCCGCGCTTTGCGTAAGCCAAGTAGTAGGGCTTCGTACTCAGCGATGTTGTTGGTGGCCTTGAACTCCAGCTCGGGCGGCGAACGAAGTGCGTGCTCCATCCGGCGATCGAGGACTGCGCTGCGCCGGTGCCTTCGGCGCACATGAGCCATCCACGCAGACGGTCCATACTGGCTCGGCGTGTCCCGGGGAGTTGTGTGCTCGGAAGCGACCCATTCTGCCACGAAGTCCGCGAGGGCCTGTGACTTGATGCCGGTGCAAGGGAGGAACTCGACGGTGAATTGCGCGAGCTCCGTCGCCCACTTCCCGATGCGTCTTGAGGACCTCCTTGTTGCGAGCATCTCGCCAATAGGGTACGAGGATGGTACTTGGATGGGGTGTGCCTAGAAGTAATGCCGAAGCTTCCTTGACGCCATGAGGAGAGCGTAAGCAAGCTTCTCCAACTCGGTGTAGCGAACTCTTGCGCCTTGAAGCGACTCAGATACATAATAGACCGGGTGCTGGATACGGTCTCTTTCTTAACTAGTACTGCGCTCACGGCTCCCGGTGTTGCGGCCAAGTACAGGAGCAGGGTTCTCCCGGGGGTTGGGCTTTGTAGCAGAGGAGGTGAAGTCAGGTATGCCTTGAGCTCATCAAATGCTTGCTGGCTGTCAGAACCCCACTCGAAACTGGACGAGCCCCTAAGGGCCCTGAAGAACGGAAGTCCCTTTTCGGCGGACCTGGACACAAATCTTCCTAGCGCGGCAAGGTGCCCAGTGAGCTTCTGCACCTCTTTAATATTTTGGGGGGGAGGCATGTCCAGCACGGCCTTGATCTTGGCTGGGTTGGCCTCAATCCCTCTTTTGGACACGAGGAAACCCAGCAGTTACCCGCCTGCACCCCGAACACACACTTCTAGGGATGAGCTTCATCCCAGCCGCGCGGAGATTGCTGAACGTTTCTTCCAAGTCCCCGCGCGTGAGAGCGTGCGATGGTGCTCTTGACGACCACGTCATCCACATAGGCCTCGACGTTACGCCCCACTTGGGCATGGAGCGCCTTCTGCACTAAGCGGGCGAAGGATGCTCCAGCGTTTTTTAAGCGAACGCCATGCGTACGTAGCAGAAAGTTTCCGATGGTGTGATGAAGCTCGTTTTTTCCTCATCATCCTTGGCCATCCAGACTTTGTGGTACCCTGAGAATGCTTCCAAGAAGCTCATGAGCTCACAGCCGGACGTGGCGTCGACGAGTTGGTCGATGCGCGGGAGCGGGAACTCGTCTTCGGACATGCCTTGTTGAGGCTGGTGTAGTCGACGCACATGCGCCACTTGCCGTTGGCTTTCTTCACAAGCACAGGGTGGCGAGCCACTCAGGGTGCAAGACTCTCGAATGACTCCGGCTTTCAGAAGCTCATTGACCTGTTCGCGGGCCGCCTGCTGGCGCTCGGCGCACATTTCCTCATCCTTTGCTTCACGGGGTGGGCGTCCGGGCGGACGTACAGCTTGTGCTCGATGATCTCCCGTGGGACACCTGGGAGATCCTCGTGTTCCCAAGCAAAGATGTTGGCGTTGTCCCGGAGGACCTTGAGGACCTCTTCAGACACCTCCGGAGCAAGATCCGCCCCAAGGAGCGCGATCTTACCCGGAGCATCGTCGCGTAGGGGAACGGCACGCGTCTCCCCGTCCGGCTTCGGCTTCGGGGTCCATCGCCCCACGCCCGGCAAGGGGTGAGTCCCTGGCCCCGTCGAGCCTTCTTCTAACTGTACGTTGTGGACGTAGCAGTTGACAGCTTGCGCTCGTTCATCGATCCTTCGGGACAAGTTTTGATCCCCGCGCACCGTGATGACGCCTTGCGGTGCTGGGACCTTCATGCACAGGTATGCTGGTGCGGTATAGCGCCGAACTTGTTGAGTGACACCCGCCCCATGATGATGTTGTACTGGTACGGTAGGTTGACGACGTCGAATGTGATGTTCTCGGTGCGGGAGCAATTACCCGAGCTGAACGTGACGGGGAGCTCGATGCGTCCCATGGCGGCGATTGGCTCGCCTCCAAAGCCCAGCAAGGGGATGCCTGGGGCTCGGAGGAGTGATGACGGGATGCCCATTTCTTTGAAGGTTGACGAGAACATGATGTCCGCGGAACTCCCCCCGTCGACGAAGACGCGATGCACCTCCGCATCCGAGATCATCGCCGTTATGACGAGCGCGTCATGATGAGGGAGGGTGACCCCCACGACATCTTCAGGCCCGAAGGTCACGGGTGTGGATGCCCAAGCAGGGAGCTCAGTAGGCGGAAAGGAGGCGATGTGGCTTATCTGTCGGGCATACGCGCGCCTTTGGCGCTTGGACGGGAAGGTATGCGCGTTGCCTCCTATGATGGCGTGGATAACACGGTGCGGGTTGATCACTTGTACCGGCGCCGCGCCCTGGGGAAGGGGCGGTGGCGGTGGCAACTGAAGGCGTGGCTCCCTTGGGGCGGGAGCCCGTGCTGGGGGTCGAGCATCGTCCGTCGGTCTTGGCGAAGCTGCTCGCGCATCCTGCGGATCACATCGCACTCGGCGGTGGAGTGGTTGTATGGACCGGTGTAGCTCGCAGAACTTCCTCGCGTGGTTGCCGTTCCCGTAGCATGTTGATGGCTCAGTCGGCCACGGTTGCCACGTCCTCCACCATGATCGTGGTTTCGCTCACCGCCGTGGAGACCCCGACGCACGGGTCACGGTCCTCGGGGCGCTCATGGCTCCGCGCTTGGTCACGGTCGTCGCCCCGCCTGGGATGGGTGGGGGACCGCTCGTCGTATCCGTCCACTTGGTGCACGCCACGATGGCGTGGCTGAGGATCATCATGAGTCGCCTTGGGCTGCCTGGCGGCCGCCAGCGCCTTGTTTCGCAGCTGGAGTTATCCTTCTTCTTGAAGAGCGTATCTCTCCATGGTGTCGTACAATTTTTGGATGTGGTTGGCGGCTCCGGTCCAGCTTGGCGCACAGGGCCGGTTCTAGATGGACCTTCGCGCGGCGGAGCACACGCTTTCGTCGGTGATGCTGCGTATCTGACATTGCACGTTGGCGAAGCGCTTGTGAAACGCTTGGATGGTTTCCCGCGGTTCTTGGACCAGCGCATAGAGATCCGCAGCTGTCACGGCCTTGGTCTTGTTTCCCTGGAAGCGCGAGTGCAGCAGCTGGCGGAGTTGCTCCCAGGAGTATACCGAGCCGGCGGAGAGCGTGAGGTACCACGACCGCGCTATCCCAGAGAGCTTGAGGAGGAGGCTCTTCGTCATGGTGGCTTCATTCCCTCCTGCCGCAGATACGGCGGCCTCGTACACGCGGGTGAATTCGGCCGGGTCGGCGTCACCTGCATAGCTCGAGAGATCCGCGAGATGGAACTTGTGTGGCCACGGCTTTGCTTCGAGCCCGGGGCTGAGGGGACTTCGGTCGTCGGCGATGTTGATGACTTCGTGCCTCGCAGCGTGGGTAGTTGGTGCGGCGACGTACTCGCGGGCGTCTTCGGCGCTGTCCAGGATAGCGTCCGTCTCGCGCAGGGTGGCGAGGGCTGCTTCGCGTCTCCGCCGAATTTCTGCTCGCAGCGCTTCCGCTTCCGAGGTTCCCGGCGGGGTCGCAGGTCTCGCGCGCGCAACTGTCTCCTGTAGTCGGCGTCGCTGTTCTTCGGCGACCTGTGGGTTTGTTTGGACTTGCTCCATTGCCGCCACGCGTCCTAGCGCTTGCTGGTTGCGAAGGGCGTCAGCCTGTGCCGTCGCAGCGTCGAGGGCCGGGCTCGCCGCGTCCACCACCGCTGCCTGTCGTGCGCGTGCTTTGGTGGCCTCGCGTAAGAGCCCCTCCATGCGCAGGCTATCGGCTTTGAGTGCTTCCAGCCCAGCCTGCAGCTCCTCCGCCTTCCGGTTTGCTTCCGCAGCTTGCTGCCTTAGGGCCTCGATTTCCGCCTCGCTGTTGGCAGCCTGGGCGGAGGCTTCTGAGCCGACTACCTGTGCGTCGGTGGAGGGGTTGGGTGCAGCGTTCGCTGCGCGCGCCTCGGTACGCGCCGTCCTTCGGGTCGTTGCTCTCGCGCTCGCCGTGGCGGTGGCAACGGCCTTCCGCTTCGTTCCTCCTCGCTTCTTGGGCGGCATGGTTTGATCGTCCTGCGGGTTGACGGTGGCGTCTTCGCGATCCCGGTGGTGGCTGCGGTCTTCGTCACACGGCTTCTTGTTAGCTTCCCACAGACGGCGCCAACTGTCGTAGCAACGAGGCTAGACAGTGAACTTGTGGCACCCCCGTACGGCTCCACGGACCGACGCAGGGTTACACGGGAAACTACGTCGTGTGAAGACACCGCTGCCAGATGCTACGACAGTGAACTTGTGGCACCCCCGTACGGCTCCACGGACCGACGCAGGGTTACACGGGAAACTACGTCGTGTGAAGACACCGCTGCCGCACACGCGGGTTACCCGACGCGAAGACGCTCGAACTCGCAGCGAGGTTGCGAACCGAAGGAGTGGAGGAGCAAGCCAACTAGTGATTTCAGAATTTCTGGGTCCCCCAAATGGGAGGGGTGTCCCTCTATTTATAGGGAAAAAAGAGGGGTAGGGAAAATTACAGCAATGCCCTTAGGCGTTTTACAATTATGCCCCTAAATGCACTAACGCCCCTAGGGGCGCATAGGTCTTTTCCTTCGTGAATATTCCGGGAATATCCCGTGGGTCCCGCCTGTCCCGCACGGACTCGTTGCCGTCACGGTCCCGGCGTTGAGCGGTCTTGGCGCCTCGACGAGGTTAGAGTTGTCGCAGAGTCGGCCTCGAGCGGTCTTGGCATTGCGACGAGGTTGGTATTGTCGCGGAGTCGGCAACGAGCGGTCTTGGTGTTGTGGCGAGGTTGGTGTTGCGCTGATCTCCCTTAAGTGTTGAAAATGTCGGAACCGGGTAGCGCGGGGACCCCTGCCCCAACACGTCGCTTCGACACCTCACGGCAGCAAAGTCGGACCACTCTCCTATCCTACTCCTGAATGAGCAGGAGACGGCCAATCGGTGAGTTATGGTGGATAGGCCATTCAAGTATAAATTGATGTGGGAATCAAACACAAAATATTTCCCTCTGTTGGAGCAAGTTTGGAAGGATGGTGAACACTGCCAATCTGTTGGTGATATCAAAACCTATCTGGTAGCTGATGCTTTATCGAGTTGGCATGTCAATTCCTTTGGTCATGTGCGTAAGGAGATACATTAATTGAAGAGAAGGCTGGAACAACTGAGAGCCGATCCAACTCGGATAGGGCCAACACACGAGGAGATTAAGGTGGAACCGCGTATTATCAAGCTGAATTATCATGAAGAAATTTTGTGGTAGCAACGGTCGTGGGTTCAATGGCTGGCTGAAGGAGATGGCAACACTCATTTCTTCCATCAGAAAGCTAACGCCCGGCGTAAAAATAATCGAATCTCGAGTCTTGTCCGTGCGGTTGGATCCCTTTGTTAGAACAATCAGGAGCTAGGAGTAATGGCTACCGATTTCTACCAGAACATACACACGTCGGAAGGAACGATTGGCATGGAGGAGGTCCTGTCGCATATACCTAACAAGGTAAGAGATGACATGAACTGCGATTTGAATCTCCTTACGACGCTACTGAGGTGAAGCAGGCTCTTTTCCAGATATTTCTGATGAAGGCGCCCTGTCCGGACGGCTTTCTAGCCTATTTTTTCCAGCGGAACTAGGGTGTTTGTGGTGAGGAAGTAACCAAGGTTGTTCTGCGAGTGTTGACTGGTCAGGAATCTCCTGAGGTTTTAAACAAGACGTTCATCATTCTAACCCCTAAGGTATCTAATCCAACCTCCTTGACGCAATTTTGGCCAATTAGCTTATGTGATGTGATATATTTGAGATCATAACCAAGGTTTACGCTAATCGGTTGAAAAATATTCTACCGGAGATCATCTCCTAGGAGAAATTGGCTTTCATCCCTGGGCGGCTCATTACGGACAATATTATTATAGCATATGAATGCCTGCATTTACACAGAGGAAGCAAAATTCCCTGTTGAGTTTGTGTTGAATATGTGTTCGGGGTAGGTTACAGGTATGACTTGGAGAAGGCGTAGTATTGTAATAGGGTACTACGAGGGGGAGTCCTAGTAGGATACGGGTAGAGTTAGAATTGGACTCATGTATCCTGGCCTCCTATATAAGGAGGGGGACACCACACAATGTAACCAAGCCAATACAAAGAGATCAAGGCAATGGGGAGGAGCGCCCGTAGTCAAGCCCCGTGGATGTAGGCCTCGTGGCCGAACCACGTTAAAAACGTCGGTGTTTCTCGTTGCCAAATTCTGCGGTGTCTCGGATTAGATCTACGCTTCCGCGTGTGCCTCGTGATTCGCAACAAGTGGTATCAGAGCGCGAGGTTCAGTAGATCTTGAGGCGGTGCAGAGGATCTGGCGGTTCGAGACGGAGGACGGCGGCGTGTGTACAAGGCGAGGTGGCGCCTGGAGCGCGTCGTGAAAAATCGCTTCAAAAGGGCGCGGGAACTCCGCACAATTTTTGTGTGGAGGAAATTTGGCGCGAGGTGGAGCGAGGAAGAAAAAAAGAGCAGTTCGCGGTGGCCGCGGCGGTGCGAGGCGACACCGGGCGGCCGCGCAAGGCGACGGCACGGCAGCTCCGGCCGGCCGCCGGCCACAGCACAGCCACCCGAGGCGTCGGCCTGGCCAAGGAGGCGGCCCAGGCAGCGGTGGCCCGTGGCAGAGGGGCGGCCTGGCACGGCCTGAGGAGGAGGCGGCTCGGTCAGGCGCGCCAGCCTGGGGCCGCCCGAGGCGGCCTGGCGGGAGGCGCCGGCCCAAGGCAAGGCAGCCCATAGGCGGGGCGGGGCGGCGGCCCAGCGCGTGGCCGGCCGGAGGCGGCGAGGCAGGCCGCGGGAGGGGCGAGGCGACCCATAAGCGGGGCGGCCCGAGGCGGGGCGGCCTGGCGGGGGGGGCACGGCCCAGGTGGGTCAGTTGGCCCAGAGGGGCGCGCGGCCGGCCCTGGCGGGGCCCGGCGCGGCCCAGGCGGGCGCCGGCAGCCCGGGAGGCGCGGGCGGGCCCGACGGGGCCCGGTTGAGCCCGGGGAGGCCCAGGAGGAGCCCAAAAGGGGCCCAAAACGTATTGGGGAGGCCCAGGACGCGTTTTGGAAAGGTTTTTTCAGTCAAATTTCGGAAAGGAATTCATTTTTGGTCAAACTCGAATTGGGTTCCGAATTTTTGGAAGAAAATGGACTCGGAATAGGAGTCCGATTTGGATTTGAGGGTCCAAGGATTGCTATATAAGCAAGGGTTCGGGGGAGGCTTCAACGGACGAGATCTCAGGAGTTGAAGCCTACAGGTAACCTGGAGAACACATGATCCGGAGGAGCAGAGTACTCAGTGGTCCGGATGTGAGGCGTGGGACTCGGCATCAATTGTGGATAAATTGATGGAAGGAAAAACAGCGGGGTTGGAAAAAGTGTGGGGCTAGCTAGCCAGGAGATCTTCGACCAGGGCTGCGGAGACTCGACACGGGAATTGTGGCGAGGCGTGTGGCTGATGGCACACGGCAGACAGAGATAGTGTAGAGAGACTATTCAAGGAAAGATGAGGCAATTGTGAATTTGACTCAGTGAGATGACTCAGTCGTAAAGTTTCTTCAGCATGAAGAAGGAAGTACAGTTGCAGGTGGAGTCATGGTGGAGTCAGAGAGTAGCAATGGAGTCTCATTGGCAGTTCAGGTAATTGAGCTGCAAAGGTGAATCTCAAGTCCAAGGTACACAGAGGTTCGCGCAAGAACGACTTCAAGGTGGTGAAGGACATATTCGCCAAGGTGGAGTTTATTGAGTTTGTGTCGAATATGTGTTCGGGGTAGGTTACAGGTATGACTTGGAGAAGGCGTAGTATTGTAATAGGGTACTACGAGGGGGAGTCCTAGTAGGATACAGGTAGAGTTAGAATTGGACTCATGTATCCTGACCTCCTATATAACGAGGGGAATACCACATAATGTAACCAAGCCAATACAAAGAGATCAAGGCAATGGGGAGAAGCGCCCGTAGTCAAGCTCCGTGGACGTAGGCCTCGTGGCCGAACCACGTTAAAAACATCGGTGTTTCTCGTTGTCAAATTCTGCGGTGTCTCGGATTAGATCTACGCTTCCGTGTGTGCCTCGTGATTTCGCAACATTCCCACTATGCTCTAAAACTCGACATAAATGAAGGAATACGGCCATGCAGAATGGTGCTATTTGGAAGCTATTATGCTAAGATTGGGATTTAGCTCAGTTTGGGTGTCTCGGGTGATGCAATGTGTGAGCACAATATCTTTTTTGGTGTGCTTTAATGGTAGCCTATTGTCAGAGTTTCAGCCCTCTAGGCGAATTAGACAGTGTGACCCGATCTCACCCTACCTCTTCCTGCTGGCGGTAAAGGGTTTATCATGTCTGCCGAAGGCCCGAAGTGTCAATGCAAATGTTCAAGGCGTGGTGGTGGCACTGTCTGCTCCTCCGATTAATCACCTCTTTTTTGCTGATTACAGCTTGTTAATGTTCAAGGCTAATGTTGAGGGTGCTACTCTGATCAGAAACACTATCCAAGACTACTGCCAAGCATCGGAGCAATATGTGAATTTGACAAAATCCTCGATCTTCTTCGGTAAGGGTTGCCCTAGTAGCATGCGGACGAACATCAAGGCTATTCTGGAGGTCACTAATGAACCTTTGTCTGAGCGCTACTTGGGATTGACCTCGGATGTGGGAAAGTCTAAGAACAGTTCCTTTAAGTACTGAAAGGATCAGGTCTGGTCCAAGGTACGAGGATGGATGGAGAAGTGTTTGTCGGCGGGAGGCAAGGATATTCTAATCAAATCAGTAGCTCAGGCAATACCGACATATTCTATGGCTGTTTTCTGTTACCTTGGGGGTTATGTCAGCATATTAGTAATTCTCTCCTCCAAAAGTTTTAGCGGGGGAGTAAGAACGGGAAGTGTAAAACGGCTTGGGTTTCGTGGGAGACCATGACAATGCCAAAGTACCTTCATCGAGGCCTTGGATTCGAGGATATGGAGCTATTTAATTTGGCTATGTTGACTCGCCAGGCGTGGCGGATGTTGCAAGACCCGAGATCATTGAGTGCGAGGATTCTTAAGGCAGTTTATTTCCCCTCTGTCGATTTCCTGAATGTGGCGTGCGATACATGAAGGTAAAGGCGTACCTAAACAGGGCTTAGTTAAGCGGATTGGTACTGGCACTACCACGAGTATATGGAATGAGAATTGGCCACCTCGCAATTATCAGATGTGACCTCTCTGCTCAAAATCCCTAGATCCCCCCTCCCCAGGGTCTTGTCTCCGCCCTTATGGATGCTACATCAAGGAAGTGGAATTTGGCGATCATTTGTATGAATGGATGCGGAGGTTATTAAGAATATCGCAATTAGCAAGGTGTCACAGGAGGACTTTTGGTCTTGGCAAATGAGCGGAGCAGGATCTTCTCGGTTCAATCTGCTTACCGAATGCTTGTCAAGCGCCCAAGGGAAGATTGGCTTGAGGACAATGCTTTAAATTCAAATACAACAAACAACCAGAAGTAGTGGGTGAACTTATGGAAGACAAAGATACCGGCCAAGCTGAAAGTTTTTGCGTGGCGGTTGGCGTGGAATTCAATTCCGACGGGTGATGTGATGATGAACCGGAACATGGCACAGAACAAAGTATGCTTAGTTTGTAACGCAGCTGAGGATCCCTGGTGCCACGCTCTGGTGCATTCCTTGATGGCTCCGTGCGTTTGGTCTCTGCAGGATGAAGAGATTACAGAACATCTGGCGAAGAATGACATCCCTGATGCGAGGCTGGGGCTGTTTATGTTAAAGGACTCATTGTCGCAGGAGGATTGTTATTCTGTGGGTGATTTGGTGGGCATGAAGGAGGGTGATCCATGAACAGGAATTTCAGAGTCCGTTGTCGACAATGGCATTCATTAACAAGTTTCCGGCTGTAATCTGCACTTGGTGCCGACGAGGAAAACTGATGACGTGCAGAGTTCCACAAACACACCGCAAGGTTTGGATTGCATCGTCTCAGAGGGTGACGAAGATTAATGTTGATGTAGCAGTGGCACAGTCGTGCTCTCGCGGAGCAGTCACGACAGTGTGTCGATGAGCGTGGTCAGTTCCAGGGGACGTCTGCGACAGTGATACCAGACTTGACGGATTCGACAACTCTGGAGGCGATCACCTGTAGCGAGGCAATTTCGCTGGTACTCGACTTTCATCTCGCTAAGGTGGAGGTGGCCTCTGATTGTCTAGGATTCGTGAAGAACCTGGAAGGAGCTTACTTGGGACCTTATAGTCCAGAGAAATCAAGGAGATGCAATGTCCGATTCCTAATGTCAAGTTCATTCATGAACGGCAGGAACATTATTTCGAGGCTCGTGTCTTAGAAAAGGCTGCTTCTTCTCTGGAAGTAGCTCGACATGTATGGTTTTTGTCTCCACCGGAGATAGCTTGTATCCTTATTCAATAAAGCTTTCTCCATTACTCAAAAAAAAAGAGAGGACAGTTGCCCTCAAGGATATCCAGTTTGTAAGTTGTTGTCCCGTTGTCTACACTGAAATTGGGTACTAGTGCTATGCACTTTCAAGTTTTTATTTAGTGCTAGTCTAACTTGTAAACGTTTACCCTATAAGAACTGAGTAAAATGTGTACTTGGGCCATTACTAGTAGTTTTCTTTCTTTCTTTTTCTGTCATTTTTCCTAAGTATCTTCCAACAGCTTTTCTTTTACTGGTTTTCTTCTACTATTTTTATGTATTTTTCATTCTTTTTCATCGGGGATTTTATTGTTCTTTAGATTTTCTTTCATCAATTTTCTTTCTTTTTTCCACAACTATCTTTGAGGCAAAATGGGGGAAAACACGTAAAAATTATAGATGTGAAAAGACGCAATAGACTATGAAAAAATATTGATGTGAAAAGATGCAATAGACTATGAAAAAATATACTATCCAATAGATAACTACTGTGAAATATAGTATACAAATATGCACTAGACAATTATCAACAATTACAGTAGACAACTGACAAAAAATACACTAGATAAAAATATGCAGTAGAGAATAACAATAAAAAAATCAATGTCGACAACTAAAAATATGTAGTATAACTGTAGCATCACATGAAACAGAGGAAAAAAATCATTACAAAAATATATAGTAGACAAAAAACATCGTCAAAATATTCAATTATGATCTAATTTCGAAGATCTCATCGAAATGACACAATGGTGAAAACAGATCTTGATTTGGACGCATGATATAAGAACAGTGACTTTTTAAAGTAAGGTTTGATGTGTTTTTTAGACCATTGGACACGTTTCTTAACCAAAATATGACACCTTTACCACATAAAAGGGCCTTGGAAGCCAAAAAAACTAAAAAAAAGGGAGGTGTGTACTCTTTTTATACACAACGTGTGCCGTTAGTATTCACCTTTATTTATTTCGTATTGGCTAATTCTCAGTTATCTGAAATTTTCATAAATCTCAGTCACCTAAAATTGCACATCAATTAGTCTAAAATTGCAGTTCTGAAAGTGTGCAATTTTAGTGACAAGTTACTGTAATTTTTAGTCCGTAAAATTGTAGATTCTTTAGCCTAAAATTGCAGTTTTAGAGGTGTACAATTTTAGTGAAAAGTTACTGCAATTTTTAGTCGATAAAATTGTATGTTACTTTAGTGGAGATGAGGATTGTTGAATTTTGATCCAAAGACTTAAAAAGTGATTGAGATTTAAGAAAATTTCAGACAACTGAGAAATAGACATTCCCTATTTATTTTTCACATGTTAACATCATTTTCCTCCACACCGTAGTCAGTTTGACGAGCCTTTTGTAGTTTGTTCAAGAACTGCAATCTCTAGAGAACTTTTGGTGAAGTTTGTAAAGTTCCAAATCATAAAATCGCTTCTAATTAGCATCAAAGTCCATATGAACGAAGTATGGAAATGAATTTGAATGGCACAAATGGGTGGTGTACTACTCTGCTGAGCGAAAATCTGTACATGCAGACGCCTCAATTTGAAGGTTAACTGCTTAGTTAAAAAAAAAGTTTAACTAGCAGGGAGACGATCGACTCAAAACTTCTCTAGTCGACAGTCAACTGATCAATCAAAACCCATCCCGTTCCTTAAGTCCTCTCATCAGTACTCGTCGCGGGCTCGTGGCTATATAGGTCGACGCCTCAAAGCTGCATGAACATCACGTACGCAGACAGCACAGCACTACCACAAGAACAAGCGTAGCACGTAGCTAGAGCCATAGCAAAAGGACCCGAACTAATCAAGCATGGCTACTCGTCCTCTGTCATCACGATCCTTCCCCTAGCTCCCGCCACCACCATCCCTCACCGTGCCCTCCTCCAGACCTGCCAGCCAAGCGGCACCATCGCCGGCGAGTCCGGCAGCTGCAGCACGGAGAACGACGCGGAGTGCTGCGTGGACGGACGGCGGTACCGGACGTTCGCGTGCTCCCCGCGCGTCACGGGGCGCACCCAGGCCAAGCTCATGCTGAACAGCTTCGCCGAGGGCGGGGACGATGGCGGGAGGGCCAAGTGCGACGAGCGGTTCCACCTGGACACCCAGCTGGTCGTCGCGCTGTCTACGGGATGGTTCAGCGGCGGCGGAGGGGGGCGGTGCTGGAAGCGCGTCGTGATCCGGACCGCCAACGGGAGATCCGCGACGGCCGTGGTCGTGGACGAGTGCGACTCCCTCCGCAGCTGCGACGGCGAGCACAACTGCGAGCCCCCGTGCGCGAATAATGTCGTCAACGGGTCGCCGGCGGTGTGAAAGGCGCTCGGACTCGACACGGAAGACGGGGTGGTGCCGGTCACGTGGTCCGACGCGTGATGATACGTGCATATAGTTATATGAGCGATTCTGCTCGAATAAGGTTACGTTTACATGCACGCGTAAGTGTGGGTTTTCTTTTCTATAAAAAAAAATGTGATTTTCTTTTGACAGGCGCGATCCTTGCCGCTTCTTTTTCTTTATCGCGTCCAACAGCCCCCTCCTTTCTCTTCCCTACACCTGCGTTATCGCCGCTTCTTTCTCTAATTCCTCTTTGCCTCCTCCAACTCTACCATCAAACCACCACCTCACCACCTTCCCCTAGATCTGGTCAGTCCACTGCCGGCGATAGCCACGGGTGTTGAGGCCGAGTGCCAGCGTCCTAATTGGACTATCCCTCTAAAGTCCGAGGATGTCGGTGTTACCCGTCGAGCGTCAGTAAATCTTCGGAGATTGTGATCGCTGTCACCGCTATCATCCTCATCACCTCGCCACTCGCCGTTGAAGCCGGTCAGCCGCTCCCTCCCTCTTCTCCTTCCTCCTCCTTCTCCCTTTCATTCCTCCAACCTCCTCTCCTGCTCCTCCTCGCGCCACTCATCCTCCCGATCAACGATGCCCAAACTGTCACGTGCTAAGTCTAACACGCAACAGTAGAGAGTAGATTGCTTGATTTTTTTATAGGAAACATATGAATTGCAATGTTTTGACTTCCTATATGCTTCGTAGTCGTAGACAAATGTAGCGTACACGTGTGTGCCGTCCAATTATTTGCAAGATCATTGTTTGTGAGTACAAAACTCAGTAGAGAAGAGGAGGAACGAGAGATACGGAGGGTTCAAGGAAGAAGATAGAATGAAAGATTCCTCGTCGTCTTTGCCGTTATCCTACCGAACGGTGTTCTCGATCGTTGTCTCCTCTGTGCATTTGTAGCCTCGTTGGTCGTTGCAGCTCTTAATCATTTTTCACTAAGATCAATTCATTTTTATTTTGATCCAAATTTGAGCATAATCTGAGCACTTTTGAACCGAGCTCGCCAAGTTTTTTTCCGAGGGAATGAGATCTTTACTGCTGCCAAATAGGGTTATTATAAGCTAAACTGAGATACACAATCCGGTGCACGGTGAGAGCCCACCGAGCTTCTTAACAAGCTTTTTTTGCCGGGCGCTGTTGTACAGCAAGCTGAGTCTGAGACAGATACAGTAAAACTATTATTTTCTGAATATTCGATAGTCAAAAGTTAAATCATATCACGTACGCCCACTAAAATATCTCGACTAGCTGCTTACTAGGCTACCAGCTCGACCATTATCTAGAAAAAATATACCAGCTCGACGAGGGACCCGTTCAATCGGTTGCGCCACCATATTACCGCTATCCAAGCGCATCATTTTACATTGCAAGCTCATTAACCACGCGATTTGTCGGCATCGAAGTCTAAATGGCTATGGCACCTCGTAAACAAGGACACCACAGTGCAGATGTGTCCGCTGCTAGCTCGGTCGGAAGCTTGCAACAGTAGCGTACTGGTCAGAAATTCTATGCGGAAGATCATGGATTGGCGATTCGACATGGATTTTAGCGTGCATTAACGGTTACTTAATTAGCTAACAATATATTTATAACATATTAAAAATATAAGACAGATTAACTAGAAAAATATAGTCACCTTATAAATTTTAATAAAAGTCAAAACATCCGATCAACACAACTAACCGATCTTCGTAGCTATACCTAAACAAATTACAGTCAATAGATCATTATAAATGTACCTAACCAAACTACAACCACTAAATCTTCATAGCTGTATCTCAACAGATCACGGCGGACTCAACAGATCATAGTCCATAGATCATCATAGCTGCGCCTAAACAGATCATAGATCTCCATAATTGTATCTAAACATACCACATGTCGGGGTTTATATCCGGCAATAATCAATACGAGGAGGTGTGAGCACAAAAGATCTAGAAGGGTGCACACGGGACACAATGTTTAGACAGGTTCGGGCCCTCGGAAAGAGATAATACTCTACGTCCTGTGTTGGTGGATTGTATTGATCGTATCCCGTATGAAGGTATGGGTCTATACTATGAGAATCGCTGTGAAAGCTCTCCTCTGAAGTAATCTAATGCTCTCTGCTGATCCAGGGATCCCTCTCTGCCTTATATAGACGACCGGGGTAGGGTTACAAGAATCCGGATCGGCTTACAGATATGTTTCCTAATCGGTTACAACTGCCACCGGGGTATGCTGGGCAGGTATTAACCCGTGTCTTGTACTCCAAGTTGGTGAGGCGTCCCTGTGTAGAAGTCGGACTCCGAGTAGTCGGCTCGGCCTACTCTATGTCCAGAGAGCCGGCTTCGTCCTCCTTGACGATACCCGGGTGCCACGCCATCGTCAGTAGCCCTTGAGTCCTTCACGATCTGGCTCCAACTTGTCC
The DNA here is from genome assembly GCA_019208055.1 of Stipa capillata. Taxonomy (NCBI): domain Eukaryota; kingdom Viridiplantae; phylum Streptophyta; class Magnoliopsida; order Poales; family Poaceae; genus Stipa; species Stipa capillata. Next base: position 38,486 of record JAGXJF010005166.1, on the reverse strand, counting down.
AAGTGACATCCACACCGGGTGCCTTTGCCTTCTTCCTTTTCCCGAGTAGCTTCCGCCTGAGCGCGCCTCTTTGCGGTTTGCAGGAAGATTGTGAAGGACTTTACGAAGCTCTTGTGGAATAGAGAAAATAAGCCGAGTAATATTCACCCGTAAGGCAGGAATATCATGGCAGTTCAGTTAATAACGGGTTAGTCCTGGTGGTATCCGGTTATTTCCAGTGGACGAAGACCAGCTGATAGCCCAGCGGGGGACATACCATGAATCCCGACTGATTTCCCGAGTGGCATCTGGTATCCTGAGTAGTTCGGGTCCAGCTAGTATCTCTCTGGGGAATGCCCTCGAAATTCTCGTCGAAACCAGAACACAAGCTGTGGCGGAGCCTGATACACAGACGTTTCACTGAATCCAGAAGTTCCGGATCCCGGAGACTCCAGGGCAAATTTCTCGGAATGTCCGAGTGAAGAAACCGGTGGCTCCAAGTTGCTCGGTGTTCGACTAGCGGCCTACTGAAGGCACACCACATTTGCCCTTCACTCGGGTGTATTCAAACGATTGCGTTCCCCTGGAGGCCAACCAATGAAACCCATCAAAACCGTAACGTTCGATTCTGAATTGTTCGGTAACCGACTAGTGACCCATTGAGGGTACGTTACCGTTGTTCTTTATGGGGGGGTGTATTCAGATGGGCGTTATCCCCGGAGGGCTAACTGTTGAAACCCCGATTGCGCCTAATCCGGAAACGGACGTTTGACGCCGTTGAAGCAGAAGAGCCACGCAGTGAATACGGGTGAGTCACGCTGTGGAAGCAAAAAGGTCATCCCGAATCTCGCTCCTGTGCAGCTAGCTTTCCTTTATAACCCCATCTGTTCACACTTGTTCCCCTTTCACGCTTTGTTTCTTCCGCGCTCGAACCTTTCGTCTTCCCGCTTCACTGAGAACGCCGCAGCGCCGCAAATCCGGATTGCCGCCGATTCCGCATTCGTCATAGATTCCATCTCATCGCCATCCCTTGCATCCGCCTCTCCATCCAGCCAGCCAAACCAGGTGCCCCACAGCAACCCTAGATCGGATCCGGTGGCACTGGATGCACTCTCCTGTCTGGGCAGTCGATCCAGCCGAAAAAGAGGAGGACGCGCTGGTGTGGGCGAGTCTCGGAGAAGCCAACTCTTCAATCAACCCGATGGCTCCTTGGGTGAAGTCCACGGCGACCGAAGCCCAGCTGAATGCCCTGGTGGTCACGGGCGTGCTGCCGGCGAAAGAGCTGGTAGAATGGCGCGCCGCCGGCGGGGAGGAATTTCTGACCCCGAACACCGGCGAGATCGTAGTCCATTACTCCTTCTTCCACCGGGGGCTCTCGGTGCCGGTCCACCCCTTCCTCCGGGGACTGCTCTACTACTACGGCCTGGAGCTCCACAATCTCAACCCCAATGGTCTGCTCCACGTCACCACCTTCATTACTCTGTGCGAATGCTTCCTCGGCATCGAGCCATATTTCGCGCTGTGGAAGCAACTATTCATAGTGAAGCTGCAGCCGAGCAAGAGCAGTCCGGCCATGGTGGGGGGCGCCGGATTCCAGCTCTGGCCCGGAGCCGTCAAGCTTTATCTAGACCTCCCCTTCCAGACCTCCAATAAGGGATGGCACTCGGATTGGTTCTACATCTCCAATCCGGCGTCATCTCTTCCGGGATTTGGGGGCCAACCGCCCAAGGTCTGGTCGAGCTGGACCGACTTGCCACAGGATTGGAAGCAGCCCGCAGTCATGGTGCTCATGGGGCTCTCTCCGAGGTGCTCAAAGCCGGCGTCTCCAGAGTCATCGTCGTTTCCACTTTCATCCGTCGCCGAGTCCAGCCGGCAAAACTAAGGGCGCACCCGATGTTCATGTATTCCAACAATCAAGACGCGACTCGGGAGTTGGCCGACGAGCTCCCGGAGACTGAGGTGCAGCACCGGGTCAGAAAGCTAATGGCCCAAGGGACAGACTTGGACATCTCCCGGCGGCCGCCGCCCTTCAGTCGCGCCAACCCGCCGAACCAGATGAGTGATCGTTCTCCCGACTATGTTTATCCGTGATTTAAGTTTTGGCCGAGTCTTTATTTGGATTGTGTTTGTGCATCCCGACTTTGCAGGATCTGTTCAGGTTTAGTTCCTCTGCTCCCCTTCCGGAGAAGAAGATATGGAACCAACCCCAATACGCCGACGTCCCCAGCGGTGGGCAGCCCCAATACGTCGTCGAGGGGAAGTGCCTCGGTGGCGGAGGAGCCCAGCGCTCCTCCGCCGGTTGCAACGGCAGCTCCTGAGAAAGAGAGTCAGGAGGACGAAGACAACATCCCCCTTCGAGTTAATCGAAGGAGGCGGACTGCGGCCGGGGGGGGGATGACTCCTCCGTCCCGCCCATTGCTTCGGGAGGGCAAGACGACTCTTCCGCCCCGCCGGCTCCGACAGCTCAAGTCGCCGCCACCAAAGAGGCCCCTCGGGCGGCTGATGACGTGGTTCCTCCCACTCGGGGGGAGAAGAGAACTGCCGATGCCGCCTTCGGGGGGTAGAGTGATCCCGCGGCGTCGCAGACTCTGGCGGCCACCGCGCTGAAGCAACGGGCTTCAGGGTCTAGGAAGCGCGTCCTTGTTCCTCGATCCGACAAATAAGCCACTTGGTGAATATTTCCTTGCTCATTTTGTCTTTGGAGCTGACGAGCCGGGGTGTTTTGCTGTAGGACACAGCGATCGGGGGAAGTTCCGAAGGCTCTGCCGAGTGCCCCGGGCTCAAGCCAGGGCGGGAGCCAGCCGGGGCCGGACGCGCGGCCTTCGTCTCCTCCACGGCCTTCTTCTTCACCGCCGCCTTCTCCTAAGCCGTAGCCTTCTCCTCAGCAGAGTGGCGCGCCACCGACTCCGCCCCCTGCTCCTCAGCCGGAAGAGGCCGCCGCTGGGACGCAGGCCCCTGCTGCGACGGAGCAGGCGGAGCCGAGCCAGACGCAAACCACCACACCTGACTGCCGGGGGAATCTGGTGTTTCCGGTGGTGGAAGAGGACATTGGGCGCGTGCCCTCTTCTCTGGGAAGCCTCCACCTAGCCCTCCAGCCTCTGCGGATCCGGCAGTCGGACCCCTCGAGGCCCAGCGCAGTCTTTCGGGAGATAGATGACGTCCGGGAAATGGGCGAGTGGGAGGAGGCGTTTGGCGCGCTAACCATCTTGGGGAGGAGCTGCCGACGCTGATGAAGGTGATCCGGGAGAGTGCCAACTTGGTCAACGGGAAACTCCTGCCGCTGATACAGGTACATGTTTCTTTTTTTCTTTTTTCCTATAGTTTTTACTCTAGGGGCACGATTAGTGCACTCAGAGGGTGTAGCCCCCGAGCCTTCGGTTGATTAGGATAGTCGGGCGCAGGGTTCTTCTCTTTTTCGTAATTTTTTTAACTCTGGGGGCACGAATAGTGCACCCAAAGGGTGTAGCTCCCGAGCCTTCGGCTGACTGGAACAGTCGGGCGGAGGATTCTTTTCTTTTTCTTTATTTTTCACTCTGGGGGCACGAATAGTGCACTCAGAGGGTGTAGCCCCCGAGCCTTCGACTGACTGGACAGTCGGGCGGAGAGTCCTCGATGTCTTCTTTGCTAATCCGAGTGTCTTATCTTTCTCCGCTCTTTCCTCGCAGAACTTGGCCAAACGATCCCAGGACAAAACTGAGTTCCTTCAAGAGCAGCTCCCGGCCTTCGAGCGACTCGGCCAGCGTAAGGCCGAGTGGGACAATTTGAAGGGTACCCTCCAGGCGGCGCAGAATCAAGTGCTCGCCCAGGAGGGCGAGATTGAATCCCTGAAGAGGGACGTTCGCCAGAAGGCCGCCCAGGCTCGAGGTAAGGAAACCAAATTTCTCTTGATCATTTTTGTCTCTTGGTGTTGACTTGTTTTCCTGCAGCTGCAGAAGGCGAAAACTCCAAGCTCAAGGAGGAGCTTGAGGAGATGAAGGCCCACGTCAGGCAACTCGCCTCTGCCGAAGAGAGGGCCTCCAAGCTTCGGGAGGAACTCGAGGCGGAGAAGGCTTGCGTCGAGCAGCTTGCCTCCGCTGAAGAGAGGGCCTCCAAGTTTCTGGAGGAGCTCGAGGCGGAGAGGGCTCGAGTCAGGCAGTTGGAGAGTGAGGCTACCATCATGAACGGTAGTCTGAGGCGGGCTCTGGAGGCCGTTGAGGCGGCGAACAAGAGGGCTGCTGACTCCTCCGTCGGTGAGTCCTTGCCTCGGGTTTTGGTTAGTCAGAGTCCACTAAGTGTTCTACTAACTCCTTTGTCTTGTACTGGCAGCTCTCCAGATCCAACTCCAGGAGGTCCGCGACTCGACAGAATCATTGAGGGCGGCTGGTCGGATAGCCTGCAGCGCCTTGTGGGAGGACGAGCCAGTCCCGAAGCGCGCAGATGCGATCACGGAGCGACTGCGACGAGCTCCTGACCAGGCAAAGGTGCTGGAGAAGGAGGCCACGAAGACCGGAGCCGTGCTGTCTCTTGCCATGGCTAGGTCCCACTACCCGTTGCTTGACATGGGGGCAATCGGGGAGGGATATGCCGCGGATGTTCCCGACGAAGCCGTGCTCGGGCTAATGGACGAGATAGAAGCCATGGCGAAGTCCCTTGTCAACTGCGCTGGGCTGTAGGGACAAGTAGTCGGAAACAAGTAGGTTAGTTGCTCGGGAAAGCCGAGTGAATATTTTGTTATGCATATTTTGTAATGAACTTGTTTTTAAGTTTATCGATTGCCTTCGCAAAAGATTCGTTCCTGTGTATGTTGATCCGTTGTGTGTGCTCTTGCCGACCCATTATAGCCCCCTTTGCGTAGAGATTAGCCATGGCTGTGTCCCGTGTAGCGTAGGGTTGTGGCGTAAACCGGCGATCGAGAGCAAAGAGTTAACATTGGATTATGTACACAGTACTGAAATATTTTGTTCGACTGAAAAGACCGAGTGCGACTGGGTGCACCCAGAGGGTGGAAAAGCCGAGTGGCTGCTATGCGTGGCCAGGAGCTTGCATAGCGAGTCAGTCGGGAACTCCGAGAATTGTTTCACATGGAGCGAGAAAATATTTATTCCTGTTTGTCCGAAATATCAAAGTACAAAGTTTTAAGCATAGAAACAACGTAGCTGTTCAATGTTCCATACGTTGGTGATGACGTTGCCGTTGTTGTCCTTCAGTCGGTAAGCCCCCGGGCGTAGAACTTCGGCAATCACGTACGGGCCTTCCCATGGTGGGGAGAATTTATGCATGTCTTTGTTGGACTGGACTCGGCGCAGAACTAAGTCGCAATGTCGAATGCGCGCCTGCAGACGTGTCGGCTGTGATAGCGCCGTAAGCCCTGTTGGTACTTGGCTGACCGAAGTAAAGCGACTTCTCTTGCTTCCTCAAGCTGATCAATGTCGTTCTATCTTGCTTCCTCCGACTGGTCTTCATCGTAAGCGTGAGTGTGCGGGGACCCGTAGTCCAAGTCAATCGGCAATACGGCCTCGGCTCCATAGATCATGAAGAACGAGGTGTATCCGGTTGACTGGTTGGGAGTAGTCCGGAGGCTCCAGAGTACCGAGGGTAACTCAGCTGCCCACTTACCCGCGAACTTCTTTAGGCGTTGGAAAATCTGAAGTTAGATGCCTTGCAAAATAAGACAATTGGAACGCTCAACCTGCCCATTCGTGCATGGGTGTGCCAAGGCCGCGAAGTTGAGGCTAATGTTGTAATCATCGCAGAATCGGAGGAAGGTGCCGCCGGTGAACTAAGTGCCATTGTCCGTGATGATGATGTTGGGGACGGCGAAACGGTAGACGATGTCCAAGAAGAACTCGATGGCTCTCTCGGTAGTAATCGTGGCTACTGGCTTGGCTTCAATCCACTTGGTGAACTTGTCGACGGCGACGAAGAGGTGTGTAGCCCCCGGGAGCCTTTTTGAGGGGACCAACCATGTCCAGGCCCCCAAACGGTGAAAGGCCATGTTATCGGGATGGTTTGAAGAGCTTGGGCCGGCAAGTGCGTCTGCCGGGTAAAATACTGGCATCCCTCGCAAGTGCGCACGATGTGCTCAACATCAGAGACGGCAGTCGGCCAGTAAAAACCTTGTCGGAAAGCTTTACCGACTAGCGACTTCGGCGTCGCATGATGCCCACAGATTCCCAAGTGAATATTCTGCAGTAGTTGCTTCCCCTGTTCTTGAGGTATGCATCGCTGAAGAATTTCGGAGATGCTCTTCTTGTACAGTTCGTCGTTGATCACGATGTAGGCCTTAGCATGCCTTGCAAGGCGCCGCGCCTCGGTTTGATCCGACGGGAGCGTGTCCCGAAGGAGGTAGTCGAGGAAGGGCGCTGTCCAGTCGGGATTGATGATCAGAACTTCGTGAGGCGGCTGCTGAGTGCTATCAGGTTCGTCAGGGTGAGATTCGAAGGACTTGAGCACCATGTCCGCTTTGATGGAAGGAACATGCAACTCGTGGAGGAAAACTCCAGCCGGGACGACATCCCGACTGGACCCCAGCTTGGCGAGTGCGTCTGCAGCTTCGTTGTCTCGGCGGAGGACGTGCGTGATTTCAAGGCCGTCGAACTTGGCCTCAATCTTGCGCACCTCTTGGCAGTAGGCTTCCATGGTCAGGTCTCTACATGACCAGTCTTTCATGACTTACCTGACTACCAGTTCGGAGTCTCCGCGGGCGAGAAGCCAGCGGATCCTGAGTGAGTTCGCAATGCGTAGGCCATGTAGCAAAACTTCATATGCGGTGACATTGTTGGACACCGGGAAGTGGATCTGCAGCACGTATTTAAAACGTTCTCCTTTCGGGGAGATAAGCACTATGCCAGCCCCCACGCCCTGAAGCATTAGCGAGCCGTCGAAGTAGAGAGACCAATGTTCGAGGTCGACGATAGAGGGCGAAGACTGGACTTTCGTTCACTCAGCCATGAAGTCGGCAAGAGCCTGAGACTTGATGGTCGTGCAGGAGGGCGTAAACTATGCTGAATGCCATGAGTTCCATCGCCCATTTAGCGATCTTTCCTATGGCATCGCGGTTGTTGATGACGTCCGCGATCGAGAAGGAACTGACCACTGTAATCGGGTGTCCCTGGAAGTAGTGGACTAGCTTCCGAGATGTTATGAACACCGCGTAGATGATCTTATGTATTTGTGGGTACCTCGCCTTGGACTTGGACAACACTTCACTGATGAAGTATACCGGGCACTGAACCTTTTGGATGTGGCCGGGCTCGGAGCATTCGACGACCAAGACAGTACTGGCCACCTGAATAGTTGCTGCAATATAGAGGAGCAGCGGTTCATCGGGCATTGGGAAGACCAGCACTGGGGGTGTGGTCCAGAATTCTTCAACCCGTCGAGAGCGTCTTGAGCTTCAGGTGTCCAAGTGAAGGTGTCCGACTTCTTCATTAGCTTGTAGAGGGGCAGGGCTTTTTCCCGAGTCGGGAGATGAATCGGCTAAGAGCCGCCATGCACCCGGTGAGCCATTGGACATCCTTGAGGCTTTTTGGTCGACCCATTCTAATGATGGTGTCGATCTTCTCCGGGTTAACCTCGATTCCTCGTTCGGAAATGATGAAACCAAGTAACTTTCCCGAAGGTACTCCGAACACGCACTTTTCCGGGTTGAGCTTCATACTGAAACGCCTAAGGTTGGAGAAGGTTTCCCCTAAGTCGGTGAGGAGATATTCTTTTTTCTCGGACTTGACCACCACATCGTCGACGTACGCTTGCACGTTCCTACCGATCTGTTCTTGAAGGCAGCGCTGCATGCACCGTTGGTACGTAGCACCGGCGTTCTTGAGGCCGAAGGGCATGGAGACGTAGCAGAAGGCCCCGTATGGGGTGATGAACGAAGTTTTGATTTCATCATCTTCTTTCATCTTGATCTGATGGTAGCCCGAGTATGCATCGAGAAAACATAAAATCTCGTAACCGGCCGTGGAGTCGATTACTTGGTCGATGCGAGGTAATGTGAAAGGATCTTTGGGATATGCTTTGTTGAGACTCATGTAATCAACGCACATTCTCCATTTTCCATTCTTTTTGCGAACAAGGACTGGGTTCGCTAACCAGTCGAGATGATACACTTCTTTTATAAAACCAGCTGACAGCAGCTTGGCTATTTCTTCTCGTATTGCCCTACGCCTATCCTCAGCAAAGCGGTGCAGGCGCTGCTTGACCGGCTTAGCATCCAGACGAACGTTCAAAAAGTGCTCGACAGCCTCCCTCGAGACTCCCGGCATGTCCGAAGATGTCCATGCAAAGATGTCCCGGTTATCACGAAGGAAGCTGACGAGCGTGTTTTCCTATTTGTCGCTAAGCGCAGTCCTGATCTGCATTGTTTTGGAGGGGTCTTCCGGATCGAGCTGGATTGCCTTGGTGTCCTTCGCCGACTGGAATGATGTCGCTGTTGAAACTTTTTTAGTCGGGGGTGCTTCCTCGACCACGGTCGACTTGAGGTTGTCAAGCTCGGCTGCAGCGATTTGAACCGTGGCAAGGTTACAGTTTTCCAGGTCACACACGTAAGCGTACTAGAAGTTGCTTCGCACCGTTATTATCTCGTGGGGACCCGGCATTTTAAGCTTCAAGTAGACATAGCTGGGAGCAGTCATGAATTTAGCGTAGCAGGGACATCCCAGGATGGCGTGATACGAGTCTGAGAAGTCGACGACCTCGAAGGTGAGGGACTCGGTCCGGAAGTTGTCTGGAGTGCCAAAAGTGACGGCCAAGTTGATTTGCCCAAGTGGACTTGCCATGTTGCCCGGGACGACTCCGTGGAAGGGAGCACCGGTAGGCTTGATTTCCAACCAGGAGATCTTCATGTCGTCCAAGGTCTTAACGTAGAGGATGTTCAGACCACTCCCTCCATCCATGAGGACCTTGGTGAGGTGAACGCCGCTGACGATTGGGTCTACCACCAAGAGGAACCTGCCCGGGTGAGGTATGTAGTTGGGGTGGTCCGAGCGGCCAAAGGAGAAACCCATCTGGATCTGTCCTGATGGATCTATGCGCACAGCCCCTACCTGGCGCGCCAACTGTTGGGGTTTATATCCGGCAATAATCAATACGGGAAGATGTGAGCACAGAAGATCTAGATGGGTGCACACGGGACACAATGTTTAGACAGGTTCGGGCCCTCAGAAAGAGGTAATACCCTACGTCCTGTGTTGGTGGATTGTATTGATCGTATCCCGTATGAAGGTGTAACATCCCCATTTTTAATTTTCTTTTGTTTGTGCATCATGGCATGACATCGCATGGTTAAAATCAAAATTTTGAACTAGGATATGTAAGTCTAAAGAGAGGTTTCAAGTATATCTAAAGGTTGGTAAAACAAATTTGGAAGGAACAAAAAGGAATCAGAAAATTGTTTTGAAAACGAATTTGAATCAAAGAAAGGGGCTTTTGTAATTGGTTTGAATTGCAAATAAATTTCAAACAAACTTCAAAGGAGAAAAGAAAATTTTGAATCGCAGAGAACTTTAGTTGGAATTAATTAGATTGGGGCAAGTGTAAAATTAAAAGGGATAGAAAATCAAAATAAAAACAAAAATGCAAAGCCTAATCTATCCTCCCCCCCCCGGATGGGCCCTTCTTCCCCGGCCCATTTCTCCCCACGCGCGGCCCACCCCGGCCTGCCCGCACCCCCCTGCCTTTCTTCTTCCCCCTCTCTCCTTCCTCACCCGGCGCCACTGCTCTCTCATGCCGCGTGGCTCGCGTGCTCTGCCACTCCCGGCCACCTCAACCGCCTCCCGAGCCCCGTATAAAGCCCTCCCCTCTCGGCCGCTTCACCCCCCTTCCTCTCTCGTTTTCCCCGCCAACCCGAGCTCCGGTCGCCTCAGTTGCTCCTCCTCCGCCCCGATTTCTCGACGCGCCGGAGCCCTCCTTGCCACCGGAGCCGCGCCCCCGGAGCTCCGCCTCACCGTGCCCCTCCGTCCACCCTCCGTCGCCGGTGCCCGCGCTCCCCATCCCCGCCCGGGCGACCTCGCCTTCCGCCCCCATCCCGAGTCGCCTCGGTTCCACGCCGCCGTACCTCCTCCGCTCACCCCTGCCTCCGTCTACCCGAGCCCCGACGACGCCCCGGCCACCCGACCCAAGCGCCGTCGCCCCGGAACCCCGCCGTCTACCCCGCCCCGAGCTCGCCGCCCTCAACGCCGGAGCCGAACCGCCGCCTCGGTTCCCGTCGCCCCAGTCGCCCCTCGCCGCCCTGACTCCGACCTGCCTCGCCGTCGCCCCCTACGCCGCTCCGCCCCGACCTAAGCCCTAGCCTCGGCGCCGGTAAGCGCCGCCGGTGCCACCTGCCTCGCCTCCGCCGTGAGCCACCGCCGGTAAGCCCGCCGACGGCCGGACTCCACCGAGCCGGAGCATCCCGAGCCGACCGGACGGTTAGGGCCCTAATGCCCATAAAACCACTGTTAGGGCATATTAATGGCGTTTATTAAATGCTAATCTCTGCTTATTAATTGCTAAAGCATGCTTAATGAGTATACTTACTGTTCCGACCTCATTAAGGCACTAATCATTGTAATTTATGGTTAATCTGACATATTAATGGCCCTTGTTAATAGTCAACAGTGTGTTAATGAACTGTATAAATGTGTCTCAATGGCAATTGGGTCCCACACGTCAGAATTAAAGAAAAAGAATAAAAGAAAAGAAAGGAAGCTGACAGGGGGTCCCCCATGTCATTGGCTCGGTCAAAATTGACCAAGGGGGCCCACTGTCATCCACTAGGCTAGATTAGACTAAGTAATAAAAGTATCTCCTTCTATTTTTGCTGAGAAAAATACAACAAAGGGGTTCAAATGGGTTTAAATCTTGTTAAATTCGTAGAAAATTCATCTGAACACAGAAAAATGCAAATAATATATCAAAATGTTCAGAAAAATGAGAACTATTCAATTATATCACTTTCATCCATGCTTGCATGCTAGGAAAAGTAAAATTGACTAAAAACTCCATTTAGGGTTTCCCCGAACCCCCGGAAGTCTTCGGATCGCGATATCTTGCGCATCCGGACTCCGATTAACTTGATTCCAGTTGCGTTAGTTTGCATTTCGAATCCTCTAGCTCATGGCATACATTGCATCTCATGCTGAAGTTCATCATCGCGGTGTTCACACTGCGCCTGTTCGGTGTTTTGTTCTTTCCGATAGGACCGGACGATCTCGGCGAGTACAATTCCGAGCAGGAACAGGATCTAGTCGCTGAACCGCAAGGCAAGCAGCCCTCTTTGAACATATTGCGGATATCCCATTATTTGCAAATCTATTATTTGTTTTTAAATCCGTATTGCATGCGTTCAACTGATATTTTATGCTAAGGATTAGCCCTATTCCCTGCATGAGAACTTACTTTGTCGCTCAATCAACACCACCGACCCTCCCAACCTAATTAGAGTAGATTGCTTGTTGTGTTAATATTGCTTATACAGCTAATGATGCTTAGACCTGCTTAGTCGGATTCAAGTCGTAATTCCTGGGATGGCAGACAAAACACAATTCTCTGGATGGGTTAGCGGTTAGGTGGGTGTTCACCGGGAATGTTTAATAATCCTGACTAATATCAAATCGGGCATAGGCGAGAGGCCATGCTCGGAGCGTGGTGGGTTGTCTCGTTCATCCCACAAGGACCGGTTCCTGGTGTCATTTCGAACCAAGATTTGCGTACTTCTACGCGGGTAGTATAATGGGCCACCCACAACCGAATAATCTGTCTAGGCTTAGGATATGAGCCGCATAGTTTGCCGTTTTTGTGAATTGGGTGCGTGGAAAAACCAGGAGGTGGTGTGAATGCAACAATATAGGAGTGAGGGTTACACACGGTCTGGGACCAGGGATGTATCACCTGCCACAACTAGTGGGACCGCGCCGAAGTATCGGCCGAACTGTCGTTCGCGGATTAGCCCATTAGGGCGGCTCATACCGAAGTCGAAAACATTGTAAAGGTCGTGTTCAACCACCCTCTGCTAGCACACCTCGTGAAAGTGTGTACTTGGTAGCACTAAGAGTCGGTTGATACGTGTAGGTAAAGATGTACACCCCTGCAAGGTTTAAACTATTCGAATAGCCGTGTCCGCGGTTATGGACAGCTTGGTAAGAATCCGCATCGAATTAGACAAGTATAACCTTAATCTAAAACTTACCAACTTAAGGATGTGGTTCTAGCGATTGCTTCCTCCCTGGTGGTCGAGGAAGAATCGAGGGTTTCAGGTGTTCGACGGTCTGCTTTAGGTTTTATTATGCAGTTTCAGCTCCTCTCCTTGCAAAGTATTCCGGTAGACGGATTTCAATCTACTTACAGGTATTGTGAAAGAATAAATTAGTTTTCTGCAAAAATAGTCCACAGATAGCCCCTTCTTGATACCTGATGCATCTATTATTAATTTCCCCTGTAAATCTTGCGGAGTACATTTTGTACTCACCTTGCATTCGTTGATAATATTTCCGTGCAGAGGAAACCACTCCCGCAGCGGAGGGTTTCTACGTTGAGGTAGACGCCGACATCGACTAGTCGCTGGTGATCCCGGGCAGTGGTCCTGCCCTGGATTCGGCAGCTTGGTTTGTTCTGCCACCGCTTTTGGCCCTACCTTTAGGCTTCTCAGCCAAACTTAAACTTCCGCTGTGTAAATAACTTTTGTTATGTATATGTTGTTAAGTTTCCGAACAACTAGTATTATTGCAGTTTCGGTCGTAGAGTCTCTGTTATGGTACTGGTTTGTTCTCCCCCTGTATCGTGTACAATGCGTGTATGTTTGAAGTGCATGATGTAGGGAGGATTTCAGAGTCTTTAACATAGAGTTATTAAGTTTAATCACTCCTGTGAAGCGACTCTCCACTGAGAGGTTGGGAATTATATCACCCTACTCCAGCCGCACATTAATTTGCCGGGACGAGGTCGGGGTTGATGTTCCGGCTCAGTGGGAAAGAGTGAGGAGACCATATCATCCTACTGTTCTGTGCATTAATTCGCCGGAGTAAGCTTTGGGGTTGACGTCTCGGGCTATTCGAAGCCATATCACTCCACTCCTCTCGGATTTGACACCCGTGAGTTGAGGTCGGGGTTGACGTTTCGACTTAGCGAGTGATTCCTCTTAAGACTCTCTGTTACGGAATCTGGGGTCCGACAGGCTTGGTATCAGAGCAGGACTGTCCGTAGGATGACCCTTGACCTTGGTCGATGTTGAGTCTAGAAGTTCGAAAACTATTTTAAACTTAACAAGGAGTTGTGAAAATCATAAGTAGTGACTCTGTTTCCTCCTTATCCTCTCGATCTTAGCCTTTCCGTATCTCTTTATTTGGTTTAAAAAGTGGTCTTGACTACTCTTTCCTCCTTTCAAAAGTTAGGGTTCACGCGTTTGGGGTATTCCTACCTTCCCTCTTATCTTATTTCAGTGATCGTGAATTCTAACCCTTGTTTCCACCTATCCAGATGGCTGAAATCTATATCACCCTGGCGGGCACTTCCCACTGTGTGTCAGTTGCTGGTGCTCCTCCGCTCTTAGTGCGGATCTTGGCAAGGTTGGGATACGAGTGGCTGCCCGAGTATGCTATCTATCGCCGCAACCATCAATTTGGATTGAGTGATTATGTTGCTTCTGTCTTCATCCGACCACACCCTTCGGAACCGCTACAGTTGCCTTCTATGCTACCAGGAAATCCCATCATCTTTGAGGGTCGTGATGGTTCTTATGAAGGAGCTGTCCAAACAGTTGCTCTTAATGCCATAAATTTTCTTCGTTACTACTATGCGGTGCAGCTTATGGATTCCCCTTTTCGTTATCATGTGGGGCAAGAAAATCCCAAATACACCAATATGTTGGCAAGATTTTATAATGCACCCTGATCCCACGGTCGTTGAAATGGCCCCAATGCTCAATATTACACACCGTCTTTACCGAGCAGCCGCCTACGATCGTGACTGCTACCTTCATCGTTTGTGCCACGCCCTCGAGTTCATCAACGAGCACCTGGGCGCCAACCAAGCTCCAAGGGATTTGATGTCAGCTCGCGGAGAGTTTACTGGGCCTTATGCTGCCAATAGGCCATCTCCATGCAACTTTGCTCCAGTTCCGGGACCTCGCTATACTTCTCGTCATCGTGTAGCTATGGAAGTACCTGGAATTTCCCGTCATCGGCTTGAGCCACTTCCTGGTGAGGTGCCTCGCAATTTCCAAGAACCGAAGCCTATTCCGCCTGAAGCAGCGATGTACTACGTTCTGCACCACTCGACGACTTCTCTCCGTGATCTCCATGCTCGTGTGTACGACCAATGGTTGTAGTCAGCTCTTTTGGCCCCTTTTTGTACCCTGAGCTGAAACTATATCCATGTAATAGCTTAATCCCCTAGAGCAGTGTATGGTTCCTTTCCTAAGTCTATAACCGTCTAAGGTTGTAGATGAATCATGTATTGGAACTAAACCTTAAAGTGTGAGTGTGGTATCGTATCATGATCGTGTATATGTTCTAGCCGTGAGCTTGTAATATTACGGTCATGTATATTACGTACCAGATGTCTATCTGTGTTGCTATGGAATGTATTTTAGCTTCGTGGCTTTTGTACTACCATATGTGACATATTTAGCATTTATCCTTCTCCACACTGTTTAGTTTCCTCAGTACATCCACCGTAAGTGGTCCTTCGGATTCGATTCTGAATCTTGAAGTAACTCTCTTTTCCTTCCTTCAGGATGGCTGACAATCAGCGCCCAGCAGATCATGGTGCCGGTCACGCCGGTGATGTTCCCCCTCCACCGCCGACTATGGCTGAAGTCTTGATGCAGATTGAGCGTAATCGCATGGAACAAACCATACTGCTGGAGCGCCTTGTGCAAAACACCGGCCGTCAACCTGATGACCGTGTTGGAATCTCTGATTTCCTTCGAACTCAACCCTCCCTGTGTTTAGTCGCTCTGAAGATCCTCTGGATGCCGACGACTGGCTTCGCACCATCGAGCGCAAGTTGGAGACAGCGCGCGTTGCCACGGCAGATCGAGTGAACTTCGCGGCCTTCCAGCTTGAAGGTGCCGCAGCCGCCTGGTGGGAAAGTTTCCGCTCCATGCAAGAGAAGGATCATGAGATTACCTGGTCTGAGTTTCGTGCTGCTTTCCGCGGAGCTCATATCCCAGATGGAACAATGGAGGTCAAGAAGGAAGAGTTTCGCAACCTGAAGCAAGGGCGGAACAGTATAACTGAGTATCTCCACCAGTTTAACCATTGGCTCGTTATGCTCCAAATGACGTTGCCACCGATGCGGACAAGCAGGAGAAGTTCCGCAAAGGTCTGAATCCGAAGATTCGCTATGAGCTGCTTCCCTTTCGATTTCGCAAACTTCCAGGCCCTGATGAACAAGGCCATCAAAGATGGAACACGGCAGGCAGTCACTGGAAGAATCGCGCAAGCACGCTCGTGATGCTGCCAAACCATCGAGCTCCAGCTCCCAGAAAAGAAGAATTTGGATTCCGGCTAGCGCGTTCAACCGCGCTACTCCCTTCTGCAAGACCCTCAGGCTTTGTTCCTCGTCCTCCTCAGCAGAGTTTCCAAGCAAGACCAGTTGGAGGGCAATCATCCAATCCCGCTCCAAGGCCGCCCCCTGGAGTCTGCTTTGTGTGTGGCCAGCCTGGTCACTATGCTCGTGAATGTCCCCGGAATCAGAATCCTGCACCTCGCCCGAAATCCAGGGCAAGGTCAAGCTCGAGGCAATGTTCAGTTTAAGAAGCCAAACCCGAAGCCTCAACCAGCCGGTCGCGGTCACGTGAATCACGTGGTCGCCGAAGAAGCTCAGGAAGCGCCTGACGTCGTCTTGGGTACGCTTCTTGTCCATTCTACTCCCGCATCCGTCCTTTTCGATTCGGGAGCTTCTCATTCTTTTATAGCTAAGGGTTTTGCTGAGAAGCACAATATTCCTTTTGAGAATATGTCGATTCCATTGTCTATCCTTGCACCGGGTTCGGTGATGAGAACATCCCAAGAGTGTCGTGAAAGTTTGCGTCAGAATCGCAAATCTTGAGTTCTATGCTACCTTAATTGTTTTGGCCTCCACCGATATCGATATCATCCTGGGTATGGATTGATTGACCGCGCATCAAGCCCTAATTGATTGTGCAACCAATACCGTAACTCTTTTCCATCCGTCTGGCCAATCTGTTCTTTGTGATCTGGGATCCGTCAACCACCACCTCTGTGCTCTTGAAGGCAAGCCTCTTCCTGATCTTCCCAATGTCCCAGTGGTCTGCAATTTCCTAGATGTCTTCCCTGATGAGCTACCAGGTCTGCCGCCTGATCGCGAGATTGAATTCGTTATCGAGTTGATGCCTGGAACTGCTCCCATCTACCGGCGTCCCTATCGGATGACTCATGATGAATTAATCGAGCTGAAGGAACAGCTTCAGGAGTTAGAAGAAAAAGGTTTTATTCGACCCTAGTTCCTCCCCTTGGGGGTGTTCAGCTCTTTTCGTGGAAAAGAAAGACAAGACCCTCCGGATGTGTGTTGACTATCGGCCTCTTAACGAGGTGACGATCAAAAACAAATATCCTCTCCCTCGCATTGATGATCTTTTGATCAGTTAACTGGAGCTTCAGTCTTCTCTAAAATTGATTTGAGGTTGGGCTACCATCAAATCAAGATCCGACCCGAAGACATTCCAAAAACGGCTTTTCAACTCGCTACGGGCTGTACGAGTATACCGTGATGTCTTTTGGGCTAACCAATGCTCCTGCTACCTTCATGAGGTTGATGAATTCCATCTTCATGGAATATCTGGATCGCTTCGTAATCATCTTCATTGATGACATCCTGATTTATTCCAAGACCAAAGAAGATCATACCGAGCATCTAAATCTTGTCTTGGGCAAACTTCGTGAACATCAGCTGTATGCAAAATTCACTAAGTGCGAATTTCTGGCTCGAAGAAGTCGCTTTTCTAGGCCACGTGCTTTCGGCGAAAGGTGTCGCCGTGGATCCTAGTAAAGTCAAAGCTGTTCTCAATTGGGAGCAACCCAAATCGGTCACTCAAGTACGGAGTTTTCTTGGTCTAGCCGGTTATTACCGTCGCTTCATCAAGGACTTCTCCAAGCTTGCCAAGCCATTGACCGAACTCCTCAAAAAGGAAAAGAAGTTTGAATGGTCCGAAAGATGTGAAGAAAGTTTCCAAGAGCTGAAGTGCAGATTAACCTCCGCTCCTGTCTTGTTCTCCCAGATATCCACAAGAAACTTTGACATCTTTTGTGATGCTTCTCGCCTGGGTCTCGGTTGTGTGTTGATGCAAGAAGGACATGTGGTAGCTTACGCTTCTCGTCAGTTAAGGCCACATGAGCTCAATTACCTAACCCACGACCTAGAACTCGCTGCGGTGGTTCATGCCTTGAAGATTTGGCGGCATTACCTTATCGGTAATCGCTGTGAGTTGTACTCTGACCACCAAAGTTTGAAATATCTGTTCACCCAGCCCGATCTGAACCTTCGGCAACGAAGATGGCTGGAATTGATCAAGGATTATGACGTAGGTCTCCATTACCAACCTGGTAAGGCTAATGTCGTTGCGGATGCACTTAGCCGGAAAACCTACTGTAATAATCTAATGATTCAGGAACATCAGCCGCTCCTCCATGAGGAATTCGCGCGGCTTAATCTCGAAGTCGTTCCCTTTGGCTCCCTACATAACCTTGAAATCCAATCCTCCTTGGAAGACCAAATCAAGGTCGCTCAAAAGCAAGACAAAGGTGTCTGCAAGATCAAGGAGAACATTGCTAGCGGAGTTGCTAAATGTTTTTCAGTCGATGATCAGGGTGTGTTCGATTTGGCAATCGTCTTGTTGTGCCGAAGAATAAAGATCTTCGAGATTCTATCCTTCGTGAAGCTCATGATTCTCCCCTGTCCATTCATCCGGGTAGTACAAAGATGTACCGAGATCTGAAGCAGAGATTCTGGTGGACCCGAATGAAAAGGGAAATCGCTCAATTCATCTCTGAATGTGATGTGTGTCGTCGTGTTAAGGCGGAACACCAAAAACCCGCCGGCACACTCCAACCTCTGCCTATCCCTGAGTGGAAGTGGGATGAAATCGGTATGGATTTTATCACCGGACTTCCAAGAACTCAGAAGGGAAATGATGCCATTTGGGTAGTCATTGATCGTCTATCCAAAGTAGCACATTTTCTTCCTGTCCGAGAGAAAATCTCAGCTAGCCAATTGGCTTGACTGATCTCTATATATCTCGTATCGTATCTCTCCACGGGATCCCTAAACGGATAATCTCTGACCGTGGTAGTTTGTTCACCTCTAGATTTTGGGAAAGTCTCCAAGCTGCTATGGGAACTCATCTCTCGTTCAGTACAGCTTATCATCCTCAAACCGGTGGACAAACCGAAAGAGTTAACCAAATCCTCGAGGACATGCTTAGGGCTTGTGTTATATCCTTCGGTGCAAAATGGGAAAAATGCCTTCCGTTTGCTGAATTCTCATATAACAACAGTTTCCAATCCAGCCTAGGTATGGCTCCTTTTGAAGTTCTTTATGGACGCAAGTGCCGAACTCCCGCTCAATTGGTTTGAAACCGGAGAAAGGCAAATTCTTAGACCGGACTTGATCAAGGAAGCAGAAGATCAAGTTCGAATTATTCGAGAGCGGTTGAAAACTGCTCAGTCTCGTCAGAAGAGCTACTCCGACCTCCATCGTCGTGAGATCCACTTTGAGCCAAACGAAAAAGTCTACCTTCGGGTCACCCCTTTCAAGGGTGTTCGCCGATTTGGCATCAAAGGAAAGTTGGCACCTCGCTACATTGGTCCCTTTCGCATTCTTTCCAAACGAGGTGAAGTCGCATACCAGTTGGAACTACCTCCATCATTATCCAATATCCATAATGTCTTCCATGTTTCCCAACTCCGAAAATGCTTTAAAGATCCAATTCCAGAGTCTGCTGTTGATACTTTGGATCTTCAAGAAGATCTTTCTTACCAAGAGTATCCTATTCGAATTCTCGACGAAATGGAGAAGACAACACGAAGACGCAACGTGAAGTTTCTTAAAGTCCAGTGGTCCAACCATTCCGAAGAAGAAGCTACTTGGGAACGCGAAGATCTTCTTCGATCAGCGTACCCCTCCCTCTTTTCCGGCTGATCCGAATCTCGGGGTCGAGATTCTTATAAGGAGGGTAGGTCTGTAACATCCCCATTTTTAATTTTCTTTTGTTTGTGCATCATGGCATGACATCGCATGGTTAAAATCAAAATTTTGAACTAGGATATGTAAGTCTAAAGAGAGGTTTCAAGTCTCCTTAAGTACGTACAATCAAACTCATCGCTGACTTTATTGTTCAAACGACTCTTGAGATTTTAGCCAACAAGAGAAAATTCTGAATACAATCAAGAGATCAGAGAAAACCAAGCATTCTCTGTTTCGATCAGCCTGCAGTTGTGTCCTCATTTTCTTCATTCTTCAGTGTCCTCCTTGGCTCCTTTGTTGCCTTCACAACATTGCATCCAAAGATCTTACCCTCCATGTTCAGAAGCTTCATCTGCAGGTCAATTCGGAAGCTCCAGAATCAGACTCTCCATACAAGCAACAAAATGATCCACCTGCTCCAATATGGCAGCCTTGTCAATTTCCGAAGCTCCAGCATCAGATTCTGCAAGCATGCACCAAATTAAGTCATCTATCTCCAGCATCAGACTTCCCATGTAAATTGTAGCAATGTCTTCCCCTCCCCACGTGCTTGATGTCAATCCAGACCTGGCACTGGAGATATAAAAAGGTTATCGTTCTACATTTCAAAATACTCCAGAGAATAGCAGCACTAACAAACATTACATTACAACTGACATGTTTATTGATACGAATACAAAATTTTGCAATTGATGTTTCCTTGAAAAGGAATTTTGCGATAGATTCATAGTTATCTCTTAGAGGGACCTCAAAAGTTGTAGGTAATTCCACAAGTTGTTTAACAACCACACTAAAAGAAAATATGATTTCTCGCAAAAAAAGAGCATATAATTAACACACCCCTATTCATCAATAAAGCATACTATAATGGTTTAATAATGTCCACCAGATTATTTGTTATTAGCTTACTACGGGAAAGAAGCAATTGAAAAGTACGGATTCTGGGAGGTATAATCAAAGATCAATTAACAGGAATATAGACTAGAATGCTTGGCTCATTTGCATCACACTGATCTCGATTTGCATCTGACCAACACACATGTATGACACGGCCTTACCTTCGAACTGAGCCGGCGACGGGAAGGATGGAGCCGGCGGCAAGGATGGCGACGACCTGCTCCGGTGGGTGAGGCGGCGGGATCCGGCAGGGGATTCGGTGGTGCAGGGCAGCGGCGGCGGCTGCTGTCCACGCCCGCGTCGTATCCGGGAGGCGGCGACAGGGGAGCTCGACGGTGGGGAGCTGTGGCGGTGACCGGCGGCCTGGATCTGCGTGGAGCGCCGTCGGATCTGGGCAGCAGGCAGGAGGAGGGCGACGGCTGCGGGTGCGGGCGAAGGCGGGAGGGAGAGGGAAGTCGGCGGCCGCGGGAGCGGACGGGTGGGCGTGAGAGGTCGGCCACCGCGGGGGGACGCCGTGCGGAGCTCGGCCACCGCGGGGGGAGGGCGCGCGGAGCTCGACGGGGTGGAGGGAGGTGGGGAGGGCGGCGGCCGCGGGCACGGGGAGGGGGAAGGAGCGGGGGGTGGAGAGGGGGGGTGTCGGGGGACGGAAGAGTACAAATTTAGAACCGGGCACCGAGGAGTGGAGCTGTGGAGAAGTTCGAAGTATCGGGAGCGACGGACGAAGAAATCGTCCGTCCTTTAATATTAGGTAGAGATGTATAAAAACACCAAAACTACGACTAGGTGTATTGATTATACGTGATACTCCTAGATCAATTTGCATAATTAAAGTTCGGCATGAGCCACCTGCCGGTAGTTTGTAGTTAGTTGGCAGGTTGTTTGTATGTGATATTAGCACATGGAATCAAAGTTCGGATCGCTAGCCTGATTGGTCCTCTGTATGTGATATTAGATCAGTACGTCAAAGTAAAGTTTGAATCACTAACCAGTTGTTCGTCTGTACGTGATATTATATCAGTACGTGGAATTAATCGGACCAATTATATAACGAGCCGGTCGCTCGGTTGTATATATTGACCCAATAGGTTGGTTGTGCACGATATCAGATCATACACATAATTAAAGCTCGAATCACGAACTAGTCAATTGTTTGTATGTGATATTAGATAAATACGAGGAATTAAAGTTCGAATCACTGAGTCCATTATTGCTTTATACGTGACATAGAATAAAAAATTTGAATCACGAGGCAGCTGATCAGTCGTTGTATAGATCCGATATGTTGTTTTACATGATATTAGATCATACTGAATTAAAATTTGGATCACGATTAGCCAATCATCTATATTTGATATTAAATTAGTATATTGAGATAAAGTTTAGATCACCGGTCGTTGATATTAGATCAGTACGCAGAATTCAAGCATATGTTTAGGCACAGTTATGAAGATCTATCTGAACTATTTAGGTATAATTATGATGAGCTATCGGTTGTGATCCATTTAGGTACAGTTTTGAAGATATATCGGTCGTGATTTGTTAGGTGTAGTTATGAAGATCTAACGGCTATGATCTTTTATCTACAGTTATGAAGATATAGATCTAACGGTTGTGATCTTTTTATCTACAATAATGAAGATCAATAAGTCGTGATCTATTTAGGTATAGTTATGAATATTTATCGTCTGTGATATGTTTAGATATAATTATAAAAATATATCGGTCGCAGTCTACTAAAAAGATGGTTTACCAAATTAATGGCCAGATGTTTTGCTTCTTTTAGATTTTTTTCTCTTTTCTGAGCTGTATTATGTTTTCCTATATCGATATAAAAAACCGGAGTTAGGATGGGTACTTTCAATCTGAGTTGGCCGAAATCTTTAATTCAATTTTCATAATTATCCATCAAATGTTTGTAGATAAAAACTAGACCATCATCTAATCACTCTTATACTTATAGACTCCTAATTACTCCCCACTTTTAATTTTTATACCTGAGAATTGATATTTTCATGTTTAAGTTTTTTATTTTTAACATGTTATTTCTTTGTCCATAAGAATTTAATGATTATATTTCTAACATATACTTGATGTATGATCTTTTTTCTTTCGAGTAATCTTTTACATATATAAGTATTTATTATATACACGTGAGTTGTTGCTAGTAACATATATGAATTATACTCCCTAAGAATGCATCTTTTTGGATATGGACGTGATCTTCAAAACGCAACGGCAACTAATTTCACAGAGACTTCACTAAGGCTCTGTTTGGTTGGGTTGTGGCTGTTGGAAAAGCGGCTGTTGGCTGGCTGTTTGGAGAAGCGGCTGTGGCTGTTGGCACGTGAGTCTGTGGTTATACGTGTTTGGTTGGGCTGTGGCTGTTGGCTGTTGTATGAAGAAATGTCTGAAATGCCCATAGAGTGTATATTATATAATTTTATGAAAAAATCATAAAAAATCCAAAAAATTCAAAAAAATTCAAAAAAATTAAAAAAATCAGAAAAAACTCTTAAAAATCAGAAAAATTCAAAAAAATAGGAAATTTTCAAAAATTCAGAAAATCAAAAAAAATCCCATAAATCAGAAAATTCAAAAAAATCAGAAAAATTTCAAAGAAAATCAGAAAAATTCAAAAAAAATCTCACTCTCTCTTCTCTCGCTACTTTTTCTTCTCTTTCTCTTTTCTATTTTGTGTATGGTACATTTGATCATATTTTTGTATAATTTTTTGCATGTACACAAGTTCTAACATGATACATATATATGAATACGTACCTAGACCTTAAACTCAAGCATCCATCTTTAAATGTACAAAATCCACTCACGTCAATCTAACATATGCTCAATGCACAACTTTTTCTATAGTGCGGTTGCTAGTAACCCTTAAAAGCCTCTTTGGACGTACGTGGGTTATTTCTCTAGAAAGTTTTGTATTTAGTTCGATTATCCGACGTCCAAACTGGCCCTAAGTAGTATTACCTACCTAACAACAGGGATCGGAGATGCCCTAGTGATGCTATCATGCACTGGTTGAAACGACCATAAGTTCCATACTATTGGTTCTAAAAAAAGATGGATACTATTATGCTCATTCTAATACCTTTCTAATTTGCATGATTACGAAATTGTTGTTTCATTGAGTGAGAATCGTTATAAACTCCGCCACGGGCGACCTGTCCAGCTTTTCTTCGCTCGGATATTACCGCTGCAACACTAGCGACACCATCAAATCCAAGCAAACGTCATTTTTACACCACACAAGTGTCTTCAAAACGAGCCGTTAAGTAGTCCCACATCGAGCACACCGATCTTAAGAATATCGTGTTTATCTAAAGAAATGGAATAAGTATCGCAGTTCTCAAACAAGAACCAATGCACACAAGACAGCGGTGCACACGACACGGGACGCACGCCTATATAAACCACCCGAAGCAGACGCCAATGGCAGACACCCACGCGCGCAAGCCAAGTGCATGCAATCAAGGCAAAGCAAGCAAGAGCCTAACAATGGCGAACACTAAACCTTTTGCTGTCTTGGTCATGCTCGCGATTGTACTGCAGGCGTCGCGCGCCGTCGCCGGACGCCACGGTGAGGCTCACCGCTCGTCGCCGGCCGTGTCGTCGTCGAAGCTCGGCGGCACCCCGGCGGTGATGACAGAGAACGGGTTCGAGCGCGGCGGGAGTGGGGGCGGGCCGTCGGAGTGCGACGGCCAGTACCACAGCGACCGCGACATGCTGGCTGCGCTGTCCACGGTGTGGTACGAGGGCGGGCGCCGGTGCCACAAGAAGATCCGCATCACGAGCAAGCAGAACGGGCGCACCGTGGAGGCCACGGTGGTGGACGAGTGCGACTCCCGGCGCGGCTGCAAAGACAACATCGTCGACACGTCGCCGGCCGTGTGGAAGGCGCTCGGGCTCGACACCAACATCGGCGAGGTGCCCGTCACATGGTCCGACGCCTGAGCCGTCGATCGACCGGTGAATAATTGCCCGCGAGTACTCGTGTTTCTCGTGCTTGGCCAGTGCCTGTTTTGTTGCTACACACTCTTCCGGCCGCTTGATGGCAGAGTATGTACGTAGCATAATAAAGTCGATTTCCTTTTCCTAGATCGCACGGGAGAACCGAGTTATCCATTAATAAATGAGATTGGATTATGAAAAGTTGGGTTGAAATCACCAGATAGGGAGATCGTTGGTCCATCTTGACAATTTGACTTGATTCCCCGGCGATGGCTCCACTACTCAAGTTTTAAAAAAGAAGGCAATTTGATTCTCCAGTGACGGCGCGGCTCCGCTCTCAAGTTAGCATATAGCAAGAATAAAAGAATATCCCCATCTTAATTCTTATTTTCTTAGCATAAGATGACGTTCAAAACTCAAAAGCTAATATTGGACTAGCTAGGATGAATACTATATATAATTTGGAAATATGTTGCCTGCCCGGTGCGCTATAGCATCTCTAATCTAACGTCAGTTCGTACTTTAAAATTAACACATATTTTTATCATCTTCACTATAGCACACCTTCATTTTACACTTTAATAAAATCAACTGTACAGTGTTGTTGTATCTAAAATATGGTCAATACAGTCTGGATTCGACTATTCATAATTGTTAATTTATTTTTAATTATTAAAATACATAGAAATGTATTAGTACAAGCTAAATATAGACTAGTTCATCACGGAGAGTAACTGTTGCATAATGTAGAAATATAGAATATATGAATCTCAAAACACGAAGTAACGATGGAAAGTAAGCCGGTACAAGATGTAGAAAATGCAAACCCATATATATAATTTTGTTGTGCCATGGTATGCATCAAGTGTGTGTTTCTGTCTTTCACCGCCACCTGCCCATGGGATAATGCTAAGGGGGTGTTTGGTTGGGCTTTTCAGCAGCTTTTTACTAGAAAAAGCTGCAGCTCAACCAAACGGTCAGTTTTTCATCAGCTTTTGCCAACGGTAGCTGTAGGTTTTGCAGTACAAATTCAGCTGTTTGAAAAAGCTGCCTTCTGCTAGCTTTTTGCAACGTGTTGAAGCTTCAGTGCTCATTTTTCAAAATGCTGTGATTGTTTGGATCAACCAAAAGCTATATGTTCACTTTCCCACAGCCACAGCAGCTTTTCTAGACAGCCAACCAACAGTAGCTTTGCCAATAGCCACAGCTCAACCAAACAGACCCTAAATATGAAGAACGTACGACCAAGTGTCTTTATCTTCAAGTAGCTAGTGTCGCTAATAAGTTCAATGCTGCGAAAATAATGTCCAGCGAGATCTCTTGTTCGTTGATAGTTATTAATCTAATTCGTATATGCTTCTGCGGAGCCTATAAGAATTTGGCTCAATTCTGCTTCAGTATTCAGGCTAAGTTTCTATAGAGTTTATTAATTAGGGAGCGTCTAAGTCAATGATCTTGTACGTTGATTATTTATTTAAGGTTAATTGGATATTTATATATTTTAAAAAATTTATGTAATTTTAGGTTTAGAGATGTGCAACTAGATAGTTGTAGATTTTCACCTAAAAATTATATAATTTTTTTATAACTATAAATTTGATAATGTGAAACTCGACTAACTGAGAAATAACAATTTCTTAGACGACTGAGAAATAGTAAATCCGTAATTTAATGGAGGCATGTAGCAATCGGTCAAGATTTCGCACTCATCTTGCTGGTTGGAATCATATATAACCAAATCACCTTTGATCACGGTCAATTTTGATTACCATACTCTACTGAATGTTTCAACGTGGCGGGTCTGAGCATCTTGGTCCCAACCAAACGACGCCTGATCAGTCATAAAGTGTGAACAATTAACAACGCCTGATCTAGAAGATGATGTGTAATTAGCCTGGCCGTACCAGTAGTCACATCGATAATCAGACACAAGCACAAAACATGAACACAAAGATAGAGATGTAATCAAGAGCATCTCTTCTTCTGTAATGCGAGAGGAGTACAAAATGGCTAGCGTAATAGGATTATGATTATTGCACAATAGAAAGCACCAGTATTAAACTGAGATTGACAACGACACGTGCACTCTTGCAAGATAAACCTGTACAACCATGCATACAGGTAGTTTATTCTGCTACTCAACCAAGTAACTTTCTTCTAGACGATAGAAGATTTTATTCCCCCGCCCTCGACCAAGTACCAACCCGTCGAGATTAGCAACGACACTACACTGACACTTCAAACGGTACACACATACCCAGGAAACAGTTACGGAACGTCCACGCACAGCGTACGTACGTGACAGCTGCGACAAGAATCGCCGGTGCAAAGGAGCTGTGATCGATCGAGCAAGCTCGCCTTTGCGCTCGCCGTCGGCCGACGACGTACGGACTGATGGTTCATGCGTCGGACCAGGTGACGGGCACCTCGCCGACGTTGGTGTCGAGCCCGAGCGCCTTCCACACGGCGGCGGACGTGTCGACGATGTTGTCTTTGCAGCCGTGCCGGGAGTCGCACTCGTCCACCACCGTGGCCTCCACGGTGCGCCCGTTCTGCTTGCTCGTGATGCGGATCCTCTTGTGGCACCGGCGCCCGCCCTCGTACCACCTCGTGGACAGCGCCACGATCATGTCGTGGTTGCTGTGGTACTTGCCGTCGCACTCCGCCGGCCCGCCGCCGTCCTGGTCTTTCTGGAACCCGTTCACCGTCATCACGGCGGGGGTGCCGCCCGCCCCCCCTGAGCAGCCGGGCTCCTTGTGGTGCCGGTGCCGCATGCCCGGCACGGAGTCCTCGCCGCACGGGTCCGGCTTGCCGTGGTGCCGGGCGAAGGCGCCGCACGTCGCCTGCAGTAGGATCACGACCATGCCCACGACTGCAAGCTTGGTAGTGTTCGCCATTGCTAAGCTCCTGCTTGCTTATTACCTGCTAAGCTCCTGCACTTCGCTCGCCGTGGGATCTCAAGCGGGGTTGGCTAGAGGAGTTTATATAGGCGCGTACGCGCGTGCTGCAGGCGAAGAAGGATATGCCACGCCTACACGTGCGCATGGCGGCACTGTGTGGGCTCTTGACGTCTTGTGTAAGAGCTGCCAGACTAATTCCGTTTTCAGATGAGTACGAGGAATTTTCTGAGTATGATACTCTCCCGGTGTGCTCGATACAGGACTAGTAATGGCTGCGTTAGAAGACAGCTGAATTGTAGAGATGATTCTTTTGGATTACATGGTGTCGCTAATGTTACAGCGGTAATAACTGAGGAGAGAACAGAGCAGGCCGCTCGCGACAGAGAGATGCATGGTATCAGTTTTTACTAGTCCAGGCATGGAAGAATCCAAAATTCAAGCTAATTAATCATGTAATAGGATGACTGGATGAGCACGAGCCAAGTGTATTGCAGATGTTCCAATGTAAGTTAGTAATAATTATGTGTAGTCGTTTTAATCAAGCACGCCATCTCGACTTGTTTGGGCACATAATAAAACTAAAAGGAAGGTATGTGCACCAGATTATCCTTGAATTTTCGGGGAAATTTTTTTGAGGTGGTATATAATTCATTTTTTTGAGGTGGTATATAGAATTATAGATCGGCTACTTTATGTACCACCATACTGAGTTAAGATTTGAAGAAATAAAAACGAGAAGTTTGTCTTTTTCTTGCCTCATCTTTTTCATTTTGGTTCCAAATTGCTATATATTCTCTCTCTCGCACACACATATATAGAACTTGAAATTTATTCGGTGGTGGAATACATTGAAACTAACTACTTGATTCCTTTTCCTACAAAATTCCGTGCTGTTATGTAATACATTGAAACTAACTACTTGATTCCTTTTCCTACAAAATTCCGTGCTGTTGTGTGCTGTAAATGTAAATATGATTCAAAATTGGACATGACACCAAATTTTTTGTTAAGATCCATCCCTACGTGTACAACACTATTGATAAAGAATATATAATTTGTTCTATGAAAAATCATGACATTCTTAGGGCCAGTTGCGGTTGTTGATCGATCTATGTTATGCTAAAATATAAGTCCGTTTCACAGCAGTGGTACTGTCGCATGCTCCTAATGTGATAGCATCGGTCAATCAGCCGATAGATACGTGCGTACGTCCGCCGATACATCTGGATGCTTCCAGTTCCAGCTCCCAAGGGCGACCTGTTGTTGTTCTAGCTCAGGTATTACCGCGCGCGCGTTGTAGATATTGTTCCGGACACCATCACGTCCAAAAGCATATCATTTTCACATTGCACTTGTCACATGAAGAGCCATTGGTCCCGTATCGAGCTTAGTGATCGAGAAATCCAAAATACAAATTGTTCTTCTAATCCGTCGAGGCGACGAGCACGTGTGAACGTGTGCCCTTGCTGCAGCTGCCTATATAAACCCATGGCCAATGCACCCCAAGCGTCAACCAAGAAGTTGTTGCAAGAGAGCTACATAGCTAGCTTAGAAATGGCTTACTACGCTAAGCTCCTCATAGTCCTGGCCGTCCTTGCTCTCCTGCAGGCCTCGTACGCCGTGGCGAGGCGCCACGGCAAGCCGGCGGCCCCTTGCAGCGGTGTCGACGACGCCGGTGAGTTCGAGCTGCTGCGGGGCGGCGGCATGCGCCACAGGCAGCACGGCAAGCACTGCACGCCGCGGCACGGCGGCACGCCGGCGGTGATGACGGTGAACGGGTTCGCGCGGAGAGAGAGCGGGGGCGGGCCGTCGGCGTGCGACGGCCACTTCCACGGCGACGGCGAGATGATCGTGGCGCTGTCCACGAGGTGGTTCGAGGGCGGGCGCCGGTGCCACCGGCAGATCCGCATCACGAGCGCGCGCGATGGACGCGCCGTGGTGGCCAGGGTCGTGGACGAGTGCGACTCCCGGCGCGGCTGCAAAGATAACGTCGTGGACTCGTCGCCCGCCGTCTGGAAGGCGCTGGGGCTCGACACCAACGTCGGCGTGGTCCGCGTCACGTGGTCCGACGCCTGAGAACCCCACTGACGAGTACGTCGGTTGGCCGGCCGGCGGCCGGCAAGGGCATGGAACTGCTCGCGTCGCTCGTGCTTGGCCGGTAGTTGGAGCTGATACTAGCTGGGCCGTGTCAGTACGCCTCAGTTTTTCGTGCGCCTCTAGCTAAGCTGCTACATATATTGCTACTCTCTCACTATCGCGCTCCTTGATGGTGGAGTAGAAGAATAACGAAAATCATCTTTAGCGGGCGACCGTGGGAACGGTCAATTCCGACCGTTCCACGTTTCCTTTTTGGTGTAAACTCCGCTTTCCCGTTTCAGCCTTATCCTCTCCCCTTCCTTTTCCACCACACGCAGCTCCTCCCACCGCCGCCACCCGTCCGCCCGTGCCGCTCCCGCCCGCCGCGCACACCCCGTCGGCTCTCTCCTCTCTCTCGCTAGCCCCGAGCTCCTCCCTCGCCGGCCCGCGCAGCCCTCCTCCGCCTTAGCCGGCCCGCGCTGCCCTCCTCCGCCATAGCCGGCCTCCCTCCGTCGCCATCCCCCAGCCCACGAGCTGCCGCCGGCCTCTCCCCCGAACAGCCAGCGCCGCCCGCGCCCACGCGAGCCGCCGGCCGGAGCTCCATCTCTCCCGAGACGCCGGAGCTCCCTCGCCTCCCTCTCCCCTGAGCCGCCCGCGCCCGCGCCCCCGCAACCACGTCGCCCTCCGTTCCTCCCCCCAAACCACGTCGCCCTCCGTTCCTCCCCCCACGGCCCCCGCGTTTCCTCAATCATAGCAGCGTGGCTGTGTCCGTTTCCTCCTCCCTCCGTGTCCGATGCTGCCCGCCCCCAAACCCTAGTCCGATCCCAATGGCAACTCCCCGCACGGGGCCCGCGACGCCGGGGCCCCCGGTCACCGGCGACCGCTACCTTCGACCTGCTCGTCCGCTTTGTGGCCCGCCACGCGGAAGAGCTGCTCGACGGCTCCATCATCCTCCGCCTCCACCCGGTGGGGCTCCACTACGTCGCCTCCCGCCTCGAGGCGCTGCGCAAGCTGGAGGTCGTCGGCACCGGAGCGCCCGTGAACTACCTCCGCGCCTACATCGCCGACCTCGGGGACCACCGCGCGCTCGAGCAGCTCTGCTGGATCCTTTGTCTCCTCACGTCGCTCAAGGTTCCTGCCGTGCGGGCTGGCGGTGGGATCGGCGGTGACGGTGGTGGGGACGGCGCGCGCGGCGCGGGCGGAGTACGTGGAGGCGCTGGAGCGGAGTGGGGCCGGGAACGGGATGGTGATGGTGGCGCAGTTCGCGGTGGAGCTGCGCGGCCTGCGCGGCGACTGGAGCCGTCGGCCAGTGCTGGAGATGAGCACCTGCTTCCGCATGCAGTGGGGCAAGGCGCAGCGCTGCGACGGCACCCCCTCCGACAACGGCGACCATGGTTCGTGCTCTCAGCCCACTGTGTTGCAATTAGTTGTACTCAAGCTTGCGTACACTGTCTTTCTGCTTCGGACACAGAACAATAAAAGATTGCCGATTCTCCGGAAATGTTAAGTAGTAGGAGTAGTCTATATGGTCAAGAATTCAAGATACTACTATCCATTGATATGCATTGGAGTTTGTGTTCATGTTAATCACTTACTAGCTATTTTGACTGGTTGTATACTTGTAGTAATGATGTTTGATCTGGTTTAATTGTGCTTATTCACAATGGCGATTGTTATGGATGGTATTAGGTGAATCCTCGTTTTGTAATCTAAAAGGGGATACTATGTGTAATTGCCTCACATTCCATAACTTCTCTGATTTTGTGTGTCCTATTGTAGTGTACTGCCTGAATCATGCTGTACCAATCTGTCTCCCAAAATGCTTTCTGTTACTACATTATGACTACATAACTTGTACGTTTGCTGACAGTTTTGTCAACTTTGCAGTCGATGGGTTCCCAAAATGTGAGAAATGGGAGCGGAGAGAAACTGTTGATTCAAAAGAAACAAAGACAAGCTCAT
This sequence comes from Stipa capillata, assembly GCA_019208055.1. NCBI lineage: Eukaryota > Viridiplantae > Streptophyta > Magnoliopsida > Poales > Poaceae > Stipa > Stipa capillata. The sequence goes on along the minus strand of JAGXJF010005166.1, from coordinate 7,545 downwards.
GGTTCAACAGGTTCATTGGCCGAGCAAAGAAACCAGAAATGAGCTGGCCATACCCATTTTCAGAGGGGAAGATGTTTGTTCTCACTATCCAAGCCGGGGTTGAAGGATACCATATCAATGTGGGAGGCCGTCATATAGCTTCATTCCCTCATAGGATGGTAATTTTTCTGTTCCTTCGACAAAGATTTTATCCCGTTGCACAGAACTACAGTTGTTGGACAGTTCTATGACTGAAATTTCTGAGTACTTCTTTTGGTTACCAATGTTCATCAGGGATTCACTCTTAAAGATGCGATGGGTTTAGCTGTAACAAGGGCAATTGATGTTCACTCTGTATATGCAACCTCTCTTCCGAAGGCACATCCTAGTTTTTCTCTCCAACAGGTCTTGGAAATGTCCGATAAGTGGAAGGCTCGCCCTGTGCCAGAGGAACCAATTCAGCTTTTTATCGGCATCATCTCCGCTACAAACCATTTCGCTGAGCGCATGGCTATAAGAGGAACCAATTCAGCTTTTTTAGTTTCCTTTTTGTAATTTAAGTTTATCCGAATGTTACTTGGTACATGATGATATTTGTATTCTTGCAGCCCTTGTGAGGAAGGAGATAGCTGATGAAACTGACAGGAAACCGGTCGTTCAAAGGCGATATCATCTGTCCCTATCCATTTAAGCATATATTCTCGAAATGGTAAGATAACAATGCTGGTGAACTGTACAGTTCACGAAGGCATTGATGGTATTGCTTTTATCACATACAACTATATACCTCCATTTTGCAAATACACCAGAATACAAACACCTTGCTAATCGGATGGGATCAGAACATTTAGCAAAAATGCTCTCGAAGGTATGTCTTTCCTCTTAAATGCAGAATATGTTTAATGCTGTTTCGCTCTTTGACTTTCTTTTGGTATGTATGCAGCATTTGGAAACTGTTATTAAATCAAGAATTCCGGGGCTCCAGTCTCTTATAACAAAGACAATTGCAGAGTTGGAAACTGAACTTAATCGACTTGGAAAGCCCATTGCTAATGATGCTGAGTAAGACTTGAGTTCTCTTATTCTTTAATCTGAACCTAGTTTGTTTACTCTCGTTAGTATTATGCTTCGCTTTCTTATTAACTAGAAATAAACATATTTCCACAAAACTTGTGCATTGTTGTTGATCATCCTGCTCAAGATCTTAAATAGTTTGTACATGATGGGATTTTTTTTCTTGGTTTATGCTGCTGGGAGCAAAGTAATGAATCTCATTTCTTGATTTCTGCATTCATCCTACTAGTCATGATATTCTTTTTTAGCTGCTATTTATCTTCTTTCCCATTTTACCAAGTCATGTTGTGTGCACTGACATTCTTCTCACTGTAGTGTGTGAGTTTTAGTACTATTGTCTTTTCTCCTAGTATGAGATACTCTCACGTATCATCCCTTTCTCTTAATAAACTTTGCATACATTTTTGTGACATGCAGGGAAAACTGTACACACTTATGGAAATATGTCGCATGTTTGATGGCATCTACAAAGAGCATCTGTATGGAGTGTATGTTTCAAACAATAGTTTTCTTTTACTCAATTTATTTGAAATATTATGATTGCTATGTCTGTCATCATGGCTTCCTGAATTTTGAATGATAACATTTTATCTTTTCCGTTATGTATAGGCATTCTAAACTAGTAGAATTTTCTAATCCAGTTGACCTCAATTGGTGTTATGGTGTGTACATATATATTCCAATGCAAGTAGACAGGCTATTTTAGTCTCTTGGCTAGTGAATGATGCTAGTTGTCTTGTATCTTGTACAGAAAAAGACTTATTTCCATAATTAAACAACCTGTGCTCCGTTGGCCAGGCGCCCTGGTGGTGAGAAAATTAACCATGTCTTCGACAATCAATTTCCTGTGGCAATTAAACGGTTGCAGTTTGATAAGCAACTGTCAATGGAAAATGTGAGGAAGCTCATAACAGAAGCTGATGGATACTAGCCTCACTTGATAGCTCCAGAGCAAGGATATCGACGCCTCATAGAATCTTGTCTTGTTAGCATCAGAGGTCCTGCTGAGGCTGCTGTTGATGCGGTATGCCAACTATATCTACTAATATGCTCTAATAATAAGCTTCAAGAACTCAAATTTATATTTTCATGATTGTGAACTCTGCCAAACATTAGTCTTGGCAATACTGTCCTTAATAGTTTGAGAGAGTGAGTTGATTTTTTTCTCTCATTTGCAGGTCCATGGAATCCTCAAGGAACTAGTCCACAAGGCTATCAATGAAACACATGTAAGTCTCCCTACTTTTACTATGAAATAATGTTTTGCTGGGTTCAAGGAGAATTTTTTGGTGCCACCATGAAGCTGATTTCATACGCATATTTTTTTTCCTATTTTCTACTATCCTTTTTTTCTATTTCTGCATTTTTTCTTTGGATTATACATCTGAAAGTCCCAAAAATTCAAGTGGGGAATTATCCATGGTGTGTCAAGTTATCATCTACCAGAAAGTCTTTTTTTACATTTTTCAACTAACAATTTGAATCAGAAAGCTACAAGTGGAAATGCCTACTTTTTTAGAATCATGTGGTATCTAAGTTGAAATCGTGGAGCTCTCTAGTGGAAGGCTCAAACATATCTTCTCTTTAGGATGGCTCTACTTGGTTAGTTGGTATCTGGGGATCCTTTTTTTTTGTAAGTGCTTCTAGTTGAAATACAGGAAGCCAATTCCTTACTTTTATTTTTCATACACCGTAAGTCTTAATCTCTATAACATATCAACTAGATGTAACGTCCCTATTTCCTTAATCGCGTGTTCTATGTGCATCATGTGCATATCATGGCATCAAAATGTAAGCCTAAAAATGGAGTAAGTTTTGGAAAAAAAAAAAATCTTGAAAACCTCTCGAGAAAAACTCTAAGTGGGCTAAAGGTAGAAACAATCTCTGATCACGGTACATTTAAAGTAACAAGGCAAAATGTTCAATGTTGTTATGGATTTGAACTTCTAAAAATGTGAAGGTGTGTAGATAGTTCTAAGGTTTTGAATGCGGAATTTGAGTGTTCTTGCAGTGTTCAACTACTTAAATCGAATGCAAAAGATTCAAACCAAACCAGATAGAAAGCAAAAACCCGTAACATATGGCTTTTTTCTTTCTGCGCCCACCCCGACCGGCCCATTTTCCTTCCTTGGCCCGCCTTAGCACCCCTCCCCGGTTTCCTTCTTCCCTAACGGGCGCCGGCCCACTTTCACTCCCTCTCTCTGGCTACCTCTGCTGTCTATTAACCCCTCCATCCTCCGCCTGGCACGCGCCGGTGCACTCCCTGCCACCTCCTGCTTTTTGGCGACGCCGTCCCCTTCCTCCTTATCCATCTCTGGCCGCCCCGTCGCCTCTATCCTAATCCATGCTCTAGGCTGCACCCCCTCATTCCTTTCCGCCGCGCAGTCCTTGCTCTGCCCCAAAGCCCCGGCGCCTCGCCTCTCCATCAATGGCAAGACCTATCCCCCCGCCCGTTGCTCTGGCTCAGCCGTCGCCGGCTCCTCTCCCTTTACGAAGAGCTCCCCTCGCCGCCTTGGCCCATCGTCGCCCATCCTGAGCCGATGCTCGCCGAGCCCCCGGCGCGTTCCCCTCCCCCCCCCCCCCGAGCTCTGCACTCCACCCGGATCCCGAGCTCCCGCCGCTCGCCAATTTCTCCGTTGCCGACACCGGCAGCGTCTCCGTCGATCCCCACCTCCGCTCGCCAGTAACCGTCCGGTTCCACCACCACCATCCTATCTCGGCCCCGCCCTAATTCCCCGAGTCCGAAGGCCTCCACCGCTCGCCCGAGCACCCCGGAGCACCACCACCTCGCCGTCCTGGGGGCGCCTTTCCCTACCGCCGCTCCTCCCCGTTGCTGCCCTCCTCCGGTAAAGCCGCCGCTGCGGCCGTGCTCTGCTCGCCGCCGGCCTCACCCCGGGTCCCTGACCGGAGCCTAATTAAGCCCTTGTTGGCTTAATTAATATCTATCCAGACCCAAACTGCTATCTGACATAATAATGGGTGCCTTAATCAACATTAACATTAATGAAGTGTCATTTATTAGGGGCTTAATCATATGGCTGCAGACGCATTTAGATCCATCACTATTAAGTGCAATCTCTGGCTTGGTTAATCACTAAGCTGACAGATTAAATGAGTTATTTAACAGCTAACCAGGCAATGAAAGGCACTTGTCAATAGTCTCTATGACAGTGTGGACCGCATGTCAGGTTTAAAGAGATGAATAAAAAGAAAGGGAAGTCTTTATGATCGAGTGCGGCACCTCACGCTAGTCATTGGTTAACCACAGTCAAATATGGTGCGGGTGCAGATTTTGTTTGGACCAGTAGGGCCCACCTGTCAGCCTTGGTGATATTTGAATTAATTTGATAGTATTTTTACTGAGAAAAATTAGAACAAAGGTGATAAATAGGATTAAATTATGTCTTCGTTAAGAATTCACCTAGGAACATATTCATCTTTTAAGTCAAGAAAAGATGCAAAGGTAATATATCAAATTCAGAAAAAATGAATACTATTCAAAAACATCATTTCCATCCAGTTGCATGCTAGGTTAATATACAATTTGCTAAAAAACTCAAATTAGGGTTTCCGATTAGCCGGCGGATTTCGGATCGCGACTTTTTATGCTGTACCGCCGAAACTCGATTAAATGATTCCACTTGCATTAGTCTTTATTTGGCTTCCTCTAGTCATGGCATGCATGCATCTCATGCGATGTTGTGTCATTTTGATATTTCAGAGTATGCCCTTGTTCGGGTTTCGTTTTTCCTCGATTCGCAGCCGAAAGATCCGTAGAGCGATAGTCTCGATCAAGAGCAGGGTTCCTGTAGAGCAACCAGGCAAGCAGCCCCTTTGGTCACGTTGACAAAGCTCCTACTATTTGCAAAGTATTAGTTGTTTGTCAAATTCATTATTACCTCGCGTTCAATGCTATTTTTCGGCCTAGAAAAGCACTAGTCCGTATGAATAAGACTCACCTTGTCGCTAAACAGCTCCACCATAACCTAACCCCATATAGGTTAGTCTAGTATCCACTGTTCGAATGCTATTAGCTATTATGCTTAGACAGCTTAGACTTGTAGAAGTCGTAATTCCGTGGGTTAGCAGATGAATCAAAACTGGGAATGGGTTACGGGTGGAGGGTGGGTGTTCACCGGGATACTAATGAACTCACCTTAACATATCTGGGTCTAGACGATGAGGCCATGGCTGGGAGCATGGTGGGTTGTCTCGTCGTCCCGCAAGGAGCCGGTTATCTGACGTACACTTGACCCAAAGATTCGCGTAATTCTACACGGCGTGATTATGGGCCACCCACGACTCACTAATTTGCTTAGGACTTAGTGTATGAGCTGCATTAGTTGCCGTTTCCATTGCAGTAGTGTGACTCCGTGGAAAAGGGGATGTGGTGTGTGGTCAATATAAGGGTGGGGTGGGACACACGGTCTGGGAGACCGGGGATGCTACTCGATTCACAACGCATGCGGACCGTATGTCGCAGTTCGGCCGGACTGATGCAATGGACTAGCCCGTACGGTGGCTCATACGTAGGTCGACAGCATTGTAAAGGCGTGTTCGATCACCTTGCTAGCACACCTCGTGAAGTGTGTACGTTCGGTCGCATAAGAGACTATCGATGCGGGTAGGTAAAGATGTACACCCTGCAGGGTTAGAACTGTTGGAACAGCCGTGTCCGCGGTATGGCCAACTTGGTAATACCTGCGTCGAATCGACATACTATAACCAACGTTAAAAATTTGTCAACTCTAAGGGACTTGGTTAGCGACAGCTTGCCTCCCTCAGGGTGGTCGAGGATGGGTTCGAGGGCGTTTTTCAGGTGTGGTGATCTGCAGTAAGGAAATATTCGCGGAAGTGTTCGATCTTCCCCTTTGAAAAGGTATTCTAGTAGTCGAATTTCAATATACTTATTGATATTGCAAAGGTAAACTTGTTTCCGCAAGATTAGGCCACGATTCCTTTTGTTGCATACCTGGCACAACACTACTACTTCCGCACTGTAAGTCTTGCGGGCAGACAATTTTGTTACTCACCCTGGCCCTGGCTATTAGTTGTGTTTTCGTTGCAGAGGAAGCTACACTTCCGAGGGTGGTTCTATTACGAGCTCGACACGACGACGCCTAGACGCTGGGAATCCCAGGCAGTGATCCTGCCTGGGTCGGTATTTTGGTTTGTTTTCGTTTGCCATATCTCGGCTCTCACTGTTTGGCTTCATTAGCCTTTAATACTCTTCCGCTGTGTGATATATGTTCTTGTTAAGTTTCAAACTTCTAATATATGCAGATGATCCGGTCATAGAAGTCAATGCTATGAGATCTAGTTGTTTGCGCCTAGTCATGTTGCCGGCGTGTATGTGATGAGCGCATGTTGCGGGTAGTGACTTTAGAGTTTATATCATAGAGTCATTAAGTTAATCACCCTGTGAAGCGACTCTACTACTGAGAGATGGGAAACTATATCACCCTACTCCAGCCGTGCATAAGTTGCGAGGACGGAGTTCGGGGGTCTTGATGTCCGAGCTCGGTTTAGGACCAGAGTGAGGAGACCATATCACCCTACTACTCTGTGCGCTTGCCAGAGTAAGCTTTGGGGTGACGTCCGAGGCTATGCGGCGAGCCATATCACTCCACTCTCTTGGAATGACACCCAGGAGTTGAGGTCGGGGTTTGACGTTATCGACTTAGTCGGTTGGTTCTCTTAAGGCTCTCTGTTTATGAAATTCTGGGGTTCGGACAGCTTTGGTATCAGAGCAGGATGACTGCTAGGTGACCTTTTGTCTTGGCCGTTGTTTGGGTCTAGAAGTTGCAAAATACTATTTGAACTTAAAAAGGATTGCGAAAAGCATAAAAGTAGTGGCTCTGTTTTCTCTTATACCTTTCAATCTAGTTCTTTCCTACCCTTTCGTTTGGTGAAAACAAATTTGCCTACTTTCTTGCCTCGTTCAAAAGTTAGACTTCACGTGTGAGGAATCCTTACTTCCCTCTTACCTTGTCCTCCCACCCCCCCCCCCTCCCACGCGTTATTACCGACTTACCGAATTACTCATTTGACCTGTTCAGATTCTGTTCATATTGTAAATCGTGAAATTCATTCGAGTAATTCCAGTTCAGTTGCTTTTATGATTGGATCATAGTTTTTTTCTGTGCTATCTATTTCTTGATTCAGATCGGGCCGAACATCCGGAAGGTAAGCCAGCCTGCTGCTGGTAATCAAGTGTTCGTGACCTGGTCGCAATACTGTCCTCCTACACGCCATCCATGGGCAGAGGTGTTGATGCAGATCTGAGCGGACATCGAATGGACCAGACTCGCCGATCTGGAGCATCTGTTCGTTAATACTGCTCCCCAACGCCGAAGCTCGAGTTGGAATCTAGATTTCTTCGACCGCGAGCCTCCGATAATTCAGTCGTTTCATAAGAATCCTATCGAGAGGATGATTGGGCTTCGCAGCATCGAGCCGCAAATTGGATGGACATCGCGTATCTCCACGGCT